>JARUHQ010000015.1:17183135-17733135 GCA_029955515.1 Chrysomela aeneicollis | reverse complement strand
TAAATTGAAACAATTTTGATAGACGCCAAATACAGAAGATAGGTCTCCGTAAAATGAAGCAATCTATTTGCTTTGTTCCTCTCACGTATTCTGTCAGCAAATAAATTCGCTTACGATGCCAAGCTCATGTGTACAGGGTGGCCAGATAAGAATGCAAAGTGCAGTATCTCGGAAACTATTCGTCTAAGAGACTTGCGGTGAAAAATGTTATGGCTATAGTTACCAAGAGAAAATCCTATTAAGGTATCATGTTCATGGAAAAAAGTTATATAATTGCATTTGATTTTTCAGACAATTTTGCATTAATTTGTTATTATGTCAAAAAACGCGCTCTAGTGGCATCACTTAAAATCAGACACATTACAAATAAGATGAATTTGATAGACCAATGAATGCTCTTTCCAACGATACCAAGTTTGTTGAAATCCGTTCAGTCGTTCAGGAGTTACAGCTATTTATTTGAAAAAACATTCAACCACCCCCCACCACTTCATTTTAATAGATACGTCAAAAAGTGTCGATCAAAAATTACTCGAATGATGCTGAACTTTAAAAGGCATATATTTTATTGGTACGTTTACTAGGCGTATTTCGTCAAAATTTCATTTCAAAGGTTTTAGATGGCGGTTACACCCCCTGGCGGCCATCTTGGAAACATGAAAATAATTTCCAGGATTTTCTGTTGGTAACTTTGGTTACAACATTTTTCACCGCAAGTCTCTTATACGAATAGTTTCCGAGATACTGCACTTTGCATTCTTATCTGGCCACCCTGTACAGCTTACTGAAAATGGTGAGAATATGTTGAAACCATCATCTCGAAAAAGACGTTTTGTTTGATATCATTTGCGACTGGCCCTGTATTATGTGACCAGGCTTGACTAAAAAATAGTAGCAGTATATTAGTCTACATCATTGGGAAATAATTCTTCACGAGAACAATATTCCAAAGTATCTCGATAATCACATCTGGAAAAACATTCAATAATGATCTTTGGCATCAACTTCCTTTTAATATTAAATAAAAATTCACAGGTTCTGACTCTTTAATCTTCGAAAAGTGTTCTTCCACTGCTCACAAAAGTTTCTTTCTATAGGTAGCTATGGAGAGAAAAACATTAGCTCCTTATATCTCCCTTTGATCTGAAACATAGTGTATGATGTAATGGAGTTAGTGAACGGAAAATACGATAATTAATTTTTCTTTTGAGAAATGCCTTCTGAAAAATCATTCAGCTCTAAGCTAAACGTTAGTCTGTGCTGTTAATGCACATCGTACCAGCACAAGAATCGAATATAGAAGCTTGGGATTTTCTAAGAATATGATACTGACTTATTGATCACCCAAAAAAGTAACGGCGTGTGAGTTGACAAGTTCAGCCAGCGTTGAGAGAGAAAAAATATGTCGGCTCTAGTGTTGTTTTTTATCGTCAAGATCGCAACTTTAAATAATGAAAATGTTATGATTTCGACTTAAAAAGAAGAAGACTTATATAACCTCTGTATATAATTGGTTTGTTTTTCTTGTCGTATTTTCGTTATTCCGATTATTTCGAATATTTTGTGAGCATTGAATACTTCAATGATTGTTGAATAATTCAAAACACATTATAATTGTGATATTAGTCTTCTTCTCATTTTTTACGTCCCAATCATAACATTTTCATCATTTTAAGTTGCAATATTGATGACAAAGAAAACACTAGGGCAGACATATTTTTTCTCTCTCAACGCTGGCTGAACTTGTCAATTGGAAGAAAATTTCAAAAACTCAGTGGCAGAGTTCCATATACACTGTGTCCAAGATAAGAATGAACTGCATGGGGATATCGGAAACGGTAAGTGATACGGGGTCGATTAAATTAGAGAAAAGTAGCTCATTTATATGCCTTATAATATGACATTTAGAAAGTTTTAATATTCCAAGTAGTTTCGGAGATATCCGAGAAAAACCGAAATTTGAGAATTTCGTTTTTATTTTCTCCTAGCTTTATTTTCGAAGGAAATGTGAAACAAATAGCACTTCGCCATGGCCACTTTTTAAGGACTACACGATAACATAAGCAGAATTTTTCTGCGACGTTTCGTCTTTTATAAAACATCATCAACTTTGTATTTTTATATGAGCCAAAACTAAAGTATACCCTGTATACGACTCCATTTTTCATTGTCAATACAGCAATGTATCACACAATATGATTTCGGAACCATTTCTCGGGCAAAATGTAATTTAGTGATTACTTAATTTTTTTTCTTCAATTTTAGATAGTAGGCGTCTAAATATCGATTTACCAGGTTGTCGCCTCTCTGGATACTTATTAGAGTACGCACGTTCAGATCAACACAATTTCTTTGGCACAAAATGTAACATGACAACATATCAAATTTTTCAGTATTCGAAAAGCTGCCGTTTTCCATTTTTAACACAAATTAGGTGGGTAACGAGATGTAAGAGTAGGAACGGTAATATGTCAAAAATTCTACCAAACTACAGTATTATTATGACAACAGAACATAATGTGGTCATTTTTTCCAGCGCCTACTATCTAAAATTGAAGAAAAACAAATTAAGTAATCACTAAATTACATTTTGCGCGAGAAATGCTTCCGAATTTCATATTGTGTGATACATTGCTGTATTAACAATGAAAAATGGAGTCGTATACTTTAGTTTCGGCCCATATAAAAATATAAAGTTGTTAATGTTTTCTAAAAGACGAAACGTCGCAGAAAAATTCTGCTTATGTTATCGTGTAGTCCTCGAAAAGTGGCCATGACGAAGTGTTATTTGTTTTACATTTCCTTTTAAAATTAGGCTAGGAGAAAATAAAAACGAAATTCTCAAATTTCGGTTTTTCTCGGATATCTCCGAATATTAAAACTTTTCAAATGTCATATTATTAGGCACATAAATACGCTACTTTTCTCTAATTTAATCTACCCCGTATCACTCACCGTTTCCGAAATCACCAAGCTGTTCATTCTTATCTTGGACACAGTGTATAAATAGACCTCATTTATTGTTGTTGCTGTGAAGAAAGTTATGAACATATCCACTAATTCTTTGATTTTCAACCGAATTCGTATCTCCTAACCGTAGGTACTTGTACGATGTCTACAAACCTAGAGTCTGTTCCTACCTAAATATTCACTGTCAATTCTAATAAATTGGTGACAACTTCCGCTAGGCCAACCATTTATAAAAAGTATAAAAAAAAAGAATCGGTTGCACGCAGCTAACAAAGACTATTCAAATTTGATGCTGCAAATTCAGGTGCACAGTACCTGATGCTTATGTATTATGTAGCTTCCGGTTGAGTGGCGAATTCCGGGGCGAACGATAGATCGCTCCGGGAGATTCAACAGCACTGAAAACTGAAATAATATTGATAGAAACGGTGCCGGCTGAGACGGGAAAGTTCGCCCTATTACTATGATCTCCGAACTGACTTTGCAGCACCCCATCCCCAATGAAGAAGAGGAATTTATGGGCCGTGTTATTTTTAACCGTTGCCACTGGGCGGACTGATACATGCACTTCCGGAAAGTTGCAAATTCGTTTACGCCGGGGAATCGTTTCGAGATCTCGGAAGTTTTCACTGTTAAAAACCGGAACGCGCAGGGACTTGACATTCGGAAGAGGTGCTGCTTCGAGTGTGCTCTATTAGATTATCAGATACCGATGGGTGGAATAGAATGCGGAAGTTTGTGCTCGTGCCAGGGTCGGATAACGGGTAACGGGTGACTGGTGTTAGGTTATAATACGAATCCATTCATCCACTCGTGATGGCGAAGATTAAGAAGAGGTACTTTCGCTCCACCCTGAGTATACCAAAAAGACTGGATCGCCACACCTGATGTGTTCTTGAAGTGGTACCTATTACCTATACCACCACTATTTTTTAACATTATTTTCACTGGTTCAATTTCGAGTTGCAACTTTTGTAGGTACATTCGGGAACGTTGAAAATATTGTTTTTAGTCGACAATTGAAAAAATAAATCTACATATGCTTCTGTTTTTTTTTCAATCGTGAAATCTATGAAAACCCTTCAACTTCCGACTGGAAGCGAAGCTCCAAACAAATTCAAACAAATAGCGAGATATGTAGTTCCTAATTTACCAACATTTTCAGTCAGTAGTTTCGGAATAAAGCGCCATTGTATACTCCATTCTTCGATGGCCTACTGTATATTTCATCGTATGAATTGAATAGGAATGTAATTTTGATGTCACATCGTTAGAAATACCAAGATAGAGAAAAATATAATGAAGAAATTGTGTCGTTTCAGTTTCGGAGATTATTCATAACGGTATCATAGAACGTAATTAATTGGAGAAGGATTGATAAAAATCAAGAGTCAATTACGGGGTTAGGGGTGTTTTTTTTGTAAATTTACGTTTTTGTTGTTGCAAACTTCCCTTCGAATTGACTTGTTTGTTTCTGTTTACTTATTTCTCTATATTGAAAAGTTGGAACAAAATCTTTTCAAATCGAGTTTGACCCACTTCTGGTCGTCCGATCAATTTGAGGTTGGTGACAATGCATCATAAGATTTTTGTTGCTCAAAAATATTTTGCTCTGAATTCCTTCCAAATTCAGTTCAAAATCGATTCACAAAGTGCTGCTGGACTATATCTATAGTTTGCAACATATGTTACTCACGAAAATATTGAGTCGTGATTGCCTTATGTTCTAAACAGCATATTCAATACTATACTTATACTATTTTACTCAACTTAAATACTTTTGCTCGAAGCCTCCCAATTTCCAGGGAGTGAATGAAAAGCGTATACCCTATTGAATAATATAGCGTTGCCACTCTATTGCCTATTCTGAGAGAAACCCATAAAAATGCGGGAATCGAGAGAACGAACACCCTGTGCTGAATTATCCCACTCAAAAGTTGCACCATTCGGTCTCGGGGCCCTGTAATCGATTCCACATAAGAATCAGAAGTTCAAAGAACTTTAACACATTCATTCTTTCAATTCGATAAAGATACATAAGGAATTTTTATCGCTCGCTACTTCATTTCCTCTTTGCCACCTTCCATTCCGCGACAATCACTCACCGAAATCAAAATAGCGGCGCGAAAACCGTATGTTTATTCACTCAGAAGATAGAAAGCTGAAATAAAACGACGTTATCTTGAATTATAAGTGCATGTTTGTATTTGAAGCGTGAAGGGCTGCACACTCGTTTTCGACTCTGACGTCACATTACATCCCTCAGTGCTGGTCAAGAATTCCAGATATCAACCAGGATCACTATGCCCACTTGAGAACAGAAGCGGGAAGCTAACATATTAGTGAAAATATAAACCTATTGAATACATCTTACTAATATTTTGATTATTCATTTGTGTAATGAATATGACTATGAGTATAAAGTTTGTGAGAGAGAATATTTCAATAGCCACTACGCTATGGAAACCCTATATATAAATACATAACATATATTACTCTGACGCTTTAATTTACCCACAACAATATGGCAAATTGCTTTCCTCTTAGAATATTACAATGAGCGTCCAAGAATATAAACCGGCTCTCAGATATTACACATGGGAGGTAGCATTAAGTATTTATTCTTTTCGTGTGCATTTCGCTAAATTCATGTTATATACACGCGAGATACAGAAAATACTACCATAATCAGAATGGTAATTGGAATGAAAACTCTTCCCAGATTGAGCATTCAATTAACCGATTAGCTCTTCAAAAATAAATTTGAATTCTTTAGGACTTCCATGTTCGTGTAATCTTGATTTCTGAGATGATCGGAAACGATTGAAGATTTTTGAACATCCCGTCTTTATGCTCACATCCTTCGACAAGATAAATAAAAAAATAAAAAGTTCCTTTCCACTTATTCTCGGTCATAACCCAATGGCGATCTATTTACGCCATGCTCCTCAACTTATTCAGCATAGCTTCCCCCGTTTATAAATGACCTCCCTTCAGTTGTCAACGGCAATATCAGCTGGTCCTCGCGCGCCAGATGAACTACTGAGGGTCCATATTCAAAAAAGCCTTCATTAACACTCGCTGATCGGCCCATAGGCCGCTGTCGGTGACAGCCGTTTCGGTCAATCACTCCGTCATTAGTGGTCGGGTGCCACTCCGCACTCGTTTTGTCCACCCTAGACACAACATAGTTCGACGCCAGCATATCGGAAAACCTTGATAAATGTCCGGATTCAATAACGCCATGATCGATGGCACGGCTGCTGGCTGATCAGGAACTAGCTGCAGTTATACATAGATTATCACGCCAGCCATAACCCCATCTAGACCAAGAGTTGATCGTCGAAATCCTACCAGCCGATATGATTGCAAGGTGAAATTATTGTGGTTGAATCAGACTTTCAGCACCCGGACCGACAACAGAAAAATTACTGAGCCTGGACGCAAGATTGCTCCTTCTTTATTATTAGAGACTCTACATCATGTTGTAGAAAATCAGCCCGCTTTGTGTATGAACATTTCTGAATAATATTCCTCCAGTTGGAAGCTGGTACCATCTTGTGATAGAAGTCGAGATAGACTTCGGTGTGATGAACACCAACTGAGTAGATCGACATGGAGTCAGATTCTTTCAATTGAAACATTGGAAACTCTTCTGAATCGAATGTCAGCATCACTAGAGGATTGGATGAAGAGTTGCTCTTGGAAGTTGATTCTGGCTTCGCCTCGAATTGCAGTTGTTGGGAGTGATTCCAGAAAAATCGTATTGCGGACAGGCCACAACCACAAACGCCGTCTACCGATCAGGTTAACCAAGCGCTGACGGTGTTATTTCAATCACACGGGGGGCAAACCCCATATCAAACGCATTTTGGTAAGCAACATTCCATTATAAACAGACGTTGCAACGTTTTACTCCGAACTTGACTTATTCTTGAGAGCTTAGCATCCGTTCATCATTTGTATTCGAAACCCACCGAGTGTTCTTATATGAAGCAAATCCACTAGCGAGGCGATTTCTATAAAAAAAAACTTTGAGTTGGTTCAGTTTTTAGGATGCATTTTATCCAGAAGCTATAGACAAGCCCTTGCAACTCTTTCATGTTATGTCACATGAGAATGGCAAATTCGCATGACTTAGTTCATCATGCAGCATCATTCTTTAGCCGTAAAAGATAAAATCATGACAAAAAACTGATGTGTGCGCGACATTCATCATTCTCACTAAATTAATTATTCATAATGGAAATCCGGAACAAGCCAATTTGAATAATTCGGTTTTGAAATGACAAAGAATCACGCTGCGAGTATTAGAGGTGTGATGTCTCAATTGCAGCAGTGGCCAACTGCGACCGGCCTTCTGCCATCAGCCGCAGAGCTGACAGGCTCCGATATGCACATCTAATTGACCTTGTGCTTATACAAATGACCCGGCAAAGCTGTCAACTCCAATAATGCGTGCGATCGTGGAGTCTAAGCGACATTGGGCCGTCGCCAATGAGCTGTGGGGTTGCATTCAAAAAACACTTCATTAACATCGGGAATATGATCGGAGTTCTGGCAGTGACAGCGGCGCGGACTTTGGGAAATAATTGTCCATTCTAATCATCCAGGACCGACATATTTCAGTGTCGGAGGTCATTGCAGTCGATAAGGAGCGGCCGATGTTTGCTATCAACCATGCACCACCAAAGTAGATAGACTATACCGGTTCTAACCCACTTTGACCTCAAGTAACTCTCCGATGGTATGTTCCCATCAGCAGATACCATACAGGACATGAAGATATCTTCAGAACATAGACCCTTTATGCTGTATGGTCTCTGCTGGTGGAAACTTACTATCGAGGGATTACTTGAGGTCAAAGTGATGGGCTAGATCACCAAGAAATAAAAGTTTCGAAGGCAGTCAGGTGGCTGATCTGCTAATGCCCGAATGCTATTTATGGTACGAGGAGGAGGTACCTGGAGTCGAAGGTTGAAAACACGGAAAGGAGAACAACCATTTTTCCATTGAACAGTTCTGGGGCAAGCGAACAAGTCCGATATTATGAGTTGGGTACCATCCCAAGTATGGCAAAGAGTACTTCGCTTTTCGAATTTTTAAAGACCTGGAGTAACGACACGATGGGGCCTCTGAATTGAAGAACGGGAATAAACATGCCCGAGCACAAACTGGGTTGGTGGTCGAGTGTTTTGAATCGCTGGCTAGAAATTTTATTTATGTAGCATCTTTTAGCGGAAGGAGATAGGTGACCAACCAAACATTCTTGGTACCTAGATTTCAATTTTTTGTACTCTCAACAATAGCCTGTCAAGTAGTGCTCCGGATGACACTTGAAAAGCTAAGGTCCCCGTCTTCCTTACTCATACAAGCTCAATGAGACTTCGATGGTTGCGTTGCAACTAAGTTGGTGGTAAAAAACACTTTTCCAACGGAATGGTCCTGAACCTTCGCTGGTTGAATTTTTCCGCGGCGCCCTCTTGAATTATACGAATAAGGAGTTAACCATCGCATTATGAGCGGCGGGTAACGCCTAGCCTCCCTGGGACACGCTCCTAAATCAGTCTGATTGCGAGGGGCGCACTCGGCCCTTCGACCCGTCTTGCCCCGGCCCGTTACTTTTATAACTACTTGCCAAGACAATGTAATTAAATGGCATCCATTCGTAATTTCGGCGGGGCGTGCGGCGAATGCAAACTGCCGAACATGGAGAAGGTGTGACCTGGAGCGGCTCTTATTCGGCCTCCCCAATCGGCAACCAGCCGCACCGTCCGAAGAGTTATTGGCGATGTTCGAATGGCATCAGTAGATATTGCCTGATTGTTACAAATGCTGTCATTTTTCTACAACCGGTCAACGAAGTTGTCTTTGACGCTTTCAAAATGACATGTGACAGCATTAGCCCTTTTGAGAGGAAATATTGGGGAAACGCTCGCCTCTACCTCGAATATTGTTGAAAACGAAGTCATATTCTCTTGAATGATTGGAAATAGTGACTATGAATTATGTAAGTCACCTCCTCATGTAGCAGAAAGAGCAACTTTGAACCTCTTACCAGAGACATCGAGGAAAAGTAACTATGATAGATTCATGACATGGTGATGCCATGAAATGCTTGAATGTTGGAGATATCAGAGTAAGTATCCTAAATTCTCAGTCCGTTGAATGAAAAGAAAAAATAATATTTACTAAAAAAGGGTAAATCTCAATTATACTTCATACTCTATGGTAGATTGAGAAGCACCATCAGTATAGTAGTAGGTAGTGAAAAAGTATCAAGTTTTCTTGTCTAGGAGCTGCGTTTGTAGAAAAAAATCTTGTGTCTTTTTCAAGCGACAATCTAAATATACAAATAGGTAGCTATTTTTGACAGATTAGGTGCTAGAGACATATTATGTGAGATAAAAAATGGGAAATCAGGCAGAGAAACAGGGACAATCGAAGGGGACTTCCTCAAGTATTCGTCGATGGAATGAAAACTGTGTGGGAAGATATGACGTTTCAATTTGGACTTGAAACAATTCAAGTTCGAAGCCTTGAGCGCCTGAGGCACAACATTATAAAGTTTAATATCTGGTGAATTTATCCGGGATTTGTGGATTCTGAAACAAGAAGGCCTTAAGTGATTTGCAGAACGAGTTTGGTAATCATAGAAATCAGAGGTATATAGTAAGCTTGCATGTCTCGTTCGTCATTCCGGTTCGAAATTTGTAATCTATTTTTGGTAGGTGTTCATAATTTCGGTGACAATGCATATCATGAAATATTTGAAAATGGCGGCTTCAAGATGGCGGGTAATTTTTGTGATTACACTGTCCGGTTCGATTCAAAATTTATATGTGGTAATGAATTTTTTGTCAATATTCATAAAATTGGAATGGTCACTCCAAGATTGTGAGTTTTTTGATTATGGGCAAATTCATTTCAAAATCGGAAATATCAAGACAGATAATTCAAAGAACAATTCTAAAAAGTATCTGGAAAATGAGAAATATTTCTGAAGATAAGCATTCAAATGCACACATAAGTACAAAAAATTTTTATTGTTCGATCTATAGGTTATTCTGTAAAACAGATTGAGAAGCTTGCCGCAGTGGAACAAAATAGGTAACTTATCTTGCGCGGCAAGCTTTCGAATATGTTTCTCACCTAATTATCAAAACTAAACATTTGTATCGAAGCTTTTTTTTTAAATTTTTACGTTAATTTCATTTTGTTAATTTTAGCATCACACTATGTCCTGATAATTCCAATTTTGAATCGAATTTGCTCATAAAAACGAAACTCGCCATCTTAATTTTCAATGTCGTCGAAGAATGGAGTGTCCCCCCCCCCCCCAACAGGGGGCTGCATGGAAATGAGCTTGATGGTATATGCGTCTGATATTTTCCGGGGCGATAACATGTGGTCCCGCGAATTTACAGCCACAATCCGGCACTCGTTCGTTGGCATTACGGCGTGGGGTAATCCGCATTAGAAGTGCACTAGTGCAGTGTTTCCCAAACATTGTTCCGCCATGGCCCGGTATAATTTTCAGACTGACCCTCCGTGACCCACTCAATACTTTTCAACTCAAGCTGGTTCCATCAGGTTGAATAATACACATTTATTAATAGTAAAAATGTTTGGTAATTTATCCGTTAGGTGGTGATGTCGATTTTTTTCAAAATTTTTCGTTGTAATTACGTACTTTGGCCTCCTGAACTCGAAGCTGATGTCAAAACGCGGTGGACTTGAGCATTTTCGGAGATTTGGGCCCATTTTGTTTCGAAAATATACCATTCGACTGATTTGACACCTCAAATTTTTGCTATTTAAAACACACAAAATTCACCTTTCTTCAAACAAACACACCACACACTCTTACATCTACTTGTTTCCAACAATTGTTAGCGAAAAAAAACTAATATTTTTCAAAAATTCACCCTTCTTTTAAACGTAACCACATCAACACCAGACATTAACCTAAAACCACAGCCTACCTGATTGTCTGGTTCCCGATCTCGTCGAGCTCGACTCTAGGCGGGTTTTGTTCACGTTTGGAAAAAGGATGATTTTGTTGAGAAATATTAGTTATTCTCTTCTGAAATTTGTAGGGTAGTTTGTTGTATTGAAGAGAGAATACACTGACTCGTGTTGCTGTAAAGCAGGGAGGTTTTCGAAATGGCCGTTGTTTATGTAGCCTAGTTGGTGAAATACACTACGCAACATTAATTACGTCGCACCCCGAAATTTTGCCCCTGTTGAAATTTGAATAACTTTTTTCTGATTTGAACAATTCGAATTCTGTTTGCGCTGTTCGCTAGCTCAGTCCTTCAGCTATAATCTTGTACTTTTTCGTTACATGAGGTTTCTTCCATAAAATTGCTACAAGGTGTTTTTTGAAACTGTGCAAAATTTCGGAATTTTCAAAAGGATCCCAAATGAAGAAAAACAGTTTTTTTTCAACTTCAACAGCAGAGGCATAAAGGGGATCTCATTAATTTTAACCATATCCAGAATTGTCTTCTTATCTCTTTTATTTACAGAGTGACCTCAAAAAATCAAATTTTTGGTTTTGCAGTCATAACTTTTTTCCTCTTCAACCGATTTTCAAAATCTCAGGAGCAATTTGAAGCTGAAACGTTAGATGAACAGACATGAAGATTAGAATTGACTAAAAATAAATATTAAAGATCAAGGGTTTCTGCAAAGGTGACTCAAATCTAAATCCCCCTTGAAATCCCGATTAAAAAAGAAAAATATCCAAAACGTTGTTTGATCGAAACGAAAATATCACCACCAAAAAGACTGAAAAATATTTTTTGACCCCCTCCCACCCAAAATTCTTTTTGCGGGTAAAATTTTTGCTGGTCAAAAGGTTAGATATATCGGTAAACATATTTCACTTGACCCCCACATCGGGATCGGAGAATAAAAAAAAAAAAACTTTCACCCCCCTTCCCCCCTTGGGGTACTTTGCGTACGGATGAAGGAGAAGGAGATTTTTGTGATTTTTTTACATATTTTTCTCGTGAGTTTCGTACAAAACTACTTAGAATCGCCCAAACTCGGGTATACTCCAATTATCATAGTTTGATGTACAGGGCGAAAAAAAGTTATTTTTCAGAATCGAGACAAGCGGTACCCATAGCTGTGTTCAGCGGAAAAAGTTGATCAATGAGATGAAAAAAATTTGTTTCATAGGCGTACGTATAAATTTTGTTGGGGGTCTTTTGAAAATTTCGGAATTTTGCACAGTTCCAAAAAACATCCTGTAGCAATTTTATGGAAATAACCTATATATCGAAGAAAAGCGAGATCAATGCTGATGGACTGAGCTAGCGAATAGTGCAAACAGAATTCAAATTGTTCAAAGAAGAAAAAAGTTATTCAAATTTAAACAGGGGCAAAATTTCGGGTTGCGACGTAATTAGTGTTGCGTAGTTTAATAGGAAAATTAAGAAAAATTACACATTTATGATGTTTTTCTTAGACAAAAATTATAATTAACTATGGTGAATGCATGTAATATGTCTTGGGTTCTATGAAAGTACAATACTTGCCCAAAATTTGCCATACAAGGAAGGTGAAAACGTGTGCAGTGTTTTTAGTTAAAAGAAGGACGAATTTTATGCTTTCAATAGCACAGAAATTTGAAATATCATATTGTGTCAAATATGATGTATTTTCGAAACAAAATGAAGACATATCTACAAAAATACTTGAGTTTGCTACGTTTTGACTCCGGATTCGAGTTCAGAGGCCAAAATAAGTAAATATAGCAAAAAAATTTGAAAAAATTCGACATCGTCACCTAACGGAAAAATTACCAAATATTTTATTAATTCCTTTATATTTTGGTATTGCATTTATATGGTTACTCAATTTAAGTGCGAAGTATGGAACTGCTGCTTATATTTTCAACCAAAGATTCGATTATTTTCAAAAAAAGGCGGGAATGTTGCGACCCGGTATTTTATTTTGATGGCCCGGTACCGGGTCGCGACCCGTCTAATGGTAAACGCTGCACTAGTGCGATCCTGCACATGGCCGCTAATTCCGACACACCATAACTGGCCTCTTCCCCCAATTTTCCGCCATCGCTTGATCCCCCCGCGGTGCGCGATGAATGGGGAGCCGAAGTGTCTCGGATTCCGATGAGAAGTAAGTGGGAATCGGAGAGAGTAATTGACTCGGGCATAAACATGAAAGCGGAATGCTGGGCGAGTATAAGGAAAATTGTGACACACTCACTGAGTCGGGTGGAAGTTCAGTTCCCCCTGCCGCTGGAAGGAAAGCGAATCTCGATGTGTTGGCTGCGAACCTTTGAGTAGGAAAATGCGAGGAAGGTCTTCTAGGCAAATAATTGTTTTCTTGTTTCTACGAAGGCGTAGAACAGACATGCAACATTTTTCGAGTTCGAACTCGAAATTAACAAAAAAAAATGTTGCATGTCCGTTCTACGCCAGCGTATGTCTCGCCTTCGTATGTTTCTCTATAATCTTTTTTTTTTTTTTTTTTTTTTTTTTTTTTTTTTTTTTTTTTTTTTTATCACTATCCTAGTTGCCTTAGCAACCCTCAGAAGTTTACAGAGTAAACTTGTACGAGTTTTTTTTTTGTAATCACTATCCTAGTTGCCTTAGCAACCCTCAGAAGTTTACAGAGTAAACTTGTACGAGTTAGGATAGCGGGGACCTTACCTTTTATAGTGGGATCCGATACCACTTCTTGGGCCATTGAAAAAATTCCGCCGTCAATGAGGATTGAACCCACGACGGGCAGCCGGCTGATTAAGAGATAGACACCTTAACCGCGCGGCTACCTGACCCCATCGGTATTGTAAGTTAAAATCATTAATATGAGAATATTGGTCAAGAACATTCATGCTTTTTTACATTCGAGTTATTACATTGAAGATTATTTTTTAATTTTAAAGATGTTATCCGCGAACTTGCCTGCTATAAAATTCGCCTACACACGAACAGTCTATTGTTGGCGGTCCATGGCCATGGATTCTCAAAGAAAACGCCAAATTACAGCAGCAATCATAGTCATTTCAGATATTTCGAAACGCAAAAAACGAAGTGAGTTGTCTCATATGAATCTCCTTGATGAAATGTGACTGTCAAGTACTGACGATTATAGAAACTTTCTGAGGATGGACGAAAATCCGTTCTTGTTACTGTTGAATAAAGTTAGGACTTTGATTGAAAGAAGTTACTGTGTTATGAGGGAAGTAATATCAGTAGATGATCGACTTGCTGTAACGGTGGCATAAAATGGCAATGAATTTTCCTCTGAAGTGCGCTGGTCGGTCCGAAATATCAAACTAGCTGAAAGATCGCGGATCTCTCCACAGAGCGATGGTCGGCCCGCGAAAAAGCTACACAAGGGTGGCAAAGTACATAGTATAACAATAATTACTGAAGTACAACAATATAACTTTACATAAAACATTATAAAATTAATATAGTGTAACAATATTGATATTCACTCATATTCATGATCCAAATTTTTTTAATTTTTTTTATTCATTCATGTGTTGAATCGGATTAATTTTGAATGGGAGATAACTATCTTTGTTTTCTCTCCGATTGGTAATGCATTGAAGGTTTCTAGACATTTGTATATGGGGTTATTGAGTGCTAGGTTTGTTCTTACATTTGATAGGTAGAAGTTATTTTGATTTCTAGTCTCAAATGTGTGGATTTCATAAGTGAATTGTAGTATTACTTTTTTGTTGATTCTGTTGGGTTTTATAAGTATCAATACTGAGTACTACTAATTCTTCTCAATTCACTAGAGAGTATGAAGAATAATTGAAATTTACATTTTCAGTCAATATTATTCTTACCTTATTTTCAACAGACTGATGTTTTGCGAGATATGCGACAAATTTAGGATACTTACTTATCTTTAACATTCAAGCATTTCATGGCATCATGTCATGATTCTATCATATATCATATTCCACTTTTCCTCGATTTCTCTGGTATAGGAGTTTCAAATTTAATATTTTTGATAATTATGCTACATGATATGCCTCAGAAAAATCACTTTTTTCAATCATGCAAACGAATTCGTTCACAACAATATATTCACGGTAGAGGCGAGCGTTTTCCAATATTTCCACTTGATGACATTCTTCGGACAAAGTCAAGTTTGTGTTGAGATTTGAAAGCGTTTAAGGCTAATCCGTCAACCTATAAACCTATTTTGAGTAGAATTAGACCATAATCACGAAAACCGTCTGCCATTTCGAAACCGCCATTTCATATTTTTCTGAAAAAAAAAATCTACTACTGTCACCGGAATCATGAAAACCTGCCAAATTTCAACTTGATCGGACAAACAGAAGTTGCAATATTCCATCCGAAATGATAGACGGACCGGAAGGCGAAATGATAAAATAAAAACTAGCATGCGAGTTCTCGTTCAATGGATTCTCCTTCCTACCGACGTTTTATTCGAAGAGCGTATAGTGAGAAATGGCGAGAGCGCAGACTGATGAATTGGCGGAAGCGCTTTTTAAGTGCCCCGAATAATATCCGACCCCATGGCTTGCCCGTTAGCGATCTCCCCGAAAATTCATTCGACTTTCGACTCGAATGGTTCTCGCCTGCTCTGTGCATCGGATCACGAAAAGGCCAATCCCGTTGTGTGGCAATGTGATGTTTTACATGTGATATACCTTATTCGATCCGCAACGGAGGAGCGTGCATCAAGCTGCCAGGAAATTCCTTATATTTCACGAGAAATCTTACGGCACCGACTTCAATTCATTCCGTTCTCTTAGCGAAGGCAAGCGTGACCGGGTGCGATGGTTTTTTTTTCTGGTGGCGGTGTATTAGCGCTATGCGGTTGCCGTAACAAACCATTAACTCGCCACCATTCTCATGATGGCGTACGCTATAATTTTGACTCAAATCACTTATTCTGATTGACTTCGAATCGCATACCCGGCTGAGGCAATCACCTTAGCCGAACCAGAAAAGCGCTAATTGTGAGTTTGAAATATACCCTTCGCTCTACTTCTACTATTTATCGGTTCCTGCAATTTCAGGCGGTGACAATGCCGACATCTTGAATTGCTTAGCCGTACACAGCAGGTCATTCTTTTGCTCAATTTGAGTTCAAAATATTTTTTTTCTTCGGTATATGGCATTTTACACTTAGGTAGGTACTTTTCTTCAGGATCAACGATGAATTAAAACACATTTGATTTTTCAACACATATACAGCTACATATTTCAACATAGTAGCTCAACTCTGTAGATCCTCACCATTGATGGAAAAACTCGAGAATTTTATTGCGTACTCCCGTGGTCGAATGAAAGATTAATGCCCTCCACGACTTTCCCAGGAAATATATTTTTTAATTTGAGCGTATCCATTTCGTGCCATCAGGTGGAGTCCCTATCTTGATTCAGATTCGATCGTGAATTTCGACCCTCAACCAGTCAATATCAACACTCTCGTAGAATCGGAAACAGTAGCGGAACGTTTTCTGAATTCCTTCATATATTGGAGTTTATAAAATGAACAATTATAAAGTCATGTGAATAAAAAAAAAATTTTTTAACATGTTATTCCGTTTGAATTGATTTCAAAAGTTATGCCAACCACAACTAAGATGTCTTCAAACATTGTAAACTTTCTGTTACCTGACTTGAAGCACTGAAGATGACGCAAGTCGAAATCGCTTTGCAAATTTAATATACGATACACTAAATACAAAATTCCCTCTTCGTTAATTCTAAAAAGTGTATTCAGCTGTTCACATCAATTTTTTGAAGTATTATATATCTCCAGAAAAAAAGACCTACGAATAATTTTTTCCGTCAAGATCTTTATTTTCACGAAACGAAATTTTTAACTTGTCTAGTCAGTCACTCATTATGATTCTTTTTACGTCGGTTACGGGCCATGCATTTTTCTTGGGCTGATTTTCTTTCGAAAACATGATGGCGTTTCAATTTGGTTTTCTCATCCACAACTTTCGACTACTGAAAGTAGGAAAGATCTGGACGTATCCAGAATGAATGATCCTTCCGAAAACAACTTGATTTTCATTGAATTTTCCTCCCAGCCGGGATTTAGAGGGTGTCTCAGGTTTGGGTCACTTTTTGAGGAAACCCTCGAGAATGTTCATTTTGAGTCAATTCTGATCTTTATGTCTCCTCATCCAAGGTTTCAGCTTCGAAAGGAAGCCTGGGATTTTGAAAATCGGTTGAAGAGAAAAAAAGTTATGACTGCAAAACCAAAAAGTTAATTTTTTGAAATCACCCTGTAAATGAAAGAGATGAGAAGATAATATTGGAAGTGACTCAAGGTGATGAAATCATCTTCATGCCTCTGATGTTGAAGTTGAATAAAAAACTGTTTTTCTTCATTTGGGATCCTTTTGAAAATTCCGAAATTTTTCACAGTTTCGAAAAACATTATGTAGCAATTTTATGGAAAAAAACTCATGTATCGAAGAAGTACGAGATTATAGCTGAATGACAGAGCCTTTTAACAGTCTAAACATAATTCAAATTGTTCAAAGCAGAAAAAAGTTATTCAAATTTTAACATGGGCAATATTCCGGGGTGCGACATAATTCCAAAATAAACTAATACCTCAGTTTGTTTTCGATTGATACAAAATAGTTACCAATTTTGAAACTTTGCGGTTGGTTAAGTGAGGAAACTTGACATAATTTTCCCTTCAAAATTTAACAAAACAACGACATACCTAATCCAGTAGATATCAAATGTTACTTGATAGAGGTCGATTTCAAGACCTCGTCGACTTCGACACCAAGGGGTCGATACCGACCTCTTTGGGAATCTAGCAACCCTCGGCCCGTGAATTGCAAGACCATCGAGCAATCCGAGAAAATAGTTGAAGCAATTGACGTCAGTTGGATCGCACGGTTTCGTCGGTCATCCCATCTGAGCAAGTCTGGAGACATCTGCTAGTGCTCTTTGGAAAAGTAAGCCATTACAGCAAGCATGCGGCGGTCCTGACACCATTCAGAAAGAGAATGGAGATGGGAAAAACTCTCCGCTCCACATCGCAACGGCTGCTATGTTCTGATATTACTCGCGTTTTCGGCTCTGGGGGTGCGTTTTTTGCATGGAGATAATGGGGACGTGTTCCAGACAACTGAGTGAATATTCAAAGCCGATTCCATTCGAAAAAGGTCGCCACCGCAAGCTGGGGCATTCGGAAATCCCTTAAAAGTTTTTGTCAGAGTAGGGTCAGTGATGCCACCACGTCCTATCCAAGGATACCCAAAAAAGCACTTTCTTTAGCGTAATTGGTAAATCATGTAGGGGAGTTCGGTATATCAATTGCAACAAAATTTGATTTTCATTCGATATGGGGTCTTGTGAATGGAATGTCACAAAAATAAATTGAGTGCATAACCAAGTATCTGAAGTTTGAATTGCCTGATTTCAATTTCCACGAGTAACTGAGTTTGAAGAAAAAATTTATCCGCACAATGAACTGTTACACCGCACGATGGGTGTCTGATGTGTGTAATTTTGAAAGATAAAAGAGTCTAACCAATTAAAAATATCAAACATAGTTTGAAATTGAATGTCTGGTAGACTACGAGCAGAAAACAAGTACTTTCCTGGCAAATACCACGCAGAACATCGAAATATATCTGCTCGTAGTCCATGCAACGTTTCACACTGTAAATGCAGATCGCATATATTTCTTTCTTCACATCGAGACAGGCACGCTTAACAACCTACAGACCGGTTTCGGGCTTATTGGTCCGCTATTGTGAGAATTGATTTTCTTCTTAATTTTCATCTCCTAAAATTTTTTATAAAATTTCAACAAAAAATTTGCCACCCCGCATGTACCTAAATTGATAACCGACTGTCGCGGTCACATGGGCGATATCAGAACAAGACTGTTTGAGTTTGTTTCTGATGATCTGTATTAATGAACGACGGTCTCGAGAGTGGCATATCATAAACAGATAAACCGAAACTCGTCGTGCCCATTTGGTAGTTCGTACTTGGCGCCGGCCTTCCGCTGGCCCTTCCCCCCCCCCCCGCCAAAGAAAACATCCGTGGTATGGGTATAATTAATGTTTGGGTAGTGTTAAGGGCGAAACCTACAGCGTTCACAAGAAATCAATTCTAACGAAGAGTTGCCCGTCTGAGCCGGATCCAAATAAAGGAATACGTTATTGGCTATAAGATAGACGATCCTCTCTGCCAGGGACGTACACATAGGGATGATTATCTCCTCCAGATATCACTATTTTTGTGTGTGTGTGATCCTACCGGTTTCTAAAAACTGGGTATGCAACTTCCACTTTCCCAAATTTTTTTCAGAGTTGAGGAATTGAAGTTTCGTTTATATGAAATAGTCATCAGTTTGCAGGCTTTTCATATTACGGTTATATCAGGTAGGTATTCCATATTTACATCCAATTTTTTCAAAGAGCAGTTGACATTTTTCATAAAGAAATTCACTTTTTAAATAATTTCAGGATTTAACGCCTTTAGCCCTGACTAGGTCAGGTCAAGCCTCACCAAATCTAGTCTAGTGACACCCATTTTTGTGTCCAATAAACATAAATGGTATTCCATATTTGCACCTTCTCCTCTTTCAATCGGAAAGTGGTAAAAGTAAAATGTAATATTTAGAACACCCTGTAATACTAAATACATTAACGACTAAGTCACCTGTTGAAGAATAAGAGAAGAATAAGAGTCAGATAAGTGTTTCCAACCGCCATCTTAGTTGTAAAGCAACCCTCGAAGTCTCATTGAGACTTGTATGAGTAAGGAAGACCTTAGCTTTTTAAGTGTCATCCGAAGCACTTATACTCGACTGGTTACCGTGGAGAGTCCGAAGACCAAGAATGTTCGGTTGGTCACCTATCTCCTCCTGCTAAACGATACTATAGAAATAAATAAATATTTCCATTAGCCGCCGCGGGATTTGATATTTCTCATGTGAAATTCAGAAATGTAATGAAATACAGAATATTCCGTTTATAAAAAAAATGCACCTCTAATTCTCGTAGAGCACCATGGGTTAATATTTTCATCACGTATTATCCAGAACTAGCGTTTCCATTGGAAACCAAGTTCAAGATAGTGGATTTTTCAGGAAGTTATAGATGAAATTTTTCCGCTTCAATATTACCTGAATTCCGCTTCACCAATCAGAGTGGATGACGCGCGACGCGAGAAGCAAAAACGCTGCATTGGGAACTCACCTTTAGGAAGAAAGAAACATTTGCGATATGCATTCACAATGTGAATCGTTGCATGGATTACGAGCATCAGATATAATTCAATGTTATGCGTGGTAATTGCCAGGAAAGTAGTTGTTTTTTGCTCGTAGTCCACCAGTCATTCAAAGTGTTGTTGAATTTTAAACTGGACAATAAGTACGATATATGTATTTGTTTCAATCTTTAGATCGATAAATATTTTTGTTTACGAGATTTTCGATTAGCATAGGAAAAGGTCTTCAGGGGCAATCCGCACCCTTCGGAACCGTTTCCCCTACGGCCGTGTACGTGTTGACTGCCACCACATCCACCGATGCATCCCCTCCACGTCCAGACCTCCATCCAGCTTCCAGACCCACATTCAGAGCCGCATTCCTGTTCAGTCGAACGCACGCTTTGCATTTGCGATAGGAAGAACAATGATAGGGGATGTATCGGGCTCCGTGCTTAAATATTGAATGGCATTTGTCAATCTTGATGGATTATTGGAACACACAGAATAACGTTATTATTGGAATTTTCATTCGGTCGATTCTCCTTCTCTCGATGTCTCAGTGATTGATACGGCACGCTGGAATTCAATTGATGCGAATTATTGGGGACAGCAACTTCGGTTCGTTGTGGAATGAATTTTGATTTTCAAGACGATACTCAGGAATTTTTGACCATTGTTATTAAAAATTCTCGGAGAATCGGTACCCATTTCATTCGGACAATATGGAATATTTTTTCGTAAACTTACTTCGAATTCCATTTATAATGGAATTTCCCTCACAAAGGACAGTCTTTTTCAGTGGACTGCAAACACATGAATATAGGGTGATTCATAAAAAATTTACAATTTCTTAACTGCAGTCAGTTAAAACCGAGGTTAACACTAGAATATGAAGATTCCCTACATACCTCAATAACAAGGGTACCCCCGATGGGAAAAGGCGGCCCATCCGATCGGTTTTGAAGTAAAAAAAAGTATTTAATGATTATGGAAATTTCGATAGTAGAGGGAATACAGCGGTGGAGTCAGTGGTGGACGGTGGATGGGTGGTGGACTTGAATGCGTAGACCTAAAACTG
Source organism: Chrysomela aeneicollis (assembly GCA_029955515.1). Classification (NCBI taxonomy): domain Eukaryota; kingdom Metazoa; phylum Arthropoda; class Insecta; order Coleoptera; family Chrysomelidae; genus Chrysomela; species Chrysomela aeneicollis. The sequence goes on along the minus strand of JARUHQ010000015.1, from coordinate 17,711,853 downwards.
CCACATTATCGCGTAGGTAGAATATAATTTATTACATCCATCAAATTCTCAAGTTATGGACGCGAGAATGTGGCAGTTTTAGGTCTACGCATTCAAGTCCACCACCGCCTCTGCACCGCACCTGCGCCTGCTCCTGCACCGTCCACCACCCGTCCACCGTCCACCGCCCGTCCACCACCCGTCCACCGTCCACCACTGACTCCACCGCTGTATTCCCTCTACTTTCGATTACTATCTATGATCTATGATAAAAAAAGGAAAATGAGAACCCGATAGAACTTATGAAGTTAATGGAATATTTCAAGACAAGATATTCCCTCTGAAACCCCGGTATCTCCTGAACCAACGACATTTTTATTAGACATGTTGGACTAAATCTTCATATTTTGGTAAATACTACTGCAGTTTAGATATTGTCCATTCTTAATGAATCACCCTGTGCAAGGAGGAGAACACTATACAAATCATTAATTCATAAGAATTTTTTATCTACCTACTAGACGTTTACTTCAGTAGGATTTCATTCTCACGTACAAAAGATGAAGTTTGCGATTTCCAAACAATTACAGTGTCCGCGAAAAGCGGTGGCGTGCCATTAGCCAATTTTTCAAGTGGCAAGATAGCATTCTGATGGCATTCTCACCTATCTCCGATATTAAAATGAGGGAGGGTATGTACCGACTAATGATGAAAAATGTTTTAATTATGCATTCCCATAATATCAGAAATTCGAGCAAAAATTTGTGAACAGTAATCGTCCAAACTAATAATAAATCAACATTTTTATAGTCGAGGCTTTTATTAAAAGCCATTAGTTTCGTGGCATGTAGTCGGATGGTGAACGTTGGCTTGGTGTGAAGAGCGACGCCACCACGATCGCTCACAGAGGCGTCCCGACGACGCGGCAAAAGAGCGATGATCAACTACCGCACAAAAAATTCATCTGTTGGAAAATATCAATCTCAAATATATATATTATATATATATTTCTTTGAAGAAATCTTCAAATGGCCCAAATGGATACTAGGGCACTGTTAGTTCAGAACGCCAAATGGTGTTTACACCATTTGATCACCTAACTATTTTAGTCTGGTACACAACAATTCTTGGTACCAAACCAAGCTGAGTACCTGAACAACTGTTCCGTTTACACCAACATTACCAAGGGTAGTTGGTTGGTATAAAAACATTAGTCTGTTTACCAAGATACGGTATAAACGTGGCCAGTCAGAGTGTTACCCGAAAACCAGAGTTATCAATATTGGCTACGTTTATACCACGCGCAAATTTGGTATTCTGACCAAATTAATCATACCAAATGTATACCAAAGGAATGAATTGATGACTATTTACACCATATTCTACCAGTAAACATCTTGGTTCTGATTTGGTATGTTTTGATCGTTTGGTAATGTTATGGTTATTCAGTACCACTGAACTATTTGGGTGCGGTCCGTGAAACAGTTTTGTAACTCTACTAACTGGCGTAAAAACGTCCTTTGTCAAATATCAATCTGAAATATTCTATATTACATGTTTCTTTGAAGAAATCATCAAATGGCCCAAATGTATACTGGGCCAGAAGGTGTTTACACCATCTTGATCACCTAACTATTTTAGTCTGGTAAGGAACAACATTCGGTACCAAACCAAGCTGAGTACCTGGCCAACTGTTCCGTTTACACCAACATTACGAATGGTATTTGGTTGGTATAAAGTCATTAGTCTGCTTACCAAGAGACGGTATAAACGTGGCCAATATTTGAAAGCAAAACAATTCCCACTCTGGCTCTCACCTCTCATCATTGGATCATATTTTTCATCAAAAGTGAGCGGGATTTCATATGTATCCACACCTCTATGGAGTCATTGACACTTTTCGAGATATTTAACATTAAAATTTTTCTTTCTGATTGTAGATTGTATTGGGGATTCGTTAAGGCTGTGCCGCCTCTCAAGCACCTCCTCATCTTCTGAACATAACCCTCTATCTATTCGAGACCTGGGACTCTGAGAAACACAAAGTCCCTCCATTGATTTGGAAAGTTTTTTTTATACGAGTTAGGATAGCGGGGACCTTACCTTTTATAGTGGGATCCGATACCACTTCTGGGGCCATTGAAAAAAATCCGCCGTCGATGAGGATTGAACCCACGACGGGCAGCCGGCTGATTAAGAGATAGACACCTTAACCGCGCGGCTACCTAGCCAAGTTCTTGATTTAATTGTACATGGTATGGATGTAAGTAGTAATTTTTTGTACTCATCCCTACAATTCCACTGCTGCCTCTTTGACTTTCATGAGAGATCCTCATTCTCAAAAGCAAGAATTAGTGACAGCGGTGGATACAAATCTCTTGGGCAATCGTAGATAATAATTATGATTCCACATACGAAACGCCGAATGCTCCAATCAATGGCCATTTCCGGAATTCGTCTGATCGTGTAGCATCAGTGATCTGAGTGCTTTTGTGGAATTCCGGGGATCTCTATGTGCGCCGCCCATTTTCTCTCACTTTATAAAAGGGCTCGTTCCTGAACGAGCTATCTGTTGTTTCTCTCGGCTAACAGAGATAACGCAACCACGGAACCGAGTAAGTGTAGCCTCGCTCACCGATATCCTGCAGGAAGATATCCTTTATACGTTGCTGCGATCCGTTTGATTGAGCGCGACCGTTCCACTCGCCATGTTTCATTTGTGGAAGATTGATGGAAGACCGAATTCTACCAGAACTCCAACATCAATGCGCGATCAGTTTCCATCCGAATCATTAAATCTTTGATAGACCGCGACCAGTGACGTCACGTGGTGCTCGAACAAAACCGTTTTCCATAAGACCATGTGGAATTTTATTGAGAATTCTATGGTGAAAATTAATGTTTAGACCTTTAATTACCTTGAAATTTTATAATTTCATCAATTGTATTCAGGGAACAAAACTGTCTTGTGATCAACTATTTTCAGCCTGAAGAGACAGCATTTTGCGAGTCATCTGAGGTTTCAATTTAATGTCATATTTGCTTTGGTCGAATATCTTGTTTTCCTGATCGTTACCTATACATCGTGATGATGTGGAATTTACAAATACGATAACTAGAGCTAGAAGGAGTAGAGCTATGTGTATGTTTCGGCACATGACTTAGGTAGCTACTCACATATCGAAAATGATTTTGAAATGTAGAGCTCTGGAAGTCCGATTATTCTTTTTCTGAATCTTCATCAGACTATAGTAGCTGTATGGTCCGAGCGAGGATATGTGGGTGACCCTGTATATTTTGTGAATGTATTATTTTTCTCTGTATATTTGTGACATATGTAGGAGAAATGCTTCGTGGTGCATTAGCGATGAGAATAATATATTCGACAGTCATTCTGTCGAAAGCCGATGTGGGAAAATACGAAATAGTGACCGCTATCGCATTTTCCACGGTATATGCCCAGCTGAGCACTTCCCAACACAATGTACGAACAATAGCGAGAGCAAGAATCCGTGTCAAACGAGATTTGTAAGTGAAAAGGCCCCCATACATCACTAAAACCGTTTCGTAGATGCCCATATTTGGAGGTTATGTTTTGTCCTGAAGCACAGGATTATCAAATGAGCAGACAGGTCGCGAACGGCATGACTCGCAATCCACAAATGGCATTTGGCAAATTTCCGAACGACCGACTGAAATTAATTCCTCTGTTCTCAGACATCAATTTATACAATCCCTCAGTGACATTTATAAGTCAGGAGTGTATTGTTATCCAGAAGTAACCGCAACGAATGGGAGGGGGCTCGAACAGTTAAAAGCTATGTGGGAGGTACTCATCAAGTCAATCTCTCGGTTAAGGTCGACTCTCTTTCCTCTTACCCCGACTGAACGAGATCTGCCTAGCATCACTCTTCATACAGTATATGAACAGATGAGTTACGAGATTCATTTCCATCAAGAACATCCTCGGATGCCTAACAATGGCTATAATTCACATTGAGAAGCCTTAGCCGAACGAATGATTCGCTCGGAAAAAATCGATTAGTTTACACTTTTGTGTGCGTTTCATGATGCTGACAGGAAATACTTGCAGTATCTCATTTTTTTCAGAACATTTGCTTTGCGAATGCCCAGCGCTCTTCTGCAAAAGGCTCAAGTTCCTGGAAGGGGCATTACCCCAAGAAACTGACAAGTAATCTCGGGTCTCGAATAGATTGAGGGTCTTACCCAGGTCGAGGTGCTTGAGAGGCTGCATAGCCTAATATACCTATCCAATGACGTATCACATCAAGCAATAGGTATTTGCATGTAATAATTTTGAGGGTAAGGTCCTTTCAAGAGTAGTCACCCCTGTATCGCTGGAATGTAATGAGATGCATAAAAAACTGCAAACGATCAGCATACAGCTGATTCTCTGTTAATCAGTTATTCTCCACTCAAAGGGAAACATGTTGATTGCCTGATAAGTTTCCCTCTGCCATCATACAAGACCCAACGAGAGATGCACATGTGAATATGACAAAAGACTAATAAAAATCCAATTTGAACATCCGCTAAATAGTCGATTCGCGAAATACCAGAACGGTACGATGGAAATGTATCGAGTTTACGAAATTAGACCCAATTTCATTTAATGAAATGCAGACATGTCTCGATGGATTTATCGTGAACAGAAAAATAGAGTTGTTCTCTTTGGGGTGGCTTCCCTTTTGTTCGACTAAAATCCTGAACCATCTGAAAATGTATATTCACTTTCAGGTATACTTATGTTAAGTGTAGAAATAACAATAACACGGTGATTGAGACTGGGTCTCGAAGATATGAATTTATTTTTGGCATTTCCCTTGACTGGAGTAGGTTTTGAATTAGAACAGTTTTATACCAAAAAACGGTATATACGCATAAATATTCAGGACATATATTTTTTATGCTAACTCATCAACTCGAAAAAAGAAAAAAATTCAGGACATAATGTCGATAACTTCATCTGTTTTTGACGGTGCCCAATCAAAAACGTATTAGAGCTTGTCCCGCATATTATGAATAAAAAATAAAATGTCGATATTTGTTACAGGAAAACATCGCTTTCACTTCTGAAACCCACAGATTGCTGTACAAGATAAAATAAGTATACAGGTGAGTCTTTCGATTATAATTCAACACATTTTTGACAATTGAGCCACTGGAAACAATCTGTATGAACTCTTTCTGGTACAGCCTTTCTCAAGTTTCTAGATCTGTTAGATTGTAATATTTCTTGAAGCTTCAAATCTGCACGAATGATATCCAATATGACGGAAAATAACATGCAGATTCAATTCCAATTCCTATTTATGCTTTTGTACGAATGATAGTCGAGCTCTTGCATTGTACACCAACATCATCGATCCATCAATATTCATTGAGCTTTCGATAATTCATACTGCTCGGAATATTTAAAAATATTGTTGGATGTTGAAAGGTGTTTCATTATGGGTTGGATGACCAAAATCGAATTCCGACACACATTGTAAACTCTGCTCTGAGGAGCGTCAAATTTCAATTCTCAGTTGATACATTTATGAATGGCTTTTTTAATGGGCTCACTGATATCTGGTCCAGCGTGTATCGAACTGAAGCTGAGTGGAAATAGTGCTCGCTGATGGAGGTTGCTTGGTGCCGAAGCACAGCTCCTCTGAATGCCGTGTAAAAGACCAAGTCCAATTTTTCGGTTCAGCCAACCAAATTCTTCGCGACTTTCGCTATGAGCTTGATATAATCAGATGATGTGCTTAAGAGATTTGTTCAATGGTGGGGAATATGACCCGCAATATTATTCTCATCGGATGGAATGAAATAATACATTGTAATTTCCACTGGTTCGAGAAAATATCCAGACCCTATAGACGGTTCTCTCTCCTGAGGAACTTAGATGTGCTGCAATTCAAGCTCCATTTCACTTTCCTCCTCCTGACGTTAATCGACTTCTCAGCTTTTCAAATGGTCGCTGATGTTGAGGCGAGGGCTGAATCCAGAGGCGTCACTATAACCGAAACTCTACACTCGAAAATGAATACACTCTAAAATACTGCAAGAATTCACCATGTGATACACTTTTTCTAATGGTCTCAATGTTGTCCATCATGGTTTACACATTCTGTATCCTGTTTTGGTGGATACATGGGGTTGAAAATGGAATAACAAATTTTGCTCAATCAACATAATTGAAAATTATGATATATTCTAAACGATCTACGTATCGATTTACTATTTTTTTTTGTAATTTTCATGTAGCGTAACATTTTTGGTTGCTCTCATCTATTCCTGATTCTCTGTTGCTTATATAATTAGGTATATATTCTAGCTTCTTTCTAACGTTGGGAGCTCGATTGGGAGTGGTAGAGTTTTATTATACAGGGTGTATCTGAATAACACCGAAAAAATTAAAGGGGGGATTCTGTGATGAAAATTAATGTGAGTGTTTGGTATAAAATTTTTTTAAAAAATCCTCCCCGGAAAAGTTACACCCCTTCGAAAATTAAAAAAAAAAATGGTTTTTCTTTTTTATTTTCCCTGTATATCAAGCTAAAGACACGAAACTTGTATTGAAGCTGGAGGCGGTCATTTTCAACATTTATTATAATTGTATTGTCGATATTCGACAGGTTTTTGTTCATTGTTTGTTCACTTTTGTTTTTACTTGTAGAAGTCTCATAATCATAATCATAATTTGGTTGGCTGTTGTTTAATAAAATGCTATTTTACATGAGCTTATTTATTTTTTTCTCATAAATGCTTAAGTTTTCGAAAAAAACTTGTAGAGTTAAAAAAGTTAGTCAATGAATTGGGCTTTTCAGTCATACTTTTTTAAAGAAAAAATGTTCATCTAAAAAAAAGTTGTAAGAAAAAATATCTTACGGGTTGAATTAATCAACCCCTTCTAAGCATACTTCAGGGTTGAAAAAATTTCAAAAAGTGTACTCTTATTGACAGATAATGTTTACCAAGTTTCGTGTCTTTAGCTTGATATACAGGCAAAATAAAAAAGAAAAACAATTTTTTTTTTAATTTTCGAAGGGGTGCAACTTTTCCGGGGAGGGTTTTTTCAAAAAATTTTATACCAAACACTCACATTAATTTTCATCACAGAATCACCCCTTCAATTTTTTCGGTGTTATTTAGATACACCCTGTATATAACGGAATCTTGAAATAATAAATAATCCATACATATATTTCTTATTCACATGCATCAATCAACCTTTCCGTTATTAATTTAGTCCTGTTGAAATCTCGACCGAAGTAGTTCCGATTCCACTGTAGGATGTAGGTTTTGATAATCGAATTACCAAGAGAAGTTTTTTCAAATTTGACAAAAGTGGCAAATATTTATCCTCAACTCTGAAGTTACGCTTTATTACACTTTTTGAAAGTTACTTAATAAAATTGCTTTTACTTTCACTTCACTTTTCAACTGTGTATGGGGTTAGATTCTTTGAGTGCCGTATCCATCGAACCATGTTGAGAGTTGATGATGTTTCAAACAGCATGGTCATGTGACTTAGTCAGTGACATTTTTCGAAATAGGAAATGATGAATGGAAATCCAGGAAAATAATTCGCTAATCGATGCACACGGAATCTCGAATTAAAGTAACTAGAATCAGGTTTCATCAGTGAGACCATCATGTAGGTAAGTATTTCTGGAAATATTAACAATAATTCTACTTGGATATCTTCTATCACAGTTGTAACATTAGATCCATCCACTTACTCAGCACCTAGAGAGTTAGTATTGCCTTTATGAGCTAGATGAGATTTAGAGCGGCGAAGTATATTTCGCATATTACATTCCAGCTGATTCCGGCCATTACCACGGCTTTTCAAGCACTAGTGGCGTGCATCAACCCTTCCATTTCTATCTTCATACAGTGCCATTTTGGATATCTTGCCATTGCCCAAATAATGAAACTGCAGCTAGTGGAATGAAATATTGGAAAAAATGGTCACAAATGGTCAATCGATATTTCAAGAATAATTTTGGAATTGGTAATTGGTATTACCTGTAATGGCCTACCTGGCAGAGGCTTCCACATATATCCACAGATTTAAAGGTATAGCATATATGTAAGGGAATTATAGTGGATGCCATAGTAATATATTACCTGCATAAATCTCTGTACATACAAATAATCACGCAATCATGAGATACGTACATTGTCGATTTGAGTAGAAATCTATAAGCACCATTCAGATCGACTACGACACGTGCTTTACTCATGGGAATCACATCTCCTCTTCTACCCTAATTTTGCTAATCGATATTCAATCGTAGTTGATTACTTCGTGGAAAGATGAAGTTTTATTTATGTGAGACTGTATTTTGATAAAAGTGCAGAATTCACTTCAACATTCATTCATATTCCACAACCCACAGTCAAAACTCTAATATAACTTCTTCTTCTTCCTTTGGTCTATTGGATTTCTGGTTCCTTTCGGTGCCAATTTCTCCAGATCAGGTAAATGAATTTGATTATTCAATAATAATTTTTCAATATGATAGTTGTATTCTCTAAAAATCTTAACTGCAAGTATGACAAATCCGTTGTCATCCGGCCTGGGTACCGGCGTAGAAACAAAAGAACCACAGATATATTTCACAAATATTCACTAAATTTCACATTTAATGGTATATTTTCGTCAAATTGCACATATTTCAGTATGGACATTCACTCTATCATTCACTTGACTTCCAACTTAGAGGACGCCGCCTGTCCTCTACCATGATCAGAAGGCGAATCCTCTAATCATAGATAAACTGTAGTTTGTTTATGCCATCAATAACCCGCTTCTCGTTACGAAGTTAAACTAACCCCGATACTATACAGAACACATAACATGTCATTCACAAAACCATAGAAATGGCAGAAACAAAGCGGCCCTGAATCTATAATGTTGTCTAATCTTCAACTTCAATTCTACCATACCATATACAAACTAAAAAAGTTATTATTTATGATGAAGAATTCGATACATCTCCAAAAAAAACTTTATTTAATAGAATCAACTTTCGATCAACTGACATAAACAATAGGGTATGCATTATTATTCGTAATACCCAATTACTGACGTATTTTTCGATTTTCCATGAGATATTTCATGACGTCGTCTCAGGGTATATAAAACAATTCCGACGTCAACAGGTTGTGACGATATCGAACCTTGCCATCAGTTGTGACTTCACTTTTTGGCTGGGTCCCACAAATTGTGAAACCTCATCTTCTTCATATTCGCGAAAATCACGAACCAACAGATGGCGCTCGAGAAATGTCAAAAATTTGACATGAGGGTGATCAACAAACATTTGGTATATGTTTTCAATGGTAATATGTCAATTTTCAATTCGAATTTTAGGGAAGAAATAAATAATCCTGAGTATCCAAAAGGGGCGCTATTGATAGATTATCGTTTATACAATTCAAAACAGGTATTTTATGTGAGTTTCGTGGATTTATTATGTTTTTATAGGCTTTTCAAACCACTTCTGCAAAATCAATGGGGCCACTAAGGTATTTGTATTTCAATGATTTCTCTTTATTTCAAGAATGGCCAAGATTGAAATAAGTATCTAGAGTATATTGGAGATAAGAAGAAACTCTTAAAATAGCGAAAAGCATTATTCAAAGCTGGTCACATACTTTGTGGGATAGATGTCAAACACATATAAATAAACTCCTGTTCACAAACTTCAGCTCTAGGGTAGGTAGCTCTAATATGAAATTAAAATAGTTCCATGGAAAAATTAGCAGTGGAAGTGTGAATTTATCTGTAAACCTGTAATAATTTTATCCTAACCCAAAAATAAATGATTAGCCAAATAAAAACAAAGATTGGTAGTCAATTGACTTTATTCTCTGAGAGAAGTAAGTACAGGGCTGTACAGGGGTGCTTATATATCTACCTATCTTAAATAGGCAACACAAGTTATTATTTTTATGTTAACAATAAAATGATGATTCATATAATGAAAATAATTATATAATATATAGATGAGTAGGTATGTTCCAAGAATAACTTAAAAAGTTTGAGACCTTGTATTCTACCAGTCATTCAAATTCATTTATTTCAATTGATACTTCATTCAATTCACAGTTTATTCATTTTGAATAAGTATTTGATTTCATTCAGCCCACATTGCCCTCACTCTTGAAGTTTGCATGTGATGACTTCCAGATGTTTATTGAAGAAATTGCATTCTTTTTGAGCCTATCTCTTGGTTTAATTCTCCTTGATGGTCCTAAAGTAAAATCAAGGTTTTTATTACAAACAACAAGAGACACAACTACAGTTAAACCAGATCTTATTTGTTTGATTTAACCTGAAAGACATACCTTCGCATTCACTTGAGAAATCCAGTCCTATAGGAAGTGCTTACTACAAACGTAAATGTTTGTGGTGATAAGTTTTCCTATTTTCAACGTGATTATCCATTTTTCACACAATCCTGAAAGGTAAATTCAGGATTTTGTGCCAAAGGAACGAGGTCTGTACGGTAGGAGGAACGCTGAAATACTGAACAAATCTTTGTCGATTTCGTCTTTACGACCTTTTGAACTTGCTGCATGTTTCAATAATATTAGTAACTAGCTGATAAGCACGAAACAAGTCCGAAAACTATTCAAAACAATTCAATTTCATTAAAAATACGAAAGCCTATGCTATACAATGCTAAATTGTTTTGTTAATCACCCTCGGAAGGCTTAGAAAATTTGACACCAGAGACCGCCCACTCTGTGATTTTCGCGAATTATGTATGGAAATGCAATGAAATTTTGGTGAGTTGTTCTTCTTCAGTTAAGCAAACGGAAATGAAGACGTAGGTTTGGATTCATCTCAGCAACAGGAAGGGTTTCGCCCTGTAACTATAAGCCAACACCATTTCAGCTATCCAAAGGGCAAAAACCCGCTCTGTTTAGAGGCATCGAAGGAGGCCGAGGGTTGATACATGCATATAAACTCTCGGATTAGCTAATAGGCATCTATCGCGATGAGACGATACCATCAACTCGCATCTCTTATTAATCACGCAATCGTTAATGAAATCACTGTGGGGGAGCTCTTTGCCCACGACATGGTGTACCGCTGGGGTGTTTCTCGATGCGTGTTCGGGGGTTGGAAAATCGCACGCGAACTATATCTTATCTTTTTGGCTCGATAATCAAGCACTCGTCGTTTTTATGGGACGAACTGGTGAAAAGATACTTTGGTCCCATCGTCGGATGAACGTATCCTGTTTTATTTACCTACTTTCTACTAACCGCCCGATATTTACAACGAGACGAGAAAAAAATTTCGACATCCTGGAGAGAAATCTCAAGCCGAAAATATGGAATGTTGTCCATCAAATAAGCAATTTCGAGAAACTCCTCCATCAGGTGTCCATTGTAAATTTTCTTCACAAAGTCTAGATAGGTTGGATATTTCCTCGAAATACGATTCTGACAGTTTATGAAAGTGGAGTATTCATGCCCCCACATAAATATGTAGTAAAGTCAAAGAATGAGGGGAGCGATAAGAAAACGATATTTCATGAAACTGATACGAAATATATCACTTTTCACGTGTCATCATCTCCCTCTCGAATTAGGTATAAATTACCTACCTTATATAAACCAATAAAAGCGGATGAAGATGAAAAATAACTTTATGAGGGCATAATAAGTGAATTATTCATCCATTATCCAATGAAAGTTGCTAAATGAAATCGGACAATTGGAAATGAATAGCCTCACAAACGTTCATTTCCACCAGCGGTCTTTTATCGACCGACTTTTTCAACACACGTACAGCGTGTTCGCAAATTGCTGCCCCACAGTGCAATGGGTAGTGAGGCTTTGGAGATCTTCAATTGATTGTTTTAACTGTATCCCATTATTTAGAATATAATGTAGATGAACATACAATATATAAAGCCAGAAGATTTATTCATTCTTTTTAATGGCGGATTTGTGGACCTCATCACCAAGTGAGGTTTTACTTGATTTCTATAACCTCCAAACTCTCGTGCAGTTGAACAATAATGAATTCATCATTGACACATTCTTTATTTCAAACCACTACCCTAGTTGCTTTACCAACCCTCAAAAGTTTACAGGATAAACTTGTAGGAATTGGAATATGCCAATGCAAATTGTTTGAGGATCATGTTCCTGTTTCCATTTCAGCGATCAATGTTCTCCAAGAACGTTGGTGATGAACATAAAAAAAATTTGGTGCAGCGAATAACAATTAAAGGATGAATTTGATCGTTCAGACAGCTTGAGTGGTGAGCGAGGACAACAGCAGTGTCGGAACAGCTCGTTTCTGAAAAATTATACCGTAGACATTCTCGAGTGAATTATTTCGAGGGGAAGTAACTTCCGCATTCTTTCAATTTTTCGCTTCGGTCTCCGGAAACTAAATTATTTTCTGGCTGCTGAAATATCATTGTTTGAAGCCAATTAAAATTGTTAGGCATAGTGAACGCCATTGCGAGAGTGGTTGGTCGGTCAGGAATTTCAATTAGACTTCGTCAGTTCTTGAACGTCGCCGCTATGAGGATCACTCCAGAAAGTGCTTCCGAAAAATCGGATATTAGCGGTCGGTCGCGTGATAGTCGGACATTCATCGAGGCACGCAGCACCAGCACCCTCAATAATGAAATATGTTGCAGCAGACACTCAATGCTTTTATGGACACCTCAAAGACACTATTCAATGATTATGCTTGCCGAATTTTTTTTGTCCTTGGGAGAAGATACGGGAGTAAATATACTGCACCGGTACGGGCTCATTTTGACCACTTTTCCCATGTTAATCTCCATAAGAAAATCTAAGGTCCAAAAACTCCGAAACCGGCTCATTCAAGGTCAAACTCCGCGAGAGCTCTAACCGCAGAAACTGATAAGGCGGCTTCAGATATCTTCAGAGGTCTTCAGTCCCGTGACAAAAACGTGAAATACTCGTGAAACGTGCGTCGCAATTTTTCTCACGGGACTGAAGACCTCTGAAGATATCTGAAGCCGCCTTATCAGTTTCTGCGGTTAGAGCTCTCGCGGAGTTTGACCTTGAATGAGCCGGTTTCGGAGTTTTTGGACCTTAGATTTTCTTATGGAGATTAACATGGGAAAAGTGGTCAAAATGAGCCCGTACCGGTGCAGTATATTCACTTACGGGTGTTGATGTTTTGGAAGTCATGTGCAAAGGAAGGGTTCCAATACGTTGCTTAATCATAGAACAGAGGCGCCTGACATTGTGAGATTCATCATTCTGGGGAGCTTGGGTTCTCCTTGACCCAAAATTTCAGCTAGATCTTAATATTCCCATGGATGATATAGTGGTTATAGAAGCGAAGGTGGAAAGAAGTGTACATCTAGTATATCTTTGATGTGTATCAGAAAGACATTTGGTGCGAAGACAGATCCTTGTAGCGACATTGATAGCCAATCATCATGCTATCAAGTAGGGGTGATTGGTCTGGCAACAAAAATCAACTTTTTCGAGTCCCAGGACCATTAGATTAATTGACACATCTCATGAAACTTTTTTCACCGTCATATCGGAGAAAATCCATTCGAGAAGATTAGACTTCTCGATGCACACATCAAAGTATAGCCGTTACATGTTTTCGGAGAGTTTATTATTCCCCACCTCCAAGAACGAATGGAAAGGAAAGCAGTTCGCCGACAGGGTTGAAATAATCTTGTGTTTAACACGAACAGGAAGTGCTACGGCACGGCCGTGAGATGCTTGTGCAATTCAAGTCTCGCTGACGCGTTCCGACTACCAAACCAGTTCCAGAATTAAAAAAGTATCGCCGCACTTATATACTGGGTAAAGTTATGTCACCGAAATGAACGAAAACGTTGAATAATTACTTTTTTCGAATTTTTCAAATCGCCTGTAGCGGTTGGATCGATTTTGATCGTCTTGGTAATGCAAACTCGCTCACTTCTCTGGAACATCGTAGAAAAGTTGGCGATTTATCTCTATTTTATAGATACTTTCAAGAGCGATGCTCTTCTGAAATATCAACAATCGTTCCTACATTAGCAGTCTCTTCGAGATTAACCCGTCAAGTTCAGTCGTCACACCCCTTCGTGACTTTAGAGATCTGCAGAACGTCCCTTTCCAAAGACTCGTTCATCCAACGAACATCGAGACTTTGGAACTCATTGCCTAGGGAGGTGTTCCCCGAGGCATACGATCTCCAGAAATTTAAGAAGAACTCCTACTTTCTTTCCCTTGGTTCTCACGATGTTCTCTGAACATTACAGGATATCCCTTTTCGTGAGAACTAGAACATAAAAAGAGTACCAGGCAGGACTTCGTCTTTTTCTCTCGGAATTGTATAGCTAGATGGATTCGAAAAATCATCAGAAGATATACTAATCCATGTAAAGATAATCATTATAATATTGTTACGTTATTTCTACTTGGGTTCGTGAATTTGAAACACTCAGTACAAAACTGAACAATTTATTTCACTAAACACACTAAAAACAACTCAATAAACACTTAGTTATATCACAACGATATTCGCTTTACAAATCTCAATGTTCACAATACTAGCTTTCTTTCTAATCTTACTTGTCCGCGAAACCGCGGATCTTATATACAGGGTCGCTGATATGTATGGAAACGGTCGATTATTTCCTAAAGTAAGATAGCTAGCGAAAAATGTTAGGATACAAAAGTTGTAGGGTTTTTCAAAATCCATTAAGCTAATGAAAAATTAAGTATACAGAATGAGTCAAAAAGTCAGGACGAAACAAAGTTGCTTTTTCTCTAATGGGACGCCCTGTATATTATTCCACATTTCAATTCTGCTCGAAATTCTGAACAAAATTGATATAGCACATCATTTCCTAAATTCAACTGTTTTCGAGATATCGAATTTTGAAAATATATAAGTTATTTTCAAAATTATCCAAAAATGTTAGTCCATTAAGTTCATAGTCCATCAAGTTACCTTTGAAAGTTTCCAGCTCCATAACAACGCCGCGTCGTTCTTTTGTCTAACAGTGATGATCTTGACAACACATGTCAAAAATACATTTAGTGTAAATAAGTTTCGCGCAAAAATGGCACGTTTAACTAATACTGAGCGTATTGAAATTTTAATGATCATAGGATTCGGTGATAGAAGACGAAGTTGTGACCAAGTAGTGAATATTTTTAATGAATTGCATCCAAATCGGGAACCAATTTCTAAATCAACAGTTTCAAAAACATTGCAGCGTTTTCATGAAACTGGAGATGTCAAAGATCGACCAAAAAGTGGAAGACCAGTGGGCGTTACAAATGAAGAAAATGCTTTGAATGTCATGTTAGATGTGGTGGAAAATCCAATAAATTCGGCACAACAGAGGGCTTTGAATCATAACATGAGTCGATATTCCATTCAAAAAATTTGCAAACTGCAAAAATTCCATCCATATAAAATTCATTTGGTACATGAATTGAGTGAAGACGATTTTGATCGTAGAATCGAGTTCTGTGAAGTTATTATGGATAAATTAAGCGAAAATGTCAACTTTGTCAACCACATATTGTTTTCTGACGAATCTACATTTTGTTTAAACGGGCACGTGAATCGACACAACTGTAGGTATTGGTCAGACCAAAATCCACATTGGATGGAGGAAGTTCACACTCAACGGCCACAAAAAGTAAATGTCTGGTGTGGCATTATTGGTGGACACGTCATAGGACCCTATTTTATAAACGGAAATTTGAACTCTGAACGATATTTATCACTTTTACAACAGCATATTATTCCAGAGCTTAGACGATTATTCCCGAATAATAACAATCCCAATTTGCCGGCAGAACAAATATGGATTCAACAAGATGGGGCTCCTCCACATTTTGGACGTATGGTACGGGCCTATCTAGATGAAACTTTTCCTAATAAATGGATTGGACGCAGGGGAGCAATTGAATGGCCAGCTAGGTCTCCCGATATGACCCCACTTGACTTTTTTCTATGGGGTCACATAAAAAATGTAGTCTACAAAAATAGGCCGCCAAATATCGAAGAGTTGCAAGAAAGAATAAGGCATGAAATTTCTACCATTCCTCCTCACATAATTTTAGATTCACTACAAAATTTTGTTCAGCGAGTTCATTACTGTCAGGAGGTAAATGGTAAACACTTTGAGCACCTTATTAAATAGAATTTCAAAGAAAAATTTGTTGTTTATTAAAACTTGTTTTCTCTCTTTTCCTCCTGTCTTAACTATTGTTTTCATAAAATTTTAAATATCCTGGACATTCATTAAAAAATACATTTTATTGTTTTAATTGCATTTTAATCAACCCTGAACAATTATGCTTTTTTTATTTTCTGTAAAAAAATTATAATTAAATTGTAATCATAATATCCACATACTCCACCTTTTGTGACTTTCATAATAAATATGCATCATTTCGTGCTTTTTCTTTAATAAATTTGAGAGTAGGAAAGAGTTATTTTCAAAATTCGATATCTCGAAATCGGTTGAATTTAGGAAATGAAGCGCTTCATCAATTTTGTTCAGAATTTCGAGCAGAATTGAAATGTGGAATAATATACAGGGCGTCCCATTAGAGAAAAAGCAACTTTGTTTCGTCCTGACTTTTTGACTCATCCTGTATACTTAATTTTTCATTAGCTTAATGGATTTTGAAAAACCCTACAACTTTTGTATCCTAACATTTTTCGCTAGCTATCTTACTTTAGGAAATAATCGACCGTTTCCATACATATCAGCGACCCTGTATATTGTCCAGAAAGAATAGGAAGTATTTTTCATATTCGACGGCAATGAATCATCCGCTAATTATAGCGGTGCGTCTGCGACCGATATCTTCGCTGTGAGTGACGCGTCGGGATGGTGATTTCCGACCTTCTCGGAAATGCCAGCGGTTCGTAACAATATATATTATATATTCTACCAATCATCAGCAGGACCTACTTGTTGAACCCCATTAGGATATGATTTAATCTCTTCACTTCAGAGTGGTTTCAGGCGGGCCCTCATGTTTTTTAAGTTCAACACGTGACCATCTCTCGAAATCCATCAACATCACCACTCTCAACAAAAACTGACAAACTCTCACAATCGCCTGATGGCTGCTGTCCCAAAAATGCAAATAAAACGAAAACTGAAGGCAACCCCTTTCTGTTCCATGTATATATACACTTGTCATTAATTATTATTCGAGTAGGTGCGGAAAGCTGAAGTTGATCTACACCGTCCATGGGCTTGTAAAACCGTCCCCATGCAGGCCCGCTTTGCATATACAAGGTGATACACAAATTAAATCTGTTTGATAGGCAGAAATTGCAGAAAAGTATTCTCCGCATCAGAGGATTTATTGGTTGCTGTTAGATATCACAATATAACTAAATATGTCATATGTGACGAAGAACTCTTTTGTTTTCACACTTATTTGTCAAAGGAATAGGGTATGGAGACCAGTCAGACCTTTTAACGTGGTATTTCTCAATTTAAAAATTAAATGGGATGAAAGAGCTGTGAGGCGGTCACCCAAATCATTCTATTTTACTCCATTTCACCATTGAGTACACATCAGTACGCCGTACTCACAGAGGTAGTTATTTCTATTTTCTAACTGACAGCATCTGTCAAATTTCGATTTCTTTATGAAATACCTACTTGAAATTCATGCCAATTGAAAAAAAATATATGTAAGACACTTTGTCATACTTGTTCCACAACTGGCTGCACACAACCAGGTCACTTTGATGTGGGTGCCAGGTCATAAGGGAGTTGAAGGCAACGAGGAAACAGACTGCCTTGCCAAAGAAGAGGCAAATACACAATTCCTCAGCCCAGAACCCTTCTGTGGACTTTCCAAGGCCCACTTGAAAGAAGAGCTTCGACGTTAGGAAGCGGATGAAATGAAATCTCACTGGAATAAAGTGCCTGCACAAAGACAAGCGAAAAGGCTAGTGAGCCTATCGCCAAGGAAAGCTAAGCAGCTTCTCGAGTTGTACAAGTAACTGGTAACATGACTCTTCACTGGACACTGCCCTCTGAGGTATCACCTCAAAAAGATGGGCAAAACAGAGAGTGATAGTTGCCGCTACTGCGAGAACTTCGCTGAAACTGCAGAACATTTGCTTTGCGAATGCTCAGCACTCTTCTGCAAGAGGCTCAAGTTCCTGGAAGGGGCCTTTTTGGAGCCCTCCGATATCAGGAACCTATCTTCCAGGAAACTAATAAACTTTGCACGAAGTCTCGGAATCCCGGGCCTCGAATAGATTAAGGGTTTTATGCACAAAAAAACTTATAGGTCGAGGTGCTTGAGAGGCTACACAGCCTTAACGACCCCCCTACAATCTACATACTTGTTCCCTTGAAAAAAATATACATACGTACCTACCTACATAAAACTTGAACATATATACTATTTTGGTGATCTACTGATGTCAAGGATCTTGTTTCATAATCATGTGCTGTCTACTGCCTTCGAAAGATGATGAATGTTTTGAACTGTTATAGTAGTCTCTGTATATTTGTCATGCATAGATATGTCCGAATAAAAGCGTAGTAAAATTTCTGGCGTCTAATAACGTCTAATAACTTGAATATCCCTATATGATGTATGCGAATGGAGCATCAGTATGTTGAAATGAAGACCGCAGAGTGCGCTTAACATCAATCGGCCGGATTTGTTTGAAATATACAAGTTCCCGACCGAAGCTCGTATAGTATAGTTTATACATCACTCTAATTAATAAATGGCGGACCAGCGTACATAAGATGATTAAAGGTACACTCCGATTTGAACCACACTGCAGGATGATTTTGAACTGTATACATTACACTGATACCATTATTAGCGTATGCCAACTGAATTCAATTTCTGGAGAACAACAAATATTGATATGACGCCACTGAAGACCAATGAAAAGTATAGTGAAAACCTGACAAATTGGTCGTCGTTGATGTTCCAAAATTTCTCAAGACGAGTATCAAGAATGTTGTTTCTTTCAATTTCATTATGGAATTCCATCTCGATATGCTAGCTGAGTGGTGAGTGGCAGGAACGCCTCGAATGCTTTCAATATTGGGCGAGAGCTGTAATGGCCATGATTCCGTTCTAATTTCGGTCATCGGTAGATTGATTTACTCAATTATTAGCGAAATAACTTGACACTGAGTTTAAATCACCGGAATTGATCAAGCACCTCACAGACAAGAAATTTGTCCGCTCAACCACAACTGACAAATGCACCTTAGATTATGGGAAATCATGAATGCGAATGCGAGTCTACAGGGTGCCCAGCATTCTCGAAAACCTTGAAATCAACTCTCCCTTCTTTGTATAGATATTTTCATGGTCGTTGCTTATCGGAAATTACGTATATTATTCCACCGGGCATCGGACAGACTGGACGAGCTCAGGCTGATCACCCTTTCATTGTCATGATCGAGACCTGCCGGATATCTCTCTACCAGAATACTTCTTTCTATCGAAATGTTATGAGATACTTGCAAGATGTTCTACGAACATAATAGGTTATCCTTTCGTATATATGAAGAACATTCAATAGAACTGGACTAGAGTATTGCAACAATTGATGAGATTGTTGATAAATGCTCCAGAAAAACGCTGAGTCAATGGAATTGGCCTACAGGCGTATATTAAAATAAATAATTCGAATTGCACCCTTCCCTAACTGCCGAAAGGATTAGAAACATAATTCGAAATCAGGCTCTCCATTTTTCTTAATTAATTTCGTGTGTAACGGTCATTAGTTAGTGAAAGCAACAAACTGCTTTCAATGAGCTTGTTTGGAATCTTGATCCACCAGATTTTGAACGTCTCTACAGTGCAGGATGCCGGCTTAGAACTGCCAGTTTCATAAAAAGAGGAACTTTAATCAGATCGAAGGGTTTATTGAATAGAATTGACAGAAAATGTTTCAAGCGGAAACACAAACTGAAAATGGGTTCGTTCAGATTTGCTGATTAACGTTTAATCTCGTTAACGTTTCGTTCTCAAACAGGTGAATCAAAGATGTTCGGACACAATTTTAATTGTGAAAATTGCGAGTTCGGATCGGACGCGCATAATTTTCGCTTCATGAAATCAATCAGCTAATTAATAAAGTTTCAGATTCCGATTGTAACTCTGTCAGTGTTTCAGGCATTCATATGTTCAAATATCGAAACTTTCGGAGAAATTTGGATCCATCAGACACTGCGTTACATGCACCTTCAGATATTGATATCTGGAAGTTATACGGAATGTTTCATCAGGTACATCATATGCACGTATTTTCAATCAATCCCACATCGGAAATGTTACAGTGCCGTTTGTTGTCGAAAATCTTCTTCAGCATTCCCAAGCCAATATTTCACCGGCATATATTTTTTTCATCAACCCTGAGGCTTAGTGGTGTAATAAATGAAAAACGTATGCCAAAATCTACGAAATTTCGACAACTCCAGACCCTCCACCTCGATAAGAATAACAATATAGCTAGTTTTTTACAAGAAATATCCTAATGAAATGATGCGACACAAACTCTACTAAAATAAATCACTTGAGAGAAATATCGTATTCTGATGTAATATTCATGCACCTAGTAGTGCAAGTAGGGATGGAGGAAATAACTAACATTTGAGGGGTGACAGAGAGACAGTCCGTCACGCATATGACGATTTTTTTCAGTTGTAATATTTGAAAATATAAATAGCGATTACATTTCCTGGTACTGATTCTTGGGTAATCACCACAAGTCGACCCTCCACCATTGCACCTATGTGTAATAAAAAAAGCAGCAATCAGAAACAAGAGTTTCAGCGCTGGGAAACAGATGAAATAAAATCTCAGTGGAATAAAGCGCCAGGACAAAACAAGCGAAAAGGTTCCCACGAAAAGGGATGTCCTGTAATATTCAGAGAACATCGTGAGAACCAAGGGAAAGAAGGTAGGAGTTGGTGTTCTTCTTACATTTCTGGAGATCGTATGCTTCGGGGAACATCTCCTTAGGCAATGAATTCCAAAGTCTCGATGTTCGTTGGATGAACGAGTCTTTGGAAAGGGACGTTCTGCAGGTCTCTAAAGTGAGCACGAAGGGGTGTGAAGACTGAACTTGATGAGTTAATCTCGAAGAGACTGCTAATGGAGGAACGATTGTTGATATTTCAGAAGAGCATCGCCCATGGAAATATCTATAAAACAGAGACAAATCGCCAACCCTTCTACGGTGTTCCAGAGAAGTGACGAGACGAATTGCCCTTTTTTAGACAGAATCCAATAGTTTTAGGATATGTTTAGGTGCCGCACTCCAAATATGGGAACAATATTCCAGGACAGGTCGGATCTGTGCCTTATAGATCATAAGCAGCTGACTGGGAGTGAAATATCTCTTGGCTCGAAACAGAAATTCAAGTTTTTGGATGCACTTTTGGCAATGTACCTCACGTGATTTTCCCAAGAAAGGTTATTGCTTATGGTTACTCCTAACTGAATTATGTTGGCACAGTGAGATCGGCATTCCTAGAGAAAAGACAAGCTTGTGTTTTGTTTGCATTGAATCCTACCAAGTTATTAGATCTCCACTCGAAAATTGTTGCCAAGTCCATATTTATTTTGTTAACATTTCTTCCTCGTTCATTTCTGGTTTGACGGACCGATATAGGTGCCCTGGAAGAGAAAGCGCTATGGAGGGTACTATCATCCGCGAAGCTGTGTATAGGACATGAAGTTGCTTCCAACAATAAATACTTGATAACTGGTGACGGAACTCCTCACTGGACACTGGCCCTCTGAGGTATCATCTCAAAAATATGGGCAAAACAGAGATAGGGTGATAGTTGCCGCTACTGCGAGAACTTCGCTGAAACTGCAGAATATTTGCTTTGCGAATGCCCAGCGATCAAGTTCCTGGAAGGGTCCTTCTCAAAGCCCTCTGATGTCAGAAACCTAGCTCCCATCAGGCAACTGATAAACTAATTTGCACGAAGCCTCGAGATCCCGGGCCTGGAATAGATTGAGGGTTATGCACAAAAGATCTAATAGGTCGAGGTACTTGAGAGGCTGCACAGCCTTAACGATCCCCCTATACAATCTACAATCTGGGTGATCAACCAGTAGTAGATGAGATATTCGAGGAAAAATCGTGAGGGTGGATACACACACATATCCTCATGATTGCGAGTCCAAATCAGACTAGACCGATATATCTGTCGCCGTAAGGCTGTATGCTTTAATCATCTTATACGGACGCGGGTCCGCCATTTATTAATTAGTGTGATGTATAAACTGTATGGGTCTTTGGCTAGGAAGCCGTACGTTTCAAACGAATTCGGTCGATTGATGTTAGGCGAGCACCCCCGAGCCCTAACTCATCCCTCTGTGTCGGGGGCTGCACGGATTAATAAACATTTAGCCACGATCCATATACTTTAAATGTCAACACGAATTCTCTCTGATGGCGTTCGAATAACAGGACATCGAAATAAGAAACAGGGGCGGATCGAACAGTCTATACTTATATACAACCCTTTTTTGGATCGTTACTCCTTATTGCGACGCAGGGGAAAATCAAATCAACATTTGAAGAGGAGAGCTGGAACTGTTACTGATTGCTAGAGCCTATATGTTTCAATATTATTTCTTCCAAGTTCGGATTTGTCCTAAGCGAATTCACTTCACATATTATACACATATCTATACTATTCATTTAGGAATGAGAGCCCTATAGTCTATGCTATAAGATAGTAATAACAATGTGAGGGTTGGTATTTATGCCCTCAGGAAGTCAGATAATCATCACAAATGATGCTCAATCCTGAGGGGAATAATAATACACTAATTAGCTGGAGGAGATGTGAATACGAGATAAACTTCGACCGGAGTATGTGACATCCGATATTTTTGGAAGTATATAGGACCATCACAACAAAGCATCTTTTCTCAGATGAAAATGGCCATTAAATACAGATTATAAACTGAGAATAAAATAACTGGCACAAAGAAAGACTTATCTCGTCTTGCCTTATTCAAAATCAAAAACACAGTTTGAATGTCTGACCACGAGCATCAAGCAACTGCTTTCCTGGCAAATACCACGCAGAATATTATATCTGCCCATAGTCCATGCAATGATTCACATTGTGAGCATCAGATATGTATATTATCTAACAACTGTCAATCGTTCAAGTTTCGAATTCATACGGGATTTTGTCACGAATATCATAAAATAGAGAACATGTTTCGTATGGAACATTCCCGATTGGCAGCCGTCCTAATATCAGTGACAGATTCATAATGGAAAGGCATCAAAATCCGAGGTGGTAAGGTCAAATATAAAGAAATTTGGTATGCGTCTCGGAAGATCCCAGAGAACGACCGGAATGGGTGCAGCCTGATAAAGGAGCCCGACTGTCAGTCAGTATTCTCTGTTACAATACTTTCTCAATTTCCGTAAGGGACGATGTGACATTTCATCATGATGTCACACGAAGAGCAAATTAACAAAGCAGCAGCGGTCTTTCTAATATCGCCATATTTCGACGCGTTCTTTCACTATTCCGAACACTTCCACTTACCCGAGACGCTTCTCTCGATAACATTTATTTTCTTTTGTATTCGACACCGCACTATGCACCATATAGCAGATCGGTTGTTGATAATGGACCGAAAAAGTCGTGACGTCACAAACTATGTTGGTAGTCCTGAATGTTTCCAATAGAAAAAAATTTACATGTAAATCTCCATAAGCAAATTTTTGAAGTCTCTTCTAATATTTATTGTGAATATTTAACGTATTTCAAGATTATTAACGGAAAGAGGGAGGTTCGATGTATCTTAAAAAAAATAGAAACATGTATTAACCATTGATAGTTTTGAATAAATCTCAATCAAACTGAAGTGAGGTTAGGATTTTGCTTTATTATTGTATTTATTCTCTAATATTATTTTATTTTCTATCACAATCGTGATATGAAATAAGAATGAAAAGTGTGTAAATCAAGATATGGTTACTAGACATAACAAAGGTATTATTATATCATTATTTGTTGTAGATTGAGGAAAGATATACCTACTAAGGTTGATGCTGTCAGCAGAGATTTTTCTTTTCATGATAATGTTGTCTTCTTTGGAATATATAGAAGAATCTGAAAGCTTATACCTGGGAGTTTATTACCAGCATCATGAAATAATTACAAGTTCGCCAAGGAGATATAAGTTTATAAACAACTTTGAGAACTGTCCCTAGGCACTGTACTACATTGATAAGTGCTCAAGAAGAAATAAAATGACTTGAATGTCAGTTTTTCATTATAACACTTCGAGAGTATGATGTCGATCGATATTCACTTTATTTTATAATTAATATTGTATAATATAATATATATAATTCTACATTGGTGTGACTGATTTCTCTTCAAATGTTGATGGTGCATTTTCTTTATTACTCCTAGTTCAAGCTTTGAAGGTACTCGTACATTATAGTGTGCAAATATTGCTAAAGCTGCCAATGTGATGGCCAAGAAACATCCTCTTGAACAGGGACTCACATACACTGGTAGAGTTTATCTACAACAAACATTTCAAAACGTTCAATTTATCCAATATACCCTTTAATATTATAGCTCACCTGTACTTTATATGTTTTATCATGAATATTCGCTTGAATCAACCACATCAAGGTCTTGAGATCAGCATCAAATACCATGTTCTCAACATTGCCTTTCAGCCCCTAGATATCAGTTTTTCCTCATCTCTAGAGAAATGTACCATTGTTGATAGCTTCAACTGGCTTCAAGACATATTTTTCATTCACTACACTGATATATTATATAATAGTAATCGAAAATACAGTCGAAATATCAGGGCCTCAAAAGTAAACACTGAAAAAACATAACCTCAATAGATTTCAATATCATCTCATTCAAATTTGTTAGCGTTTCTCACCTGTTTCTGTTTTTCTAATAGGAACTAGTATGTCCTATTTTCTATAAATGGTATCGAAATATGTAACTTTTTCACTATAAATGAGATAATCGATTTCAAAAAATCTCTTATGGAGATTTACATGGGAAAATAATTTGTTTGGAAGCAAATCAGTAGTACCAACATAGCTTTGACGTCACACTTTTTCGGTCCATTGGATTTGTACTACAGTTAGGTTTATAGAGACTGAGACAGAGTTGAATTCAGTAGGTAATTATAGTCTACGAATCAAACCACACAATAGTATTTTTTTATCCTTTACCACTACCGTGAAATTCTGAATAATCGATTTCATGGCACACCAGATCATTTCATGATATGCAAAAAGAATCTGACAATATATCTAATAACAGTGGATTCTCAAGAAAAATAGAATAACCAATTTCCCGGAATACCACTCTCTGCATTCAACAAGGGAAACAATGAAAGGAAACAATTAAGAAAAAGGGGAGAATGAACCAAAAGAATGTACTGGATTTCTTTCAAACGTGAATCCATACAAACTGGAGATACGGAAATATAAAGCTGAGACAAGCAGTTAAGCAGCACACAGACATAGGCATCGTACTTTTCATATTGTTTCAAAAACCGTGCATTCACTATGACCGCCATGATGGTTACATGGATGGGAGATTCTTTGTCATTTTGCATAATAATAATAAAGTTTATTTATCAATCGTACATAGTGGTGGAATTTGGGTACATTTAAAAAATATAAATAAACAAGGGCATCACAGAAGCAATAACATAGGTATCGCTTGTACGTGATATATCCAGGAAACTGATTATTATAAACTAAAATTTTACAAAATTACAAAAATGATGATAAAATGTTTAAAATATAACTATACAGCATGTTACTAACAAAATCACTATCGATTTAAAATCACAGTCGAGTTAAAAAAAAAATAATCACAATCGAGTTAAGAAAAACACAATCGAGTTAAGAAAGTCACAATCGGCAAAAAAAATCATAATCGGGCAATAGTCATAGTCGGGTAAGGATATCACAGTAGCGACAGTTTCGTTGTCATTAAACTCATGTGAGAACTAATATCAAGTAGAAAGAAGCATTTGGAAGATACACATAATAATTATTTCATGAAATCTTGGAGAAATGATCTTTCCCTATCCATTAACCATTTTTTCACTTTATATTTGAATATTTTTGGATTTTTGACTGGTTTTATTTCTTCTGGCGATAACTGATAGAGTCTAGGGGCTATGTATTCAGCGTTTTTTTGTCCTATAGTTTTTTCGCAACGAGGTACTTTCAAGAGTTTATCTCGGTTTCTTGTGTTATGGGAGTGAATAATTGGTTCCAGATGGATATTTCCTTTTTTAATAGCGTTCATAATGCTCAGGCAAAACAGATGGCGAATATCCAGTACAGCAGCTTCCTTGTACACACTATTACTAGAGTAAGTTTTTCCTTTATTAAGTATGAGTTTCAGTATCCATTTTTGAATGATATGTAGATTTGTAAGGTAGCAATTCCCGAATACCCCGTGCACTGTTACTATTTTTCACTGTTGCGGATGAAAGTCGCGCAAGGCCTGGATGACGTATAACGTATCCACAGCCACCACCAATAAAATACAGCGTTCTGTCCATATAAGCTATCTGTAGCTCACGGAACGAATTCTCGGCCCGCATTATGCAGACGCATGTTCCACGGCTATCTTGAGAAGGCAGCCCATCAATGAGTATCGCGTACTTTATGAGTATTTACGAGTAGCATTGCGAAAAGTGACCGTCGCAAGAAGAAGATTAATGTGATCGAAATTTTTCGGGAAACATTGTAGCCCAGCTAGCAGTTTTCCACAGATTTACGCGTGGATTTAATTTCAAAGTGGCGTATACCTAGGATGAATTCTTGTAGTTGGTAGGAAAATTGTGTTCACGTGATTCTGCATACATATTGTTGCGTGCATGGCCAACGCGCATCCTCCTGATTGATTGATTGATTGATTGATTGATTGATTGATTGATACAATCGTGTGGATGTCGTTGAGAGTTTTATACCATTAAAATTCTTCAGCTTTTTCCCAATTCAACATCAATGTAAACAGTCGCGTCCAATTCATTTGGTATTAGGTATTGTTCGAAGTGAATTAAAGCTCTATTCCATTTCCAGTATATAAACTGGGCGGTTGAAATGCAAAAAGCCAATAAATTAATTCGAATAGGCGATAAATATACCGACTCCATCCACGTAGTGTGAAAAACTTGTTATAATTTAAACCGAACATTGTGAGCATTGCGGTTTCCAGAAAGTGCGAATTGTTTTTGGCTGAAATAATTGAATCGTTATATTTGATCAGAATCCAATAATCATTGTCGCTCAAATTCCAACTCAAGAACTCATATAAAGGTTTTTGATATGATTCGACCAATCAAAAGTCTATGTTTTGTATCGTTACCATAGCAACTAGAACGATTGGGTTGTATTTCGAGTGTTTAGTGAAATAAATTGTTCAGTTTTGTACTTGAATTCACGAACCCAAGTGGAAATATCGTAACAATATGTATTTCTTTCTTTTTTCGACACTTTGTCCAATTAATGGCTTGTCAATTTGCGCCAATTCACGTTTATAGAAAATTTTGATTTGGAAACGATGAAACAGAATTTCAGTCGAGTTCGAGGCTGAGAATGAAAAGTGGCGCGAAATCAGATTCATCTGCTCGAAGACGAATTCACCCTGTAGGAAAAAAATAAAAAAGTCATAGCAATAACCGGGAACGAAGGGTAACATGACATTGAAAGCCAGGCGGAGGTCAGGAAACTGGCGACTCGTCGGGACATCAGGCCACATCCCATCAGGGGCATATTCGAATTCCCTGCCAATGGATATTGTGGAGTTTACTCACTTTCATGTCTGTTGCAGGGCCATGGGAATCGGCAGGTACGTAGACGGGGTGGATTGAGAAAGTGCAATCATGCATAACGCACCGATCTTTCGAACGACGTACCCACATCTACTCTACATGCTCTTGATATTCCAGTTTTACGGTAAGTCAACAATAATCCATTTATTCGAATTCATTTATTGATCCCTTCTCTGTGAATATACAGTGAAATTTCGAGGAATTTATAGAAAACTTTTTCTGGAATTCGCTGGATATTGGTGATATTATATACAGTGTCTCACATAGAGTTCGCGACATATGGAAGTTTTATTATTAATATATAGTTAGATTGTTAGATTGCAGTTAGATTGTGCTTAAAAAATTAGTAAAAAACAGCATCTTTCCTTTTTTCATGTGCTACTCTAAACCTGTCAAATTTGACATTTTTTTCGAAAATTCTCAAAAAATTTCGAAAAATGCCAGAGAAAAAAGTTGCTCAAATTCCAATTTTATACATTTATTCCAAATTTGGACTCTCTACTGTCACTTCGATTTTTTTCCATTTTTTTTAATTTCTCGAATCTTTCGCTATATTGATTCGAACAAAACATGATTCAAATTTCATAATTTTGATGAATATGAGACTTCGATATCATATCTTGCCCAGGAAATACTCACATGGACCTGTTACCAGAAAATAAAAAAAATGCATCTCCAGAAATTCGTCTTTGTTGTTGCAAAGTTCATCTAGTTTTTTCATTTCATTGTTAAACTGATGTGGATTTTCAATGTAAGGACGTTAATATGTCCGAATAAATCGAATAAACGAATTTCTCTTCATTCTTATTACACTCGTATTTCTTTTTTTAATAGATTTTTATCTAGTGTGATTATTTTTTATGACCAATAATTCAGTTACAAACAAACCCGAAATATCATACTTTTCTGTAAACTAAACAATGGCCTACAGTTTCATAACTATTCAAAAGACTTTCGTTCTAGCGATTTGTACTAGACATGATATAAAATTTCGTGATTTTAAACAATACAAGACTAATGCAACATCTCGGGATGAAAATAGTAGGTACTGATCAAATCGAAATAAAATTTTCACTAAGTAGTAGTCGAAGTGACAGTAGATAGTCCAAATTTGGAACAAATGTATAAAATTGGAAACTGAGAACTAAGGTATTCATTAGTCAGACTGGGAGAACTTTCAAAAATCGCATCCATGAACACCACATGAGTTATGTAAATAGGAAAACACATACAACATATTCCAACCACCTTTTAAAAGAAAATCATGATTTTGATGAAGAATTCAAAATATTACATGTTGAAAACAAAGGAGTGAAACTAAACTATTTAGAAACACTCGAAATTAACAGACTTAAGAATTCAAATCTTCTGTTTAAATGACCAATTAGATTTAAATAATTCTCCTTTGTTGAATTTGTTTTCCTAAAAATAGCTTAATTAGATAGTCATTTTATTTTTTGTTATTTACCGCAATAAAAAGAGGATAAACATTCTTTAATCCCTACAGGTACAAATATTGTTATAACTGTGTAATTAGGTATAAATATGGTTGTTATCGTAGTAGTTAGTTTAGTGTACTTATACCTGATGAAGCTACAGTGTTAGAAATGTTGTGAAAAAATATATATAAATATATTTATCGTGAAAATTTTATCGTTTTTCGTCACGAGCTCACGAGCGCGAATGCTGTCACCAATTTTGTGTTCAGATTTGAAAGCGTCAAAGGCTACTTTGTTAACCGGTTGTAGAAAAAATATCAGCTGGAGAATTTCCATTTCAAATCCGTCGATCTTCAGTTGAATTATTCAGAAGAGTGAAACAAGAGCCTGTCGACGCTTTTCCTTGGGTTCGTTAGATGTTTAATATAACACATCACGAAACCTGTGCTGAAAGTTTCCACAGTTTCCGTTAATCTTACTTGAGCCCAACCCTTTTTTACCTAATTGAAAAAATAAAACTTATTCGATCAGCTACCTACTTGAACCGAGACTTGAACCATTTGAAATGATGAAACTGTTTAGAGCAATTTGATTCTGCGCTTCTTGAAAGTTACACATTGATAATGATACTCAAATAATACGTCCAGTGTGCACATGACCCATGTCGAATTCGGTTTTGAGGATATCAAGAGGGTCAGACGGTTACCCAGAAAAGTTTATTAAAATGAGTCCTCACCTGTTGAAAAACGCATGGCAGGCTCTCTATAATATGAATATACTTCATTGAAATAACCGGAGTGTAAGATAACGACAATGTGTGGAAATAGGAATTGCAAAGCGAATACAGGATATTGCCTTAGAATTCTCGAGAAATTAGAATTGATGTATTGCCACGTGAATGGTATTCATCGAGAACAGCCCCAGCTGTTATGGTATCTGCAATGATAATTTCAGAAGAAATATTTAGGAATACAATTTCGAGGTGGATTTTCACAGTATATTGTGGAATTCCATATGGAATATAAGTTTTGTAACTATCATGCAAATGGTTTGTGAAACTCGACCTACTTCAATTTATAGACGCTTTTTCAGTCGCCATTAAATATTCATTTGATTGAAAAAATATTTGGAAGTCTAGCTGAATGATCACAATGGATAGCAGTGCTATGATACCAAATACTACTCGATTATATCGCAGAATTATTTTCTTGGTGAGGATCATAATAATTAATAATGAAGGCCGTATAACGAAAGTTTTTCCATCAATCCTGGACTTCCTGATTAAGCGTGAGATTAGTTTCTGTCTATCCAGATATGCGTCCGACACTGATGATATGATTGATTTGGGATTTGAAAAAGATTGGATATTTTTTTATCTCTCACCCCTTTCAATAGCTCCATGATGTGCAACACACTGCTTGAATCCAAAATATAAAGTATTTGATAGGTCTAATGAAGCACCTTTTGAGGACGTGAGGGATGCTGATGCTAGAGGTTGTGAAAAAAAATCAATCGAGGGATTTGTTGAAACGGTCGTTTTAATTCTGAACTCGTCCAGCTCTATGTATGTTTACTGTAACGTTGTTTACCCTTCGGCACACCATGCAATTGCATTAGGATTTCAAATTATAAAAAAAAGGTCCTGAGCCATCAAGTAGACATTGGCTGACATCGTAGTCCATCATGTAGACATTAATAAATTAGATATCAGAGATCCCTGATGTAATTCAATTTTTAAATAAATGGAATATATATAATTGAACGGAAGAATAATAATTAGGACTTTTCTAATATATTATTTCTGAAATGATTTTTGTTGCAAATTCGCTTCTTCTCCGAATAATGTTTTGATTACTATAGTATGTTTGAATTCATAAAAGCGCATTCACGGTTTGGTTTTTCCGGATTCAAACAAGACTGAAAGTGTTTTACTCAAAATTGGTATTCATCTTATTCCATCATCTGGGATATCATAATAATGTTTAAACATCGAGAAGATAACACCATATATACAAAAAAACTTTTTCGAGATGTTCACCTAAATGTTCACCTAAATGATTTTAAAACTGACTATAGAAGTGGAAATTCAACTATGCTGTCATTTCCGGAATTTCTATGCACTTCTGTTATACTATTGGCAGTTTTTTTTATAATTTCGCAACGTCCCGTATATTGAATATCGTGCATGTTAGAAGCTATTGATATATCGATACATCTAATGCGATATATTGTTGTCAGTGTGTAAAGCATAGATATGCGAGAACTGTAGCAGAAGAGGAAAGAACGTCGTTTCACATAATTGGTTCACATATCGTTTCACATAATTGGTTCACATATGCAAGTCTGTGCGAACGGGGAAATGAATGTAATGCCAGTAAATTCATGGGAATTTATTCAGATAATCTGAATGGTACGGTATGTTTGTACAACTAGTAATAAACGTAGGTTTATTTGGTGATTTATGGGAAAGTTTGATGGTGACAAATGAAAATGAGGAAGCATAGACTGTGGATATCATTTACTTGACGTTTTCATTTTGGGGAAGCAACGATTTATAGTAGGTACGCGTTTGTACCTGAAGGTTCCAGCAGTTCAACCTCACATAGTGGGTAACACGATTATGGTACACTCCCCGTATCTCCGTTAGTTTTGGAGGTATTGATTGAAATTTGGGATATGCTATATACATAATAAGCGTCACTTTTTGACCTACAAATGATTTTTTTTCTACTTCCGGTTTCGCCGGAAGTGATACCAACTCTCGATTTTTGAATGGAACACATATCATTGCATTTCTGAAATCTGCAAAATTTTCTAATTCCAATGATATCACATCTGTGACATTTTAAACGTCAAAATTTTTAATAAATTTTTTTCCTTATTTTCTTTTAGCTGTAATTTCCATTGTATTTATCGCACATTTTATTACCAGCTATGAATAAATTCCTTATTGGTAGTACTAATAAATGGTACCACGGTACCATCATGGCACACCTAAATGGAAAACTAAAAATTGAATTTTAAAAAATTGTGACGTTTTAAATGTCACTTATGTGGTATCATTGGATCCAGAAAATTATGCGGATTTCAAAAATGTAATAATATACAGGGTCTTCCATTCAAAAATCGAGAGTTGGTATCACTTCCGGCGAAACCGGAAGTAGAAAAAAAATCATTTGTATTTCAAAAAGTGAAGCTTATTATGTTCATAGCATGTCCCAAATTTCAATAAATTACCTCTGAAACTAACGGAGATACGGGGGGTGTATCATAATCGTGTTACACCCGGTATATAGTAGTAGGTAGTAATAAACAAATTTCGCAAACGAGTATTACATTATGAAGAAAAGTATGGAAAATTGTTGAGGTTTTAATCGACTGTCGCAACCATAAGGCTCTGAATAGTGATGTTCGCAACATCATCATCATCATAAAACGGCAAACTCGATGATTGGAATAAGTATCAGTAATCTATACGTTTCATATTGCTGATGAATCAGCTTCCAGAATAAATATTATGATTTATGGTATGTAATAGTTTTTTTCCCACCGAAAGGCGCTGTCATAAGTAACAAAATGAACTTATTTCTGAATTCCACATAAACTTATTTTCTCAATCATGTGTGTATATATGATCGAAAAGTTATCGAAGAATACAGTCTTCACTCTTCAGAGCGAATTGAATAGAATCAAGTGAAATTTCGACGACTCTTCCATGTAATGCGAAAAAATCCACATACTGCGGAGGTCCCTCACAACATTCTGAAACAAATTGGGAAGATTTGATCTGTGCGTCGAGGAAATTTTCGAGTATTCCGCTGTCCGCCAAATACCCCAGCAGTAATGATGGAATGGAATTTATAATAATGGCATAACTGAACTAAGTTTGTTCTGGTGAGCAGGAACTTGGGGGCTGGAACCGGAATCTTCTAATAAAGTCGTGGTTCTCAATGTAAAGTTGGCATTCCTTTGATTGCCAGTTATGCTCGATGGGAGGGGCAAGTGGAACGAATGAATCGTGGGAACTGTATGATTTCTGCCGATGACACTGCTAGCTACTGCGAATGCCAGGACCTATCGTTGATTTATCGTCTGATCGCGTTTAATCCATACATAACAACGACACATTCGCTGATGTTGGGTCTCTCCAGAGATAGCCGACTGAAAGATTCCCTTGCCTCTTCGCGGCAGGTCCTGTCCCTGTCTTACAACAACACACCTTTTTCCTATTACCCGAAAGTGTAAGTAAACATTTTTGCTGTG
Organism: Chrysomela aeneicollis; assembly: GCA_029955515.1. NCBI lineage: Eukaryota > Metazoa > Arthropoda > Insecta > Coleoptera > Chrysomelidae > Chrysomela > Chrysomela aeneicollis. The sequence continues at coordinate 17,678,284 of JARUHQ010000015.1, read as the reverse complement.
GAGTGTGAACGTTGTTACCAACGCAAACAGTAACACTCTTGTCGATTGTTATTGTTGAGCGATGGGAAGATCCGTTTTCGCTTATCGTCTTCCTTCTTGCGAGGACGAGGACCTTAATTCGATACTGAGAATTGAATAACAACACAAGATGTAAAGGTAAAATTTTTATTCGTATAATGAACAACAAACACTCTTTCTGTTTTTCTTTGCGTCGAGTGGTCGAAAAATCATCAGAGGACAGTTAGTCCGTGCAAATTATGGTTATTCGAATCGGTTATATATATATATATATATCAGCTCTACAGGCCTAGTGGCTCTTGGCTAAAAGTTCTTTCACTCTTCTCCTCCATTTATTTCTATCTTCCGCCTCTTCTCACCAATCCCTGACTCCCAGTTTTTCTAGGTCTTTTCTCACTTCCTCCAACAATTTTTTCATAGGACGACCTCTTCTTCTTGTACCTCCTCCTTCCATCAGCACTCGTTTGATCCATTTTTCTTCGGACGTCCTCGCTATATGTGCCAACCACCTGACTCTTTGCATCCTCACTACCTGTGTGATGTTCGAATGATTGAATAATTCTTCAATTTCTTTAGTTGTTCTTCTCCTGAATTCTCCTTCCTCTTTGATACCTCCATAAATTCTCCTCAAGGTTTTACGTTCCCATATTTCAAGTGTGGATTTTTCTTTATTCTTCATTGTCCATGTTTCACAAGCATAGGTGACAGTGGGTCTTATTACTGTTTCGTATAACTTGATTTCGGCAGCTCTTGAGACGTTCTTTGATTTTATTATTTTCGCATACATTCCTGCGGCCTTGCTTCCTTTTGCTAATCGTTTTTCTATTTCTTTTTCATCGTCTCCGTCATATCCTAACGTCACTCCTAGATAATCTATTTGGTCTACCTTCTCTATTGTGTACGTATCATCTACACAGTTGATGACAATATTAGCCCCACCTCTTCTTCCATCTTTCATTACCATGTACTTTTGTTCGCTCTATTTCTTTCTGGGATCGTGCCATCAAAACTATGTCATCAGCATATGCCAGACACTGGTGTTTGGTGCCATATATCAAGCCTTCCGTTCTTATGCCACTTTCTCTCAGAATAACCTCTTGGACCAGGTTGAACAGAATTATGGAAAATGGATCCTCTTGCCGCAGTCCATCATTCACAGTGAATTCTTCTGACGATTTGCCCTCTAATGTTACTTGATTTTCTGTTTTTTCCAACGTCATTTCTACCAACCTCCTCAGCTTTGCTGGTATTCCTAATTTCCTCAAAGCACCCAACAACATATTTCTATTGATGGAATCGTATGCTTGTCTGTAGTCGATGAACAACATATGTAGACTAAGATTTTGTTCATAGGCGTTTTGTTGAATCTGTTTCATAACAAAGATCTGGTCAATCGTCGATCTTCCCAACTTAAATCCTCCTTGATATTCCCTAACTTTCTCATTGTTGTACTTGTCTAATCTGCATTTGATTATCCTTGCTAACACTTTATATGCTACGTCTAGTAGTGCAATTCCTCTGTAATTGTTGCAGTCTTCCCTGGGTCCTTTTTTGTACAGTGGCATAATCAGCGCTTTATTCCGTTGTTGTGGCATTTTTCCTTCTTCCCATATATTTGTTATGATGTTCCATATTCTTGCGGTTAACATATTTCCGCCATACTTGATGAATTCAGCTGGTTTGTTGTTCTCTCCGACACTCTTATTTTTCATTTTATTGATGCACTCTTCTACTTCTTGTTTCGTGGATGTATAGACGTTTCCATTTTCTATATAAATATGATGTACTTCTATTTCTTCACATTCTCTTCTCTCGAATCGGTTTACCTCAGTAAAATTTCGGGAGTGTGAACTCAACCTTCCCAACCTTTGGTGATTCAATTTATGCGGGGGTTTAATTCAGTTGACGTCAACTCTTTGTCTGTTGTTGAAACAATGATTGCCTCCAGTTCACATTTCACATATGGCGTGCTTGTATTAAACATATTTCTAGACATAACCTGCCTCTGGATAATACAATACACGCATACATTTTTGATGGGTCACTGAAAGCGATGTATAGACTCACCCAATGATTGAACAACTATTTTCATAAGTAATTATACGATTGTTCTGGTGAGAGGAAATAGGTAAACCGAACGGTGAAACGCTATTGAGAGAAAAGGGCTAGACAGTTCATTCTACTACGTCGCTTTTGATCTTAGTAAATGGCATTGTACGGTCATAACAATAATGAATCCCCATAAGAACAGTAAAATGCTTGACAGATCCAGTAATCCTTCCTGCTCATTGTCGGTGCCTTTGATGTTCACGGCGCTATTTAATACCCACCATGTTGATGACTATGCATTCAGAAGTTATCAAATTATATTTTAGGGAAAACCCATATTGCTTTTGTTTTGTTCATTTCATAAGGCGGATTGATTGTATTGTTTCCGACTTCAGCCATTTGGATCTTCAACATTTTTTAATATATATGATGGAAAGTATGCTTTTGAGATGCATTGTATAAACATACCCTGGTTCGATTATCGTGTATATGGCAGGAACGCTCTGGTGCGCCATGGGCACTCTTAATCTGCGAATATTTGCATATTGTTCGTTATATATAGCACAGAACTGACAGATACAGAGCTTAGGTCACAACCCGAAACAGGTCCTCATAGAACGAGGGTCGGGGGTGCTTTTGCATCGGATTAAACGTACACCCCGTGACTCATAGGGGTATATCTGGCCGTCCCGGTCTGGTCGACTGGTTAACTCAACACTTCGACTCCTATATGTACAGGGCATTAGTCACAAATGTCCTTGATTTTAACTCAGAAATGAGTCGATTAATTGTGATTTTGCTGAATCTTCAAAGGTATAATTGCTGCAGCTGGATTTATCCTCACCTCATAGATTTCTTCCTCGATTCGTATGTTTTCTTCGAATGTTGCATTTGGCTCCAAGACTTTTGTGACTTGTTCGAAACTACTAACGTAAACGTTTGAAGAATATATTGGAATTCATTAGATATATTTCGAATCATGAACGGTTGATTGAATTCGCGAAATCATATGTTTATTTTTCATTTCTGTCAGATTCATGATTTTAAACACTCAAACGACAATATGGGTAGGTACTTTTTCTACAACCGGTTAACAAAGTAGCCTCTGATGCATTCAAAATTGACGTTTTCCGAGGAATGTCATTAAGTGACAGCATTTGCGCTCGTGAGCGGAAGTATTGAAAAAACAATTCGATTTTTTTTATTCACTCACCTTGATATTTATTAGGATGTGTGAATATAAACTACGCAACACTTACTACGCCGCATCCCGAAATTTTGACCCTGTTGAAAGTTTTTTCTGATTTGAACAATTTGAATTCTGTCTACACTGTTCGCTAGCTCAGTCCTTTAGCAATGATCTCGTACTATTTCGATACATGATGTTTTTCTATAAAATTGCTACAGGATGTTTTTTGAAACTGTGCAAAATTTCTGAATTTTCAAAATGTTCCTAAATGAAGAAAAACAGTTTTTTTTTCAACTCTAACAGCAGAGGCATGAAGATGATCTCATAACCTTGAGCCATCTCCAGAATTGTCATTTCAGAATTTCTGACTACTAAAAGCAAGAAAGATCTGGATGTATCTAAAATGAACGATATTTCCGAGAACAATTTGATTTTCATTTAATTCTCCTCCAAGCCGGGATTTACAGGGTTCTTCAGATTTGGGTCACCTTTGAGGAAACCCTCTCGATTTGAATGTTCATCTTGACTCAATACTGATCTTTATATCCCCTCATCTGAGGTTTCATCTTCAAAATGAGCCTGCGATTTTGAAAATCGTTTAAAGAGGAAAAAAGTTATGACTGCAAAACCAAAAAGGTGATATTTTCGTTTCGATCAAACAACGTTTTGGATATTTTTCTTTTTTAATCGGGATTTCAAGGGGGATTTAGATTTGAGTCACCTTTGCAGAAACCCTTGATCTTTAATTTTCAATTTTAGTCAATTCTAATCTTCATGTCTGTTCATCTAACGTTTCAGCTTCAAATTGATCCTGAGATTTTGAAAATCGGTTGAAGAGGAAAAAAGTTATGACTGCAAAACCAAAAAATTGATTTTTTGAGATCACTCTATAAATAAAAGAGATGAGAAAACAATTCTGGAGATGGCTCAAGGTAATGAGATCATCTTCATGCCTCTGCTGCTAAATTTGAAAACAAAACGGTTTTTCTTCATTCTGGGTCCTTTTGAAAATTCCGAAATTATATGGAGATAACCTCATGTATCGAAGAAGAACGAGTTTATAGCTGAAGGACTGAGCAAATTGTTCAAAGCAGGAAAAATTTATTCAAATTTTGACAGGGGCAAAATTTCGGGGTGCGACGTAATTAGTGTTGCGTAGTTTGAATAGGTCCTTAGGTGAGTAATTATTCTGTTATACTATACATTTCATATTTTAGAAAGAGAAATTAGTCTATCCAATTAGAATATCAAACATAGTTTGAAATGAATGTCTGGTAGACTACGAGCAGAAAACAACTACTTTCCTGGTAAATACCACGCAGAACATTGAATTATATCTGCTCGTAATCCATGCAACGATTCACACTGTGAATGCAGATCGCAAATGTTTCTTTCTTCCTAAGACGTGACAAATTCACATCGGGACAGGCACGCCTAACAACCTACAGACCGGTTTCGGGCTTATTGCGATCTGCATTCACAGTGTGAATCGTTGCATGGATTACGAGCAGATATAATTCAATGTTCTGCGTGGTATTTACCAGGAAAGTAGTTTTTTTCTGCTCGTAGTCTACCAGACATTCATTTCAAACTATGTTTGATATTCTAATTGGATAGACTAATTTCTCTTTCTAAAATTGTTGTCCAATTTATGGCTTTTCCATTTTTCATTTATTAGCTTAGTCGAGCTATAAGCCACTTCCAAGTTCTGTGATTTGGGAGATTTAGTTCTGGAGTGTTTCTTTCTTCTGCCGCATGGTGTCGCCACTTCCAATTGTCTGTTGGAACGCGGCTCAGTGCGGTCAAATAAACGCGACGAAGGTGCATTGGGACAGGCAACGCTTCGAGTGGAGATCTTACGGTCTCTACTCGGATAACTACCCTGCACTGATGAGGGCCAATAAGCCCGAAACCGGTCTGTAGGTTGTTAGGCGTGCCTGTCCCGATGTGAATTTGTCACGTCTTAGGAAGAAAGAAACATTTGCGATCTGCATTCACAGTGTGAATCGTTGCATGGATTACGAGCAGATATAATTCAATGTTCTGCGTGGTATTTACCAGGAAAGTAGTTGTTTTCTGCTCGTAGTCTACCAGACATTCATTTCAAACTATGTTTGATATTCTAATTGGATAGACTAATTTCTCTTTCTAAAATTGTTGTCCAATTTATGGCTTTTCCATTTTTCATACATTTCATAGTTTTGAATTTGGTTTGGAAACTTCACGTGATGGGAATCATAAAAATATTGGACTTTGAGTGACATCATTCTGTAAGCACTGAAAGTGTCTCGAAATCGTTCATACATAAAGTGGAGCATAAAGTGTCCAATGATCCAGTTCTAATGGTCTCTCCAATAGCGAGAGAGGCCGACGAGCTCTATTATCCTTTATCATCAATTAACACTGAGCTATATTCGAGGGTCTGTTCGATAAATGAAAGAGTATCGGTGGCGAGAAAAGGTTAATAATATCAAATCGGGCCGAGAACGAAATATGATTCACAGGAGGTGAATAGAATGAAACGATTGGCAAGAGGTAGCGAGAATCGTAGGCTAGAGATGGGCTATCGATGTTTCACGAAAGTGAAATGGGATGAAGCATGTTCGATGTATTCATGTGTGCATGAGGAATCGAGATCCTAACATAGCAATTATCCCTATCATGATTGTACAATCACTACTATTTAATTTGTGAAAACACCACTACTTGATTATTTTACTTTGATGGAATTTCAGATCGAAAATCTATCAGAACGCTCTTAAAATAGCGCATCACACCAAAAAATCGAATAGTTATATGCAGACAGACATATTTATCAGAAATTAGAGTAATAACTTGCTGAATTTTGGCAACACAGCTCCTGTTCTTCCTCAATTAAGCTAAATTTGCATGCATACGAAATTTCCATTTTCCGTACGAAATTTCGTACGAATCAAATTTTGGGCAGTTTCATTTGTTCGAAATGGATTGATCGAAAACTCATCAACGTCATTCTTGTCAAAACGAGTGAAAGCTAGGATTCCAAGACGACTAGACTCCACAGAGACTAGAAAAAAAGAAGTAATCGAGTGGGTGTCCATCATCAAAGAACCACAATTAATTTGGTTCTCTTCTCCAGTAGAGTGCTCAAGCCGGTTCAAAGCACTGCCTGCACCAAGGTGGTCGCCAAGGGTGGTCCAGCATATATCTGGCATAGCTGGTCGGATGTTTCTCATCCCAATCTCATCTGATCTCTGACGAAAAGCGATGCCGGCCTGGAAGCTGTGATAGACGCACGGGCCAGCGGCCCGTTTTATTGCCGACGTGACTCGCGCTTTTTCAATTTCGGACTGCTGGAATGATTGGCGCTCGGGGTGTGATTGCCATGATGACGTATCGACTGGACATCCCGCTTGGCCGGCCGTTCTTGTTGACAAATGTTCGCCAATGTAGCGAACCAATATATTTCAGTTTCAGCATGCGTCTGTGCATGTCTGGGCTGGCCGCTATAAATATGTATGGCCCGATGGGGTGGCAAGACGGAATTGGGAGCCGCGCGGACGGATGATAAGTGTAGTGGTCGATGGAGTTTCATCTGATACTCTGCTTATAAATGCTGGAGTTCCGCAGGGATCAATTTTAGCACCAACACTATTTCTACTTCACATCAACGATTTGTTGGAAGCAACTTCATGTCCTATACACAGCTTCGCGGATGATAGTACCCTCCATACCGCTTTCTCTTCCAGGGCACTATATCTGGCCGTCAAACCAGAAATGAACGAGGAAGAAATGTTAACAATAAACCTGGTAGAATTCAATGCAAACAAAACACAAGCATGTCTTTTCTCTAGAAAAGCCGATCTCACTGTGCCCAACATTATTCAGTCAGTAACCATACCATTGAAGTCATCCATTCTGATACTTGGTGTTACTATCAGCAATAACTTTTCTTGGAAAAATCACGTGAGGTCAGTTGCCAAAAGTGCATCCCAAAAACTTAGATTTCTGTTTCGAGACCCACTCCCAGTCAGCTGCTGATGATCTATAAGGCACAGATCCGAGCTGTCCTGGAATAATGTTCCCATATCTGGAGTGCGGCACCTAAACATATCCTGAAACTATTGGAACACCGTAGAAAAGTTGGCGATTTATCTCTTTATTATAGATATTTTCATGGGCGATGCTTTTCTGAAATATCAACAATCGTTCCTTCATTAGCAGTCTCTTCGAGATTAACTCGTCAAGTTCAGTCTTCACACCCCTTCGTGCTCACTTTAGAGACCTGCAGAACGTCCCTTTCCAAAGACTCGTTCATCCAACGAACATCGAGACTTTGGAATTCATTGCCTAAGGAGATGTTCCCCGAAGCATACGATCTCCAGAAATTTAAGAAGAACACCAACTCCTACCTTCTTTCCCTTGGTTCTCACGATGTTCTCTGAATATTACAGGACATCCCTTTTCGTGGGAACCTTTTCGCTTGTTTTGTCCTGGCGCTTTATTCCACTGAGATTTTATTTCATCTGTTTCCCAGCGCCGAAACTCTTGTTTCTGATTGCTGATTTTTTTATCACACATAGGTGCAATGGTGGAGGGTCGACTTGTGGTGATTACCCAAGAATCAGTACCAGGAAATGTAATCGCTATTTATATTTTCAAATATTACAAATCTCTTTTCGTGAGAACCAGAACGAAAAAAGGGAATTGGTGTTTATATACGGGTGGTGACATTAATCCTTGTCTAAAGTAGCCCTTTAACCGTCTAATCCCACTTCCCTCAGGTATTCCTTCCATCGTCAGCTGGGATGATCCCAGATTTTTCATTCCTTTGTGATGTTTACATGATGTGATGGGCGTTTCTAGTTCTTTCCCAAATAATCTGCGGATGATGTTGTCCTCTGGGCCAAGCAGTTGTTCTCCGGCGAGTTTGCAGTGACCCACTGAAAATCCAGTTGATGGCTTCAGATCCTTTTTGCTGATCTTTTTCGGTTCATATTTCCGAGGAGTTCCTTTGATTGCCGCAGACCTGTAGGTCCACTTCTCAGTTCTTCTTCCTCTGTCTTGAGTTCATTTCTCATTTATTCTTGAGCTAGACAGCAGAATGTTTCTGGTCTGATACCCTGGTACCCAGAGGAGGGCTAACTCTGTTGTTTCTTTCTAACTAATTTCCCTAAAAATCTTCATAAGGAGATTCAGGTCTAGAATGGCTGAATGGGACGATATGTGACGCAAAAAAGTGCCCAAATGAGCCAGAATCCGCATAGTGTACTTATTCATCAGCACCGTAGTGCTTGGAATATCGCCACAAGGCGACGATAAATGCGACAATGATGCAATAGCACGCGTATAAAGCCATTATACCATAATTAAATACATTCCATTTACAGTGCATGCATGCGGCAAAGCTCTCGCCGTCTATCGCCACATACAACTTTATATTAAATAACATTGCTTACACCTATGTTACAATTTCACGCGTTAATAATTCGATTACGATATCTGATGCATAACCGCGAAGGTATCTCGTATTACCTCAAATTTGTGGCTGAGCCTAAGAGATGCGGGGATCAATTTGATGCGCGATTTCGAATCCAACGAACCCAGTACTGGGTGTCTTGGTGAAACCAACGAATGAGCTGAATATATCCTAGTGAAATCAATTCGTGAGCGAGAAGTGGGAGTACAGGAACCTCTCGGTTTGATAGGAAAACCAGAGACGGTTGTCTGGTAACTGCTGCAGGGTAGGGGGAACTACGTCATCAGCTACGTCACAAGAATGCTGTAAATGGAAATGGCATTCTACTATTTCTACCATAGTGTTATTATTTACTTGTGCAATATTTTATATGATTCTGACTGCTTTGAGGGCTGATTTGGTATTGTTACACTATCATGGCATGGATATTATTCAAGTCATTATGATTTTTGATCCTCTCTGGCTCTGTGACAGGTAAATAGTAAACAAGTAGGATGGAGTATAATGTAAACAACAATGGGCTTTCATATTCTAGATGACTGGAACTATTCAAAGTGTTGTTACAAAGAGAATATTACTTGCAGAAAAGGAATCGGATAAAGCAAAGCAGGACAGAAATGATTTTCTCATGAATGATAAAATAAGAGAATATTAGGTAAGGTTTCCAAAACGACAGGTGAGTTCTCCTTATAATAAGAATGTTTCAATTCTTTTTTGCTTTTAGCTGTTCCCATATTATATTCACCTCGATTTTCACCTATATGGAACCTGACAAAACAACAACTGGAAGAAGTTTGAAGAACAAAAATGGAAGGATCTTATAGGTACAAAGTTGATATTTTATCACTCAAGGAAGGTTTATGAGCAACTTTAACAGACTTCAAGGATTACCAGGGCACAGACAGAGGCCCCTTTTCAACTTTTTTCGTATTATTATATAAAATTTTGTTACATATATTGTCATGTTCATATACCTAAGTACTTATTAAATTCTGATGTACCATATACTTTATTACGTGCACAACTATTAAATAAATATTGTGGAGATGACAAATACTTATTTCCCATTATAATTGATGTAGAAGATGTTGCCACAATCCGATAGGTAGGTATATTGAATTGATATTTGTTTCTTTTCATTCCACTGTTCAAATATTAATTTTCCAATGTTTCATTCCATCTGCCCAAATAAAGGGCATACTTACCTACAATTTTTTGATTATATTAATCATATTTGGTGGTACCTATCTTGTATAAACGACTTGTTTATAACACATCACATGCCCTCATTGAAAAATTAGCACACTTGAAGCCTTTCTAACAGATAACTGAATGCACCAGATGGGAATTGATCTTTTATAATTTAATGCAAATAATTGTAAACAAACGAAAAACGGAAAACTCATGGATGCGATTTTTGAGCACCACATGAGTTATGTAAATAGGAAAACAAATTCAACAAATTCCAACCACCTTTTAGAAGAAAATCACGATTTTGATGAAGAATTCAAAATATAACATGTTGAAAACAAAGGAGTGAAACTTAACTATTTAGAAACACTCGAAATTAATAGACTCATGAATTCAATTCTTTTGCTTAATGATCAATTAGATTTGAATAATTTTCCTTTGTTGAATTTGTTTTCCTAAAAATAGCTTAATTAGATAGTCATTTTATTTTTTGTTATTTACCGCAATAAAAAGAGGATAAACATTCTTTAATCCCTACAGGTACAAATATTGTTATAACTGTGTAATTAGGTATAAATATGGTTGTTATCGTAGTAGTTAGTTTAGTGTACTTATACCTGATGAAGCTACAGTGTTAGCGAAACATGTTGTGAAAAATATATATAAATATATTTATCGTGAAAATCTTATCGTTTTTTGTTTGTTTACAATAACTATGGATTTTCATCAAGTAACGGCCAAGTCAATTGAAAATAATGCAAATAAGCTTGCAGACAATTCTTTGTCACCGGACATGATGATTTTCATCTAAAAACAAACCCAAGACCGAAAAAATATGAATAATTGGAAAAGCGCACTATTTTAGTATGTCGCGCTCTTTCTTAATAACGCTATGAACGATGCATTCATCCTTGTCAGTAGCATGGACAAAAGTCTCATGTATGCCAGCATTCTTGTGACGTAATCAGCTGCTCAGCGCTCATTGGTCAGGAGTTATCAGACAACCGTCTCTCTATAAACCGTGGGAAACCCACTTTATGTCAATTCATGCAAAAAGATATTTCTCGTGGATTTTTAACATTAATTAAAATGGCATAAAAAGAGGTCGCACATAGCATAAAGCTACTTTGGGCGTATAAGCGATGAGTCGACCCGGGGTAATTTACTCTGCTGTTTTGACTGAAACGAGAAGAGCTTAATAATTGTTGTGACATGAAATACACTGCATTCAGGTAGAAAGGCATCAATATTATAATATGCCGGTGTTCCGGGAGCAGCACAAGCCTTCGGGTTTCGCGACGGGCGAACCGAAAAACTTAGACACGAAAACTTTTCCGGCTCGGCTAGAGCCGGTTCCGTAAGAGGAAAAGTTTAGTTTAATTTCGTTTGGTTTGACGTTAAGCTCGCCTCCTGTCACTTTCATCCTGACTGCTTGCCGCGCTGCGCTTCACTTTTCTTCCCAACAATATTTGCCTTACTTCTGTTCGGAAGTTATTACATAGTTTCGCATATCCCTTCGAACTCGATACTTCTCAGCTACAACGGTAACATGATTGCCTTTGACGTTTTTTGTACATCGAACTTTTCCATATGGACGCGAAAAATGCCACACGAATATTTCATTTGCGTGCCCAGCCGAGCCCACCACTCAAAATCTAGCTATAAGGTTCCATCATTCATCTTTCAGTTTTTTTTTTTTTATTGAATAGTGTTTTATTTTTCCTGGTGACAATGAATGGGCTAAATTCGAAATAAATAATATAAATAAATTTACATTCAACAAAATTATAAAAAACAAAAAAAAATTTAATAATATTTTCAATTGGTACATATTTATCATTCAGCAGAATGTTCTACTTGTCCAAGGAGGCGACCTAGGCACAAGTGCCTGTACTGTCAGATCCTCGTTAGACATATATAACCAGGACAAAATATGATGCATAATAGAACCAAAGATAAGTAAGAAAATATTCGCTATGAGAATATGGTGGTAGGTTATTGCAATATTGAATTGAATAAATCAGTTCATCTAGATAGATAGAAGTCAAGTACAGGATGATTTTGGACATATCTGGCATAATAAAATAGAAATAGAGAATATATAGAAGATAGAAGAGGGAAAGGATAATTCAAGATTTTGTTTTATATCGAATTGTTCGGCGTGATTTAAAATAAGTTTTTAATCTCAGTTTTGAATTTTTGATTAAATATTTTTTTTTTCAAAAAATATCGAATTGTTTGGCGTGATTTAAAATGAAGTTTTTAATCTCAGTTTTGAATTTTGATGTTTTCCGTATATTCTTGATATCCACTGGAATCATATTGTATATTTTTGGACCATAATAAAAAAAAGATCTCTGAGTGACAGATTTTTTGAAATGTCCAATAGTGATGTTAATATTTGCTGCTGCTCTGGTATTTAAAGGTTTGATGGTATAATTTTCTTTTTCATGATTCATTCGCAGAATGCATTGATAAATATATATCTGTCTTATTTTAAACATTTTCGATTCTTGGAAGAGTAATTGTGTGGAGAGAAGTTTTTCTTTATGGAACAGAATTTTCAAGATAGCATTTTGTGTTGTTTGTAAATTTTGCAATGTTGTTATGAAAGCAGCTCCCCAAATAGTAATGCAGTATCTTAAAATTGTTTCGACCAACGAGTTGTACAACATGATCAAATTTTTTTCTTGAAAGAATATCTCGCATCATATAAAATTTATGAATTAGGACTCTCAGTCGTTTAGTGACATAATAGATGTGATCACCCCACTTAGTGTGCTGATCAATCATGACTCCCAAATACTGAATCACTGTGACTTTTTGTAATTTTGGACAGTTGATGCATTGTTCAAAATATTCACACTTAGGAGAGTGTAATTTAATATCAAGTATTGGTTGGTCGATTACTGTGGATGAAAAGGCGATGTATTTAGTTTTGGCAACATTAAGGCTCAATAGGTTATAATTCAACCAAATTTTAATATGTTTCAGACCCAATTCAGTCGTTCGTTTTACTTCATTCCAACTCTTCCCTGTGAATATAATTGCTGTGTCATCAGCGTAACAAACCAGTTGTCCACCTAGATTTTTCATTTTAGCCATACTATTAACATATATTAAAAATAATATAGGACCCAGTACTGTACCTTGTGGTACTCCCATCTTCACTATTGATTCAGAGCTCAGGACATCTCCTATTTTTATTTTTTGTTTCCTGTTCGATAGGTAATTTTCAAAAAGATCCAAAGTTAATCCTCTAATACCGTATTCATTCATTTTTGTAAGTAATTTACTGTGAGAAACTGTGTCGAATGCCTTGGCCAAATCAAGAAAGACAGCTAAGCACTTGGTTGATCTGTCCAAGGCACCGACAATTTGTTCTACCAATCTTATCACGGCATCTTCTGTGTTATGATTTTGCAAAAATCCGAATTGATTTTTTGAAATAACCTGATGTTTGTCTAGGAATTTGATTAATCTTGTTTTGAGAGCTTTCTCGAATATTTTTGCAAAATTATTAATTACCGATATTGGTCGATAATTGGTCAATAATTTACGGTTTCCAGCTTTGAATATTGGAGTAACTATGTATTCTTTCCATTGTATTGGCATTTTCCCGTTCAGGAAACAAAGATTTATGACATGTAGCAATGGAATTAGAATGTATTCATGGATAATTTTAATAACTCTTGTACTGATTCCATCAGGTCCTGGCGAGCAGTTATTTTTCAAATTTGAAATTAAAATCGTTATTTCTGACGAAGTTACTGGTTCTAGAAAGAGTGAAGATTGGACAGTCGTTTCTTTTAAAAAATGTTCAGGAAGGTTTGTTTTTTCAATATTCTTTGCCATCTCAGATCCTAAATTGGTAAAAAATTCATTGAACATATTTGCTTTCTTATGATTATTATTTTCTGGAAGTTCATTTTCATCGATAATGTCAGTCTGTGAAACTTGATAAGTTGATTTAGTACCTATAATTTCATTGATAATACTCCATATTTTTTTACAGTTACCATTTGCTTCACTCACTTTTCCTTTATAATATTCATTCTTCGTTTTTTTTATCAATACATTGAGTTTATTTCTATATCGTTTATATTCTTGTTCAAGTTCAGTAGTATAGTTTCGTATTAGTTTTTTTTTCAATAGATCTCTTTTATGAATAGAAGTTATCAACCCTGAGGATATCCAAGGTTTTATTTTTTCTTTGTATTTTTTTCAAATTTGTAGATGCGCAGATATGTTCATTGAGATTCTTTATGAAATTATTGTAAGAGGTCTCAACGTCTTGGTTTCCTACTACCTCCACCCACAGTTCATTACTTAACAGGTTTTTAAGTTTTTCAAAATTTATTTCTCTGATAGTTCTTTCTCTTTCAGTTAGGACATTATGTGTTTCTTGTTGAAAATGTATAGATATAAATGGACTGAAATGATCAGGGATATCGGTTTGGAAAACGATAGGGTCTATAATTATTTCATTTCGTACATTTTTATTTCTCACAGTATCACCAAAGAGAAGATTCTTTGGTATCACAGATGTTTGCAAGAAGTCAAGGACGCACTAACTCGAGTGACTCGTACGCGCTTGCGAACTACATACTTCTATGATTTTGTATTCCTGGTTGCGTGATTACTGGCGCTAGCAGGCGAATGGTGTCAAGGTTGTTTATGTCAATATCAATAAAAATTGTCCAAACTACACTAGCTCAATCAATCAGTAATTCACATAATGAGGAATTGTCGGAGAAGTATTCAAATATCATCTTGAATAAGGAAATAAACAGTACTTGATATTGAATCAAAACCACCGGAAATTCTAGAGACCGCTCAAGTTACATTTTTGACAAGACCTCCCGCGAAATGAAAGTATTCGGAGTCGTAGGAAAAATAGTGTACAAAACTCGTTGGAAAGTGCATTTCATTCACTCGTTACGTTTCCGCACTCACCGCTACGCGGCTCGTGCTAAACGACTACTCGTGTGAAATATGTCACTTTCCACACTTGTTGTGTAATATACTATTTCCTAGTAGATACAGGTCACCCTCGTGATTAGGCCTCAATATTTCTGCTGGGGATTACCTCACGCCATTAAATAAAATGGCGAACTCTTAGTTTTTTATCTATTCCTATCGCTTGCTGTGTTTTTGAATTGTGTTCATCGATTGTTCCTTTACCTTTATTTTCGTTATATGGATTACCAATAAGTTTATTCGATTCATGAAAAAGCAATTGTTTTGTCTTCTTCTAGAGTACCTGATTGTTTCTGCTCAGATTGGCTGCGAATTCTGGAATCCATTTCCTTGTTCGCAAACCGATGGTTCTTTGTTCGCATTTCAGCCTGGAATTATAATTGATTCTGGGGTCTCTTGGTCTGGTACATTCTCCGCCTTTATTATCATTATTCACTTCACTTTAAAATTTGTTTTACATCAGGTTAGGTAAATGATCTGGAAGATGTGTCACTCTTGTCACATGATGTCCCGGATTGCCTTTTGCAGCGAAGAATGATGATACTGGGTGATTAATGGTTTGCATGAAGAGCAATATCGGCGTATGTAAATGACCTGTTGGCAAAGTTAGGTGTGAGAAAGTTACCCTGAAATATATGGTGTCTCATTCCAAACTGATACTTGATTTTTTTTTTCGTTTTCATTGAGTAATTTTTGATGATAATCGTTTCGGTACTTTCGCTTTCCCCGTATATCGCAGAATGGGATGCCATATACATGATCGTCGAACAGAAAAAAAATAGTCGAAAGTTCAATGCCCACAATAAGATTCCTTATCGCTTGCCAAGGATATGGACGAATGTTCACCCAGTATGAGGATAGGAAATTATTATTCTATGTGAAAATTCGATATAGTATAAGAATGTTTGCTCTTCCACAACGAACTGCCTGAAAAACTATTTATCGAGTGTCAAAAAGATATCCAATTTCAGAGACAGAGGGCTATAGGGTAGATTGGTGATGGAAAATATACAGGGATATATTCGGGGCCTGTTGTTGAAATGGACAGTATACAATATCAAAAGCGAGTTTTCATCTTGAATCCGTTATTGTATCCTAGAGGAGAATCTTCACCAAAATATTGAATATGGTGAATGTTCACTCCCGTCCTATAATATTCCTTTTGATGATTGGCAAAAAACGCGCCCGTTTCGAGGTATAGACAGCTCATGGAGCAAATTAGTAACATTGAGTTGGACCAGGAACATATGCATGTAAGTAACTCCTAATGAACAGTGTGAAATGAAAATCTTGAATTTATTACTGATGGTAGTTCGCAACTTGAAGTCATCCATTTCGATGCGCTTGGCGTTACTATCAGCAATTACCTTTCTTGGAAAAATCACGTGATAGTGCTTCCCAAAAACTCGGTTTTCTGTTTCGAGCCAAGAGCTATTTCACTCCCAGTCAGCTGCTTATGATCTATAAGGCACAGATCCGAACTGTCCTGGAATACTGTTCCCATATTTGGAGTGCGGCACCTAAACATATCCTGAAACTATTGGATTCTGTCCAAAAAAAGTGCAATTATTCGCCTCGTCGGTGATGTCTCGCTTACAAACTCGCTCACTTCTCTGGAACACCGTAGAAAAGTTGGTGATTATCTCTTTTTTATAGATATTTTCATGGGCGATGCTCTTCTGAAATATCAACAATCGTTCCTACATTAGCAGTCTCTTTGAGATTAACCCGCCAAGTTCAGTCTTCACACCCCTTCGTGTTCACTTTATCACGTGATCATCCAAGGATCATCGAGACTTTGGAACTCATTGCCTAGGGAGGTGTTCCCCGAGGCATGCGATATCCAGAAATTTAAGAAGAACACCAACTCCTACCTTCTTTCCCTTGGTTCTCACGATGTTTTCTGAACATTACAGTATATTCCTTTTCGTGAGAACCAGAACATAAAAAAACCTCTATAATTGGCAATTTACAACTCGCAATAGTTTCTTTGAAACATATAGATGAAGAGGTTTTTGCATGAAGAGGCTTGTAGTTATTCAGAATTTTGAGTTACACAATAAAGAATTCGTTGCAGTTCATAAATTGCAGAGATCTCAACGGATTTAGTTTTTCTCTTTGTGATCTTCTGGTGACACGACGATAGATGTTTCTGTGAACAGGACTGGCCTCCACCCCGTATCGCATGTTCCCGTGGGAATAGCTATGACGACGGGAAAGATATGACACGACACGTTGAAATCGACGAAAGACCAATAACTCGAGCCGTCGTCACGTGGTTAATCCACTTGGGTCCGACACTTCTCGAATCTCTACTTTTTGCAGTTACGTCACTCGTAATTTACTATCCGTTCTGATTGCTATTTATGGTACGCCCGGCCGGACTTAGTAGTTTTTCAATAAAGTTTTCACGCCACGATCTTGGTTTCTGGATCGGACGGTTTCACAAGCGGAAGAGCATCATGCGGAATATTGATAAATGTGGTTCGGGGTTCAAAAAAAACTTGCTCTATTATCTACCAGAATGCAACAGCGGGTCAAGCAACTACTGGACTTCTCTCTACCTGAATAATTTTTTCTACCTTTCGCTAGTAACACGATGTTTCACAAAAGCATTATAACGTCATGGCTGTGCATGTGCGTAAAGTAGGGGAAATATAATACTTTCAGTCAACAGTCTTTAAATCCTCGCAAGGTTCGATTAACTTCGATTCCCAGAAGTGAGCTGGAAAAACCAGCAACACATCTTCTTTGAATATATGAAATCACTCGAGCGTATTTTATGAATCCATCGATACAAATGAAATCAGGTATGAGTTTTCCGCTTCTTGTTTTAGAAAGACGTGGTCTCTGCTTCCGTAGCGGATTTCTCCGACCTCTTGAGATTTTAACGGTATTGGGCATATGGAGATGTAATATTTTTTAGGC
Source organism: Chrysomela aeneicollis (assembly GCA_029955515.1). Classification (NCBI taxonomy): domain Eukaryota; kingdom Metazoa; phylum Arthropoda; class Insecta; order Coleoptera; family Chrysomelidae; genus Chrysomela; species Chrysomela aeneicollis. The sequence continues at coordinate 17,660,471 of JARUHQ010000015.1, read as the reverse complement.
AGACATTACTTCTGCATTTTTAAATTGAACTTGCTCAATCGATATTCCTTCCACTACAGATTTTCGCATCGACTCTATATATTCAGAAGATCGGGAAAGTCCCAGAATTAGATGGCTTCAGATACGTAACATTATCCACTCAACAAATTTTTAGATATCTGATAACATCATACTATTCTATTCCATATACGGAATTTTCATCAGCTCTGAAAGAACACAAGAGTTTTGCAAAGAGTCGTTATTTTCAACAAATATTCATTAACTGGAAAATTTGGTTAAACAGTTCTGGTAAAAATGGAACTTAATAGTTGCATGTTCCACCCCTCCAAAAGATCACAAAAACATAAGACGACCACAAATGTATTTTTTTTCCTCATTTTTGGAAGCGTGATGTAACTAAAGGGAAGCCATTCTTCATCTTTTGTTTGTACGAAAGGAAAACCTATGACGTTCGTGAAGGAACATCGTACAAGCCAAAGAGCTTTCGTAAAAGAATCCCTTCAATTTGAAAAAGGAAAATAAATAACTCAAAGTCATCTCCACAACATTATTAGAATAATCTAACATAACAAAGTAGAAAACGAGCAGAAAACAACTTCGTTGCTGGCAAATACCACACAAAATATTGAATTATATCCACTCGTAGTCTATGCATCAATTCATATAAATGAATGTTATGTTAGATTATTCGAATAATGTTGTGGAGATGACTTCGAGTTATTCATTTTCCTTTTTTACACCACCACTCCACTTAGAGTTTTTGGTTATTCCATTTGATTCAATCGGCTAGTCGAACAACCCAGCCACTCTCATATCTTCTATATGGGAAATTTATTAAGGAGTGTTTCTTTCTTCGCCGCTTGGTGTCGCCGTCTTCATACACTGCTTGGGGAACGGCTCACTGCTATCAAATATGCGTGGATGCTTCCATCGATTCAGACCTCGCCTCGTGTGGAGATCTCAGGATCTCTACACGGTTGACTACCCTGTACTGATGAGGGCCAATAAGCCCGAAACCGGTCTACAGGTTGTCAGGCGTGTCTGTCTCGTTGGGAGCATAAACGCATGTTCGAAGAAAAAAATATTTGCATTTTTATTCATTTATATGAATTGATGCATAGACTACGCGTGGATATAATTCAATATTTTGCGTGGTATTTGCCAGGAACGTAGTTGTTTTCTGCTCGTTTTCTACCTTGTTATGTTAGATTATTCTAATAATGTTGTGGAGATGACTTTGAGTTATTGGCTATTCCCTTTGACCTTTGACTCCCTTCAATTTTTTTCAATAAATCACCTCTTGACTACTGTCGCACCTATATGGCAACACCCTGTATATAATCTCGTCGTGAATAGCCCTGTAGATGTTTTTGTTGTTGTTGCAGATGTGGTTGCCGCATTTGAACCAGATTTTCTGTTCCCCCTGGAAAATTTGACAGTGGCCCAAGGCCGCGATGCGACATTCACTTGCATCGTCAATAATCTGGGTGGATATAGGGTGAGTGGGGATCTCGCCAAGGCAAGGGTGTGTATTTTTTTTCCTATCTTATATTTATGCACCGAGGGCGGTATTGAGGCGAGTGCAGCTGAAGGGTCCATTTTTAAAAGTTCGCTGCTGTCGAAAAAGTTATCTTGTTCGAAGTCGTTGAAAATTCGTTGAAAATTTGTCACAGCTGATGGAAGATATTTAAGAATGGATCTGCGCTTCACCTCGCTCTTTGACCACTCTCACCAAGAGCACTCTGCACTGCACCAGCACGTCTGGAATGGAGCACCTTGCACTCAAAAATCAATAAAACCAACCAAATGATCAAAATCTCTCGTACTGAGTCATTCCAGCTTCTCGGAAACATCTTGTATTCTCTCACTATACATTACTGCTCGTCCTCGATGTGAATTCGAGGAATTTGCATTTTCAATCTGAAGGAGTTGTATATTATGGCATAGTATGATAAACACAAAATATCTCTGGAATTTTAATTGCGTACACAGTGCAGAACAGATTCCAGCATAGGACCTTTGCTTCATATAGAAAATATAGACATCGTCTGAGGCTAGCATCAGCTTATTGCAACAATAAAAATACCTAATAACAGAATTCCACCAGATAAAAAATGCTTATCCATTCAGGATGAAGTTTTCGAGATATTTTATCTTAACATACATAATATAATATTTATTTATTTATTTATTTATTCAATGGTCATGAAAGATACAAACAGACACCAAGTCCACTACAGTATCTACATTATTACATAATTCCTAGAAATAAAGCATAAGTACATGATGAGTTGTAAAATCCGGATATTAAAGTAACAATCCATTAACTTTGACTTAAACTTAAACTTAAATAATATTTTCAAACCAGCAATTGAAACAAAAAAAAATATATATATATAAAGGTAATAAGGACAAGAAACAGTTTATAAATCAATTAGCCTAACTAATTACTTCTAAGCTAGATGAGACGTTTCAAAGTGGTCTTTAATTTTTGGTGGGATGTAGAGAAAATATCAATTTGATCATTGTACCTGTTAGTGTTGCGAACAATTCTACATAAAGGAGAATTTTGAGACGAATTAGTTCTCCGAAAAGGTATGTGGAATAAGTGATTTGTTCTAAGTGGCCGATTAGGAACGTTGATTTCAATTTGGTTCAGTATATTGACATTGTCTACGGAATTTGAGAAAATTTTGTGTATAAATAAAATATCAGAGATCACTCTTCTACTTGATAGGGATATAATATTGAAATGTTTTTTCGCATTTTCAATGTCACCGTTGTAATTAAAATTTTGTTTAAAGCAAATATATTTGACAAATTTGTTCTGGATGTTTTCAAGCCGATTTATATATGTTTTGTATTGAGGACACCATATAATAGAAGCGAAATATAGCTTACTATACACAAATGCATTATAAACACAAATTGAAGACTTGATGTTTTCGAAATTTTTACATGTTCTCATTACATAGCCTAACATCCGTGAGGCTGAGTTTGCGATTGATTCGATATGTAGATCGAAAATCATTTTGGAATCGAATATAATGCCTAGGTCCCTAATCTTACTCACCCTGGTTATTTGATCATTTTCGATAGAGTAATCATATTGTACCAAGTTGATGTTCCTTGTAAAAGTAATGCAATGACATTTTTGAAAATTTAAGTATAAGTTAGAAGAATTACAATATTCTGTTAGTCTATTAAGGTCGTCATGGATCTTATAACAATCATTCAAATTTCGTACGGTTAGATAAAGTTTCATATCGTCTGCATATAACAAAAAGTTGGCATGTTTGAAACACGACTTTATATTATTTACATATATGATAAAAAATAAAGGTCCTAAGTGTGATCCTTGTGGAACACCTGATGTAGTGATGTACTCTTCCGAACGAAATAAGTATCAATAATCTTTTATCTACAACTATCAAGTAAATCATCCATTGCTTACTCGATTTTCAACAGTTAATGACAGTCATTACTGTGATGAACCGAGTGATATTGACAGTACGATGGGGTAATATTGTGACATCCCATCTTATTGTCAAATTGCAATAGGAATTCTAGCTACTATGCACAATACAACCGCGTTTGTGTAATACACGAAAATTCAACAGAGACTTGACCCGACTTATGTTTTCATGGTTTCAATCGCTCTTGCACAAATAAGAAAAAAGAGATTGTTTTTTATTCTCAACCGTATAAAATGAGTTGTTTCTTTCTTGAAACGCTGAAACTGAGGTTAGGGATGCAAACACGGAGAAGAATGACAGAACGCTCAGACCAATCAGAACAACATACAAGTGTATATTGTTGGTTGCATAAGGCATCTTAGTAGTACAGTCACAGGTACAGTTAATTTTCTGAGAATCTACAATAATAGGACATATCGCTTAGATACTACTTTTCTAAAATTGATATTCTGCAATAATATGCATACTATTTTTATAAAACACTGGTTGATTGGTAGTGCGTGTGCATGACTTCTTTCGCTAAGGCGGCTGAGATTCAAAATTCTCAAATAAAACTAGCTTCATCAGGAGAGCAAGTTGCTACGTTTTTGAAACTGGAGAACTGATTACAGGACTCGCCTTCGGCTCATACTGCAATTTTCATCTTCGTGGGCAATAGCCATCATTATGCGCCCGTTAAATAATATACTATTACTCAAATAGGCAAACATACACATATTCTACGTACCTCATAATATACAGAACATAAATTCATTTGTGTAAACTTATCAATAATGATCATTAACAGTAATTTTGTTACTAGAAAATCCAAAATAATTTTATATGACATTCACACAAATCAAATTTTCACAATATTTTATTCTCATAGTTTCACTACAGATTTAACGATAATTTTTTTGACTATATTTTTTGAGTGTTTTCAACCGTAATCTTAGTTCTCTCACCAATCCTTTTTTCTTCTGGTGTTGTCACACCAGAAAAGAAAGGTTTCTGCTAATTCTTCGATGAGAGATAAGTTGATTCTAACCGAAAATGTGCGTTATTTATGTCCAAATAATAAGTACTTAACAAGTGTTCATAAAGGAAAATTCACTTCTGGAAAATTCCAGGCCACAAAAATGCCATTGTTAAAGTTGTCACGTATATAATTAACTTTGTTTACATTTAATACGATACACAAATGCTGGAGTAATTTTTCTGGAAGTTGAGAATTAGGGTTGAATATGAAATGAGAATGTTAATAGGGGATGAAAATACAGTATAATAGTTTCGACTTTGCCCTGATTTGAGCTTGACAAATCTTTATCATTTCCAACCCGAGAAAATCTCATGTACCTATGTATAATAGAACATTCGAATGAAATAATTATCTGATGGTGAAAATTCCAGAATCTAATAACATATAAAGTAAAGTACAGGTGGTTTTTCCATGAAACTGGCGAGAACTCATTCTCTATAATTGGACCAAGTTGTTGAGTATCTATAAAGGTGTCTTCACGAGCTATAAATATTTTCACTACCACACATGTTAGTTGAATAAATAATACCAAACTCCATATACCTACAGTGCCTTTCGTCGAAGTACATGCAGTTATGATGATACGTACCAATGCGTCAAAAACTTAGAGATAAGTAATTTATCTGTTTGTAGTTTTAGTACCTACCAACATTTACTTGGAACCAGACTATCCACTGTTTCATTTAGAAGGTCAGAAATAAAAGGAAATGAATTCAGCTCTCGAATTGAATGCCAGCAATAAGATTAGCAACTAATCAGTACACAAAGCCGAGCAGTGATATTATCAGATACATCAAAATATATGAATTGTGTTATGAGCTTTCATATATTTCCAAATTGTTTGAGTCAGTTAATTCATCGATTCTAAAATACACTTCTATGTTGGGAACAACGCGATTAACGTTAAAGATAATATTGTTCAACCTAATCTAACCGATGGCTGGCTCGTTTCTACGCTCCTGTGTAATAGCCGAAAATGGCATCCAAAGACGGCTATTACTTTGGCTACGGAATGTAGCAAATGAAACATTCGGGAACATTAGTTCAACTTCAATTAATAACCTAAACCATATACATCGTCTAGCTCACCGAGATATGCAGCAGTTTTTCTCCTACCAATCTAGTTCGGTTCAAAATATGAAGGCCAATGTTCTGTTCACTCCAAGGAAAGCAATGTTTATATATATATATAAATATATATATGGGCAAACCACTGAACTCAAACACGCTGCAGCATTTCATTCTATCGAATTTATTTCTCAACATAATCGAAGTCGTTCTGGATTCATCCCATATAATTGGTTGACATAGCGTGCTGTGCACGTGCAATCTTGGATTTCCGATGCATGCTACCCGGAGCCATAACCCAGATGGGACAATAGCTGTAAAATTGAAACTTAATGAAGTGAGAGCGGTTTAAATTGATATTTAAAAGAACTGAGATAGTCTAGACTCCTCAAACGGCAAACTGATCTGAGAAACAGTATGTGATGGGTGAAGACCAAACTTTTCCACATTCAAATGATGAATTGCTGGACTCGGTTGAGTATATCGAATTAGTAGGGGTGATAAAGTTTCCCTAATAGGATATCTGATGTTGAAATGGTGACCCACGTTACGTCAGAGTTCAGACGAACAGCTCTCCTCTGATAGATAGAATCTAGAAGCCCCAGCTGAACTCCAAATATGTGAACGACTTCATGAGAAGCTGTTGAGGTGTGAGATAGCTCTTGGCACAAAACAGGAAACCGAGTTTTGGCGAAGCCTTCCAGATCTATATCCAGATATTGGAAGAGATCGATATTGATGGGGTCTTCTTGCTTTTTTTTTGGAATTGGTTGGTTGGAATTTTTTATATGGAGGAGGGAAAAGCTGTGAACAACTGGTGTTAATTCTGGAGCAAATTTCTTGGTGGAATTCCGTCTGGCTTCACAGAAATGTATTCGGTATAAATAAATTCCTTGCAGAACTTGAACGCTGCATCTCCTACTAAATATTCCACTTGGATTCGCTCCCGAATTTCCTTTCACTTCATTCAGCCCTTTCTGAAGTGTCAAACAATCCTCCAAAATATTTCTTGATTCCTGAAGCACGAGTGTGTCCTTGATTTATTAGTTTTTCACGCGTCTCCCACAAGGTGCTTTAGGACTTTGCGGGCAGTTTATCCCGTATAATTAACTTAATGCGATCTCATTCAGCAAATTTCACTCCGAGAGCGAGATAGAATCTTTCATCCATCTGGACTTGGGAATCTGTCTCTTTTCCTTTTGCAACAAGATGCATACACTTTTAGGGAAATGAGTGTACACCTTGAAACGCTTCATCAATATGAGCTCTAAGTAATAGAGTGGGAAAGGGGAAGGTATGAAAATAATGCAGAAGAGCGTTTATGGATGGAAGGGTAAATCAGGAAGCGTCGAGACGTTCAGGAATCAACCGACGTGTGAATGTATGACGAGAAGTGGATGAGATAGAAAAAGTGAAATGCCATAATTTTCGACATTCAGAAGGTTCTATATGACCAACAAACAAGATCGCACTTTTTCGCTGTTCTCTCTGCACTTCTCCGAAGAATAACCAATCGATTGTCGAATAGACAAATTATCTTTCTTATTTTCGGCAATTAAAGCGCATTACTGTTTCAGCGTTTCTGTCACTGAGAACAAGTATTTTCAGCACTTTTCAATCGAATGCATTATTCGTTTCACGATGTTCTCTGATGCAAACTGTTCGAACAATGAACGAGTTGTTTTTTATTTTCATTTCATTATACATGATATGTTTTCCATAATTATTCAGGAGGGGCTACAAAGGTTGAAGTTTCACCTACGTAACTCTTGATAGACATGAATCCTTTTCATCTTTTGAAAACTATCCGAGGACATAAGGCATCACGTTAGATATTGAAAACCGTACACAGCTAGCTATGTCATCTTCGATATTGTGACAAGAGATAGCGCGATGCAACAAGACGATGAAACGGTATTATAGTATATAGCTTTTCGTATGGAAACAGGATTACCATTGTGTATCCACTTTCAACACTCCTTCAGACTTAGAGGAAAGGGAGCACACACAGTGTGATCCAGCCATCAGAGAAACAAAGTTCTGATTCATGAGCTCATGGGGATGAACAATATGATGGGAATTTTGAATGCACCATGTATACATACAACAAATTTCGAAATGTTATTTATAAATAATTATGTGGTATAATCTTTCCACAAATAAATCTCTTCTGATCAAGCTATACTCTTGGGAAGATCTCAAAAATATTTACTTTTATTTTTGTAGGTATATATAAATCAAAATTCGCATAATAAACGGTTGATGTTATTTCATAGAACGATCGAAAGAAAAAGAAATCCTAGGGGACATAATATTTTCTGGAGATAGTCAAGCACCCTGTATTCGTATAAAGAATCCACATCGAAACGCATCGTTCACGAATGAGGTGAATGAGAATATTTTTTAAAAAAGTTTGACAATGCGATGAAAGGTGTGATATGGGTTAGGGTCTTTCTGAAGTGAAAGCAGGAAGGGGAGTGGCAGAATACATTTTTCATCCGGTCACCCATAGAATCTAGACATATTTTATACAGTTTCATGTAAAAAAGCATTTGTTTAGTATACTCGAGTATGATTATTGGTTGGTTTGCGATTTTTAATTCAGGTAGATATATTTCTTCTTTTTTTTTTTCTAATAATAATGAAGTTTCAAGAACATCATCTATACTCTAAAATTCTTGATCGTTACCCACGTTCTCTGAATAACATATTCATACAATCATTTATAATTAATGAAAAAATCTGGCTCCTATATGGGTCAGGATAAAGTATTTAGGATTACTAAAAAATAATCCTTCCAAGTGAGAGAGTCAGCAAATCAAAAATTTATTTCAAAAGTACCTATGCAGACTTCATTGTTTCTGAATAAATAGACGCTTGGGACAAAAATAAAACATCATATTTTATTTATAGTCAAGGGTGAAGTCTGAATGCTTGTTTCTTCTATCTTTTCGATACATTGAATAACATTATTTGATTATGAAATTTACACTTCGTTTGCGAGTGAAACAGAGTTTCTTGAGATCCGATTTTTTTTCTGCAACGAGCAAAATAATTTTTATACACATTTGTGGCTCACTGGAGCACGTCAGTGTCAGCAGATATTCTGGTAGCTGTCAGCTGACGACATTTCATAATAAACCTTTATCCTTGGCCAATATTCTTATCTCTTTTCGTCAATTAAAATAACCCATTTCGAGTAGGCGAGGTATAAATTGTATGACAGTTATGACACTATTTTATTCCTTAGGAGTTGAACTTTAGACACTCTAAGTATTGCTTAACAAAATACAAAGCAATTATTTTATTGTGTCAATACGAGAAACGTCAACTCCAAGAGCAAATTCCAGAAGAAAAATGGACTTTAAGTCGTTTGCAGAAAAAAAGTCAATTTGCCCTGTTGGTCCATTTCAATTGAATGTTCTTGAAATTTCTTCATTGAAATTGAATTATGATTTATTTCAATCATACCTGACAGTTACTTCGATGATACGGTGGTGAATGGGTCATTGAATTCCAGCATTGAAAATTGTTGTTAATCGATATAATATTATATGAGCTCATTTTCCGCCGATTTCATCTGATGATGTAGAAGCGTTGTACTTGTTCGTTCGAATTCTTGATGAGTGTGAATTCGAATTAACAATATTTATGGTATAAACCATCTTTATATTGGTGAAAAATATCATTTGACTGATCATCTGAAGTACACGAGCCTAGGACACGCGAAAACTAGGAAATACATGAGTTTTATTCTTACCAGCAATTGACCTTTCCCAGAATAGAAAGTTATCATGGCGAATTTTGATATTTGACAGATTTAGGGAAAAATCTAGGAAAAAATTTGACACTTGACAAAATACGTGTTCCATGTCAAAATTGAATTAAAATATGAACAAATCCAAATTCCAGAATAATATCCTTCTTTGTGCCTTTTAATTAAGAAATATCTATATCGATATTCTGGAATTCAGATTCGATTCAATTTTGAGATGGAACACTTATTTTGTCAACTGTCAAGTATGAAATTTTTCCCTACATTTTTCCCTAAATCTGTCAAATATCAAAATCCGCCATGATAACTTTCTATTCTGGGAAAGGTCAATTTGGACTTCACTATCAGATGGACCAAACTACTTTATTGTCCGAAGATAAATCGAATATTTTCCGCGATGTGACTGCAGTGTTTCGTGTTGTCGCAGGCAATAAGTATCTCTTGCGTTTCCTCTTTTTCCTGTCCGTGATATAATATCAATGAAATGAGATCAAGAAACGCACCGCTGGTACTTAACGTTGAAACAAGCGATAATCGAATGGGAGATTGTTCCCCACAACTGTTCACATTTCATTTTGAATCAGGTCGCTTGGATAAAGGCTGATACAAAGGCAATATTAGCTATCCACGAGCACGTTATTACCAACAACGCACGATTATCTGTTACACACAACGACTACAACACATGGACGTTGAATATAAAGGGTGTCAAGAGGGAGGACAGGGGACAGTACATGTGCCAAGTGAATACTGACCCCATGAAAATGCAGGTAAGCAGACAATTTATCTCGATATTATGACGCCTCTCACGGTTTATAGAGTGACCAGTGTTGCCAATCTGAAATCTGTCAATATCCCACAGATCTAGACAGAATTTCCCGCCATTTCCCGCCATTTCCCGCCATTTCCCGCCATTTCCCGCCATATTCAAAATAATATACCTACCTACCATTCAGGAATTAGTTTATAAAATATATTCTATATTTTATTCTTTTGAAATATTCTTCAGAAAATTAGGTGAAATGTTGCGAATTATCAATGAATCGACAACTTAATCAAAATATTCATTTCATTTTTGTATCAGTTTGTTTAGTGATTTCAGTATTTTTGGGACCATTTCGAAGTGTGAAAGTATTTGAAATCCTTGATTCGGTTCGCTGAAGGAGGATAATGTAACCATTTTTTAATATTCAAAAATTCCCACTTCTGAATCAACAGTATCCGATTCATCACTGCGACTGCAGGTTTCGTTTCTATCGTTGTTTTACCAGTGATTGGTACGACGTGGTGATACGTCGTGACAACAGTGACAAGTGACAGCATCAAGATGTTTGAGGGGATGACAATGGGTGTCACGAAGGTCATGAAACTTCAATGCTTATTTCATCATGGACATGATGGACAATAAGTGAAGGAAGCAAAAATAAATATTTCTGATGCGCATGAGCAAAAATACCTTTTATTGAATATCACCATGAAATATGAACATTATTTCACTAAATGCATGAAACTTCATGATTTCCCGCATATTTCCCGCAAAATGACTTATCCCGTCAAATATCCCGCGGGCGATCAAATTTCCCGCAATGCGGGAAATTTCCCGCCAATTGGCAACACTGAGAGTGACGGTTGTCTGGTAACTCCTGGCCAATGAGCGCTGAGCAGCTGATTACGTCACAAGAATGCTGGCATACATGAGACTTTTGTCCATGCTACTGACAAGGATGAATGCATCGTTCATAGCGTTACGACATACTAAAATAGTGCGCTTTTCCAATTATTCATATTTTTTCGGTCTTAGGTTTGTTTTTAGATGAGAATCATCATGACAGTGACAAAGAATTGTCTGCAAGCTTATTTGCATTAAATTATACAAGATCAATTCCCATCTGATGCATTCAGTTATCTGTTAGAAAGGCTTCAAGTGTGCTAACTTTTCAATAAGGGCATGTGATGTGTTATAAACAAGTCGTTTATACAAGAGAGGTACCACCAAATATGATTAATATAATCAAAAAATTGTAGGTCAGTATGCCCTTTATTTGGGCAGATGGAATGAAACATTGGAAAATTAATATTTGAACAGTGGAATGAAAAGAAACAAATATCAATTCAATTTACCTATACCTATCGGATTGTGCCAACATTTTCTTCATGAATTATGATGGAAAATAGGTATTTGTCATTTCCACAATATTTATTTAATAGTTGTGCACATAATAAAGTATATGGTACATCAGAATTTAATATGTACTTAGGTATATGAACATAAGAATATATGTAACAAAATTTTATATAATAATACGAAAAAGTTGAAAAGGGGCCACTGTCTGTGCCCTGGTAATCCTCGAAGTCTGTTATAGCTGCTCATAAATCTTCCTTGAGTGATGAAATATCAACTTTTTACCTATATAAGATCCTTCCATTTTTATTCTTCAAACTTCTTCCACTATTGTTGTTTTGTCAGGTTCCATAGGTGAAAATCGAGGTGAATATAATATGGGAACAGCTAAAAGCAAAACAGAATTGAAACATTCTTATTATAAGGAGAACTCACCTGTCGTTTTGGAAACCTTACCTAATATTCTCTTATTTTATCATTTATGAGAAAATCATTTCTGTCCTGCTTTGCTTTATTCGATTCCTTCTGCAAGCAAGTAACAACCCATATTCTATTAGTAACAACACTTTGAGTAGTTCCAGTCATCTAGATATGAAACAATATGAAAGCCCATTGTTGTTTACATTATACTCCATCCTACTTTGTTTTCTATTTACCTGTCACAGAGCCAGAGAGGATCAAAAATCAGAATGACTTGAATAATATCCATGCCATGATAGTGTAACAATACAAAATCAGCCCTCAAAGCAGTCAAAATCATCAAAAATATTGCACAAGTAAACAAGAACACCATGATAGAAATGGTAGAATGCCATTTACAGTATTCTTGTGATATAGCTGATGACGTATTACCCCATACTCATACCCTGCATCAGTTACCAGACAACCGATGGACGCCTCCAACGTCGGGCAGCTTATATTTTTCGTACGAGTCAGCCCCAAAGTGTCGGGGAATGTGAAATAGACGACGCAGGTGAAACAAAAGCTTTCAATTCGAAACTATATCGCCCTACACTACAAACCACATAGTGGCTGGCCTCTCGTGGGACAAACTATGTGCAAGTTTACTCACCACCCATTACGTGAGACGGCGAGTGTCACTTCTACTCTTCTTGCAGAAACAATTAGTTGCGAAGGAATGTACAGGGTGGCTGGAATTCGAGCCTCATCATTGGGATCTCGTAAACCGTAAGAGATACAGGGTCGGTTAAATTATGGCAAAGTTGCGCAATATTTGATGCCTAACAAAATGCCGTTCTGAAATATCCGAAAAAAATTGAAATTTCAAATTTGAAATCCGACGTTTCGTCTTCTAGAAACCAACATCAACTTATTTTTTTTAAATACGGACCTGGATTTTTCATTTCATTTTTTGTTACCTTTCGATAGCCCAAAAACTAAGAGCGATCACAAGTTCTGATTTTCATATGTTTCGATGACAAATATTGACAGTTTCTCTATTTTTTCAAGTATCCAATCCGAAACAATTTTCAAAATATTAATATTCATTAGTAATATAACTATGGAACGCTTATCAGCACATAAACACTGGCAATATTTTAATGAAACCCCTAACCCATCCACTTCCTAATTATAACAAAATTTAACTTCTGGAAAAATAACATCTATAATACTCAGTCAGTTGATGAAAACTCTAGCTCGTATGGTTGTTTTTTCATACATTAAATTTTGGTGTAAGATATTTATGTCCCGTGGAATATCTTGAAATAAACGATTCATTTTTGATATCCCAATAAAAATAACGCCAGAAAAAATAAAAAAGTTTTAAGAAATTTCGATTTTTTTCGGATATCTCCGAAAGTATTCGGAATTTTCCAAGTTTTAGAACAGCATTTTGTTAGGCATCAAATTGCGCAACTTTTCCATAATTCAACCGACCCTGTATCTCTTACGGTTTACGAGATCCCAATAATGAGGCTCGAATTCTAGACACCCTGTACAGTAGTTGATTGGATAAAAAAAGGAAGTATCTCACCATATGGTTTCTTGGTATTGTTAGAAAATCGTATCTTATAAATTTCCCAATTTGGCATGGGTTCTGCACAATTAAGTATCATAGAGTTCAACTTCACTCCTTTGACTGCTGGCCATTTCGAAAAATTATGGTAATAACCTGTGATCAACAATTTAGTTCACCATTATTTAACTTCTGGATACGTCGAAATTTGAATAAATGTGGCAAAGAACCCAGTACTAGGTCCTGATGCAATCTGCATATTACATAGGTACATGATAGGTACCTATAGTGCCAGCGCCAGAAAGAGTCATTGTGGTAAACATGTACGAAGTGTGTTTCTCAGACATATAGAACAGGAAAACTCAGTGTTGAGTTTGCAGCAGCTGAGGTAGCTTTTCGGAATCAATCATGTGAAAAATTATCGCTGAGATGCAGTCTGAAGGCACTGTTGCATCCCAAAGAAGAAGCGAATCCAGAGGGATACTTCTGCAAGCATTGTCATCCAATGCTTGCTGAGTATTCTTGCAACAGTTCACGCTTTTGTCCATAGAAATGAAATACCAACATTGTGATCATTGTTATTATACAGGGTGTAACTAAATAAGTGTAAAACATTTGAGGGGGTGATTCCCCATCGAAAAAAAGATAGGATCTTTCATACAAAGAAACTTCATTGGAGCATCCCATTTTAAGATACAGCCCTTGAAGGGGGTACATAAAATTTGTTTAATAATTTTTTTCACAAGCACTAAAAAAGTTACAGTATTGAAATTAACTTTACATTTTCTACTACCAAGAAGACACTTAGCATTTAATTTAATTTAATGCAGGTAGTAACTACAAAATAACAATAAATCCAGTTTGCATTTATGACGATATATCTCTGTAGTTGTTCGTAAAATAATTTTTTGCTGCGAACTGGTTATTTCGGGCAAAAAATTCAAGGGACATTATTTGTTTAGAATGAAACAGGCTATCGGAAATGAATTTTTAAATGGTAAACAAATAATAAGACAAAAAGTTACATTGGAAATAAATTTTAGAGGTTACGTTTTCCACCCCTTACAACCTTAAACCAAGTAAATTACTGGCTAAGTGTCTTTTTGATAGTAGAAAATGTCAGGTTAATTTCAATACTGTAACTTTTTTAGTGCTAGTGAAAAAAATTGTTAAACAAATTTTATGTACCCCCTTCAAGGGGCTGTATCTTAACATGGGATGCTCCAATGAAGTTTCTTTATATGAAAGATCCTATCTTTTCCTCGATGAGGAATCACCCCCTCAAATGTTTAACACTTATTTAGTTACACCCTGTATATAATACAAGAAATACATTAATTCAACTGAATATTTCATTGTCATGGATAATGCTCAATACCATTTATTAAAAGAAACCAACCAAGCACATCAAACCCAACCTGGAAGAAATAAGATCATGGAATGGGATATCAAATTATAGTTTTGTATAGTGGTTTCATCATTTTTTGTGTGTAATATTGAAATTACTATTGATTTACTATTTTAAGGAAAACATTTCCACCTCTACCATTTTCATATTTTGTCCTTTGAAGCATAATCAGTCAAGTAAAATGAATAATGACTTGAATTTTTATTTAAAATTCCATACTCAACATAACATCAGATTGAATATCCTTGGAATACGTCAACGAATTATTGTTCACTTATGTGCTTCTTGAAATTCCATAATAAAATTATTTCAGCAGATTTGTTAATTCACTTAGAAATCAATGATTTGAGGCATCTTATATCCTGCAGAATATTCCCTTGCTACATAAATATTCAATTATTGACTCATCACTTAACATTTTCATAGTTCTGAAATATTTTAATTTGGCGGGTTTGCTTAGTGTAAACCAGGCTACGTCATGGACAATAGTTGAAAACTAATCGATAATATGGCGGCCGGAATTCCAGACCGCGTTCCTGGAGGTCGTCATACCGCCGGACATCATCTACGAGGAGACCTCAGGCGACATCATGGTGCCGGAGGGCGGCTCGGCGAAGCTCACCTGCAAGGCCAGAGGCCACCCCAAGCCGAGGGTGGTATGGCGCAGGGAGGACGGCGGGCCCATTCTGGTGCGCGCAGGCGCAGGCGGCAAGGGCGACCGCCCCAACTCGGTGGAGGGGGAGACGCTGACCTTCACCAAGGTGACCAGGTCGGAAATGGGCGCGTACCTGTGCATCGCAGCCAACGGGGTGCCGCCCAGCGTCAGCAAGAGAATGATGCTGCACGTGCATTGTGAGTGGTTGTTCATTAATGACGTAAATCTTCACCACATATCAGAAAACGACATCCGTTTTCATTGACCTCGGACCTTTAAATTTTGCGCATCGCAGTTGCCGGATAGTCGTACGGTTGTGCAATGTTGCCATTTTGGTATTGCATAATCAACACCGATATAAAATATGTGTGATAAAAGGTGTCATACTTCTGAGTAATTTATTATTTCAGAAATAAGTGTCTATTAAGAATAAGATGGATTCTGAATGAATTTTACGATAAAATTTAAATATTTTGTCATCAGGAAAAATAAAACACGATTCAATTATCCAATAAATGATCAGAATCTAAATTCCACAACTTGAAATGTGATATCAGTATAGTTATAGCAAAAATGGTGATATTCTCATGAAATGTAAAAGTTTGATTGAAGTCAATAAAATCACTCAATATAGGTACACACAGTTTTTCGTCCTTTGGAAAACAATTTGATATTATCAGATTTATTTGAGGATAATTTGCAATCTTTATATAGAAAGTAATGATTGCCAATAAACATATTATTGTACCTGATTCACGTTCCAGATAATGAAGGTATACACCTATTGTCACAGGTTGTTTAATTTGTGCTGTGATAATCCTCTGAATCTTTATTACTTTTTTCGGCAACCGTCCGGAAAGTACGTACTTTCCAGACGATTTTTTTTTGAGAAAGTGGCATTTTTCCGGCCTAGTCCGGGAAGTACGTACTTCCCGGACTAGGGCGGGAAGAATCACATCGTTGTTGTCATTGTAAATATGAAAATCTTGGTAGTATGGTTTTGATAAATGCAGTTGATCATTACCATAGCAGCAAAATAACGACTGACAGCTATCTGACATAAAATTAGCTAACATTCAAAAATTATCAGATGAAAACAATCAATGTGAAACGGAAACGTTACCTTCTTGTTCTGACTTCAACAAAAGGCACTTAAATATACCAAGCATTTCAAACAAATTGAATCCATTCAATATTAACAATTGTTCTAATTTTAATATAAATATTAATATAAATAAGAATTGAAATGTTCGAAATTTTGTTCTAATAAAGAAATGTGTTTCTTTGATTTGTTATTCTACACGGTTGCCGAAAAAATTGTGTACGCAACACGCCCGAAAACAGTTTTTTTGGACTCGCAGACTTCCAGGACTCGCTACGCTCGTCCTAGAATTTTGTCCACTCATCCAAAAAAACAGTATTTTCCGGACTTGTTACGTAAATTACTATTCCTTTTTAATTATAGTTAATGGAAAATATTAAACATAGTAAGAACATAAACCCATCCGAAATATTGAATCGTGTAAAACGAAAACATTTGTAACATAACCAACAAAATGATGACAACGATGTACTCGATGTAAACAACACACGCGATCAATATTTTAGCGCCTGCGCAAACCTATGACTGGCCCTTTAAATGTTGCGCTCTCGACATCTCTCTTTAATTCTATTCGCTTTGTCTGACTGTCTCATCTGTAAGGTTTTCTAATCTGTGTCTTTACGTATATGTACAGATGTATAGATTCGTGTTTCTAATTCTTTCGAGTACATTATTGTAAACTTTTAAGCCTTCATGGAAAAGTGACTCTTGATATAATGGATGTATATTTCATATTTATGAAAATTTTCTGATGAGAGATATGCTCTCTTGCTTTGCAACTGAGTTGGCGGTAGAAAACACTTTTCAAAAACAATTTCATCCATCCAATTCTTTTTAAGGCATTTTCAATAATGTTTATGTAATCCACATTCAGCATTGATCAGGGATATGTTCTTGAAGCATACATTTTCAATGGTTGTAAAAATCAACAATTCATAGAGGTCAGCTGATCACATGGAAATAAATCGCTCGAAAACTTTGAAATACATCGTGATATCGATTTTGGCACCAATAATTCTGACTGAGAGATCTGTAATTTCATGTTGAGAGAATATACCAAATATCTCTGACACTCCTGCCGTAATCATTCGATCCTCGAGAATAACGATGATGGTACGATGTGGTCCAGTACAGGCTGTAATTCCACCTTTGGTGTACACTGCTGGGCACGTACGGCAACCATTAATTGTTTGGAGACTCTCGCACAATTGATTCTGATTGTCTTCTTTATTCGGCTCTCGACTGCACCCTTGCTAATGTTCTCACACGTGGCCTGCAAATTATTCATCCCAAACTAATATGAACTTGAGGAAGCAAGCCCACAGTTGAGTTATGTTTTGAGCATTCTGTATCCTGCAACAACGAACCGATTCCGTATTACATCCAGCGAAGTATGAATTCCTCTGCCATTATTGCATTAAAAAAGTACGAACGTATGCAAGAAAAAATTGGTATGTCCCCGAGGATTATCTCTTCTCCGAATTCCTTCTCGTGAATGTATGAGGTCCTATTGGGGTATTACTTTTTGGATTGCGTTTTGCATAAGGACACATCAAATCCTAGCTCTGCTGGAGTTTTATCAAAAGATTTTTTCTCGTGAGTCAACAACCAATTCGCGGAACGAAATGATTTTCACATTGACTGTTGACCGGAATGAATGTTGTCGGTCCAGATATTCTGAACTATTTATGAGATTTTCCAGTATCTTCGGGATTCTCCTATACTATATCCAAACTCTGTGAAATACTTGTCACGTAATAAATAAGCGTTTTATCTCTTCGCAGATGGAATAACAGTTCATTCCAGAATACGTGATCTAGTATCGAAATATCTAATCGAACCATCATACATATAATTCGGTAGATATTGAAAAAAAATATATCTGATAACTGACTCCAAATGAGTTTGTGTTGTTGTCACGTGATCTTCCATATGTGGATCCCACTTCTGAATTCCCCATGCGTTTCTCATGGGACTGAAAAATACGCGAGTCTCTCGCCGGTTTTCAGTTGCAGCTGTACGACATACTCAAAATCTTCTGAACAACACACTCTTAGTTTCAACATGAATTTAAGGATACCTAGAAGTAGATTTTGATTGAATCCCATATGGAAACATTTGAATATGAATCTCGCTCCGAGAGAGCGAATCCCATTAGTAAAATTGATGCGTACTTAATGTATATCTACCCTTCTTTTCGACATGTATTGAAGAGAGAAACATACGCACTGAGTGCGCACCAGTAGGAACCGCTCTAATATCGTTTACATAACGTGAAAATTGACCCTTCCTTCATGGCGGATTTTGACATTTGACAGAATTAGGAAAAAATCTAGGAAAAAATTTGACACTTGACAGTTGACAAAATAAGTGTTCCATGTCAAAATTGAATTGAAATTACAACAAATCCAAATTCCAGAATATCGATATAGATATTTCGTAGAATTAAAAGGCACAAAGAAAAAGGATATTATGCTGGAATTTGGATTTGTTCACATTTTAATTCAATTTTGACATGGAACACTCATTTTGTCAACTGTCAAGTGTCAAATTTTTCCCTAGATTTTTCCCTTAATCTGTCAGATATCAAAATCCGCCATGATAACTTTCTATTCTGGGAATAAAAAAAGATTTTGACATTTGACAGATTAAGGGGAAAAATCTAGGGAAAAATTTGACAATTGACAGATTACAAAATAAGTGTTTCATGTCAAAATTGAATTAAAATGTGAACAAATCCAAATTCTAGAATAATGTCAGCTTTATTTGTGCCTTAATTCTAAGAAATATCCATATCGATATTCTGGAATTTGGATTCGTTTCCATTTCAATTCAATTTTGAAATGGAACACTTATTTTCTCAACTGTCAAGTGTCAAGTTTTTCCCCAGATTTTTCCCTAAATCCGTCAAATGTCAAAATCCGCCATGATAACTTTCTATTCTGGGAAGGGTCAATTCGCGGTTTCGGGTATATATTCGGAACGGGCGAGATGAGGCAAGCCATCCGGCCCGGCAATGCAGTATTTATATTTTTTCACGAAGGCGTGAGAATGTACAATTGTTTCAAAACCTCATATGAATATGGATGCGGCTGAAAGCACTCTGTAGGTACAATGGCCCTATGCTAAGTAGACAACGGCTGATTATAAACATAACCATAAATACAAACGTTGGCAACTTCAATCATTTTCCGACGTATAAATGCTAAGCGGTCCGCTGTTCCGCTGCTACGGTTTATATACAAAGTGCACACAATACTATTTGTTTATGACCTCTCTGAGAGCGTGATGCTGTTATTGGTCCACTGTAGTTTTAAATTTTCATCAACCGGATATTACCGCGTTGTAATAATATTTCTGTACGAGGTTATCACATTCGATAATAACGAATGATGGTAACGTAAACATCTCATTATGTGAATTTGTATACCTATATAGACAACATTAGTTAGGGTTGGAATCATTTTTCTGGCGGGAGATCCATATCTAAATTTTTCAACATGCTAGTATCAAGAAGTATCACCTTTTACATGAAACGACGCTGTCTTAAAGTGAATGTTAGTATTTTCAGACATTACTGGGTGCATTCATCATTAGTGCATGTTTTCATGTCCATTATAAATCGAAATCTACTCCATTATGACCTGAAATTAACATCGAAACCTGTCATATGTTGCTGTACGTCAATCATTAATCATCACATGTCCAATTCGAGAATCATCAAGTTATAAATCAGTTTTTTCAGGATGATATATAATTCAATCGACAGGGTGAAAACAGTACATTCGAGTTTGTAGATATAACATTGAATTTCCCGCCAAACTTTGCCTTCATCGATCAATAACGAAATTAATTATAATCAAACATACTCATCAAATTTGCTCAAAAATTTTATATACATCAATTATTTCGAAAATATACAATTTTATTGGGAAATTCCGATTGCAGCTTGTTGATTTTTCTGCCAATATCGAAAGAGTGAAGTGAGGTAGGAGGAAATCTGAACTGGAAGAAAATGATTCTCTAGAATATTCACTGTCTTCTCGTGTATTTCACTGTCCATTCATTACATAAACACCAGAAGATTCATTTCCATCAGTTTCACAATGATAGATTTGAGTTAATGTAGTGGGATGCCTGATGGTCGTATAATCCACAATTATTCATCATCTAATGGACGATATAATCTATTGAGTTTTACTTTGATGCAATGGAACATTTTAGGATTATTTCGCCGTAACATAGTTTCCAATTTTTTTTTCATACCAGGTGTACTCATTGAAAAAGCAACCTCAATAGGACTCAAACTCATTTGAAGAATGAAAGATTTTATCGGCTGTGTGCATGTATCAGTGTAATTCAAACAACTCAGATTTGTATAATTTGCATGAGATACAAATCTGAGTTGTGTGAATTTCATTTGAAGAGGTCAATGAGACGATCTCCCTATATTTAAATTTTACATCCCAGCAGAAATCCATCATTCATTCGGTGGCAGCAATAGGTGTCAGGTCTGGTCGGTTTAAAAAAATCAAGTACCTTTTTTTATATGTTTATAATTGCTCAAATGGACAATGTGAGTATAACGATTGTTAGACTCAAAATCGTTTCATATTCAAGCAGAATGTTTCAATATACCTACTTCGATCATCCGAAATCAGAAGACAGCTCCCAACGATTATTCACCAGACGAATTTTTATCGATGGTAGGTATACTCCGCTTGAACTTTCTGCATCTAAAAGGCAGTGATTAATCGTGTTTTTGCTGCCTTTTATTGACTGAGCGAACATTTGTTATTTCAACAAACTAACCTTACGGCAAACTGAATATTCAATGGGGATTCAAGATATGCCTGACATTTATTAATGTCGTCACAATGCAGTTTTCCTTAGTGTCTACGTCTACTCTATTATACCATGAATAGGAAGTTTCTCTCCGATTCGTAGTGTGAAACGCGGAAAAGTATATTTGGGAATTATTTCCGACGAGTATGGTCGTGAGTACGGCGGTGTGCTTCTGAGAATGCTCTCAGAATATTCCGAATATTCTCAAAATGTTCTCATACACTGAATGTTCTGGAATATTCGCGCCCCTGAAAATAAATGAATTAATTTATTCCTAATTCCTTGTTTTTATTCTCTTAATTATCATTGTGCCTTCCCCCTGTTTTTTTAAGGCGCCCATGTTTATAATGAATATTAGATAACAAGGTACGAAATTTCAAGGTCTACTTCATACTGATGCTGTGTATAAATATACATCTCCGTTGAGTCAACATGATATATATCCAGGACGTCCGTTACAAGTAAACACAATAATCCAATTAAATGACAAATGAGTCATTTATAAATATTTGTATACTCTCGGCATATGCTGATATTCCATTCCATCGGAAACTTTTATTTATCTAAATAATGCAGATGACCCCAATATCGATGGATCAAGCAGGACCCTCATCACGAGTTTTTCCTTTGAAGTGCCTCTTATCGTCAATAACATAGATGAGACGGTCATTTCGACACAGGTTCAAACGAAATCCGGAAATACAGGGTGTTCCCGAATTGCTGCCCCATTGGCTACCAGACCCTCACACTAGTCTATACCCTATCAGATTTATTCATAGGTATATCCTCTTCTACTGGCTAACCTAACCCAACCTATTTAAAAACATCAAGAGAGATATCGATCGCATTAAAGAATGGTTTGATTCGAATTTACTATCACTAAATGTCTCCAAAACGAACATACTATACCTCCGTTGCAATCTCCCTGACCTGTTGCTTGGTCAGCACGCGATAACAAGAAAAGAGACTACAAAATTTCTTGGACTCCAGATTGATGACTCATTGAAAGTCGATACTCACATCTCAAATCTTAACAAAAAGCTGGCTTCGGGATGCTATGCAATGCGAGTAATCTCCAACAATTTGGGAGATACTGTTACCAGGTCAGCATATTATGCTCTTATAGAATCCCACATATGTTATGGCATTGCCTTCTGGGGAGCCTGTAGCACTTTTTGAAACAATTTTCACTCTACAGAAAAGAGCCGTTAGATATCTGTGTAAGGCAAAATTTGAGGAATCTTGTTGGCCTTAAGTCAGGGTATTCTCACTCTCTATTCACTTTTTATTGTCGAATCAGTCAGTCTAGTTCACAAGAATAGGATTAAATACAAAAATAGTGCAGATACCTACTAATATAAAGAAAATCACAGACCACAAAAAATTCAGAAAGAGTACCAAGCAATTACTTGCAAAAAGAGCTTACTATGAATTGGAAGAATATTTTAGTGAAGTCTTCTAGTATCATCCTATGGATTTGAGGTTTATGTCAAATGACTCATTCACACAGAATTTTAACATTGTTTTAAAATTAGCATAATTGTAATTTATGTATGTTCGATTTGATTTGTTTGTTATATATATTATTTGTTATACACCATATCTTTGTCTACGAGATTAACTTCTTCTGACAATAAAGAATATTCTGATTCTGATTCTGGAGAATGTTTTGCGAACACCCACTGATTCGTGCCATTCATGAAATTGAATAATATCTCGAAGGAAAGAATTGCTCCGAATTTGTATGTTCGATTCGTTGAATCCCACATCTCCATATTCCTGCATACAACCTGTAAATATTAGATAATGACTTTCTTCGCAAAGTTCATCGAATTGAATTATGGGGTTTTTCGATAAATGTCTAAAGTACAAGGCGTCAGAATTTAAGAGGATAATTTGACGCCCAAAAACGATCCAAATATCAATGGGAAGAAAGACATATCTCGAAAATCACACACATTGAATCGCGAGCAGAAAACAAGTACTTTCCTGCATGGCGCGTAGTTATCTTCCAATTTCATGGCTTCTTCATTTTGTATTGATTTAACTTAGTTGAGATATCAGCCACTCCCATGTTTTGTGATAAGGAAGACTGTTTCTTTCTTCCGCCGCATGGTGTCGCTAATTCCAAGTGTCTTTTAGTACGCGGTTCACTGCGTTGAAATAGGCGAACGGCGATTGCATTGGTACAGGCACCGCTTCGAGTACTGGAGATCTCAGGGTATCTACTCGGATAACTACCCTGCACTGATGAGAGCCAATAAGCCCGAAACCGGTCTGGAGGTTGTTAAGCGTGCCTGTCTCGATGTGAATTTAGTCACGTGTTAGGAAGAAAGAAACATTTGCTATCTGCATTCACAGTGTGAATCGTTGCATGGACTACGAGCATCAGATATAATTCAATGTTCTGCGTGGTATCTGCCGGGAAAGTAGTTTTTTCTGCTCGTGGTCCACCATCAGTCATTCAAAAAAAATATCTTCTGGCTGTTTCGCAGTCAAGATTGTCTCAAACGAGTTGGGATCATGTGATGCTCGAGTGGTTTACCATTCTCTAATTGAGTCTCATCTCAGGTACGGCATTCCATTCTGGGGGAAATGTAACGATAACTGCCTGAATAGTATTCTTGTGTTTCAAAAACGAGGACTGAGATATATGTGTGAAGCTAAATTTCTTGATTCATGTAAGCCATTGTTCGTCAAATATAAAATACTCACGATAATAGCAATATTTATATTGGAAACCGTTTATTTGATTAGGAAACATTTGAATAGGTTTAACAAACTTCATTCATATCATGTTACTCGACAAGATACAAACGTAAGTCTGCTAATTCCTAAATCATTACTAATAAAAGATTCTGTTATTTACAATGGTTGCAAGATGTATCTACCTAATTATATCAAGAACACCGCCAATTTGAATATTTTTAGAAAATCCGTGAAAAACTTACTTATCCTTAAGCCCTACCATAATTTACAGGAATTTTATTCTGACACCTTTTAATTTGATATTCTATTTATTTGTTATTTGCTTGTGTATGTACAAAATATGTTTGTGTATTGTGTATGATATTGACACATCTCACCTTTTATTTATATTATTGACTACTAGTGTGTACTAGACATACCTTGGAACTTGTACTCTAACTTGAGCAAACTTTGTCAACAAGAATTTATTTTCTTACGATAATAAAGTATATTCTCTCTCTCTCTCAAACTTGATTTTTGATTGGGCAAGACGGACGAGATATGCATTTCTTTCAATTTAGATACTTCGTCCAATTTCATAGTTGCTTCATTTTGCATTGATATAAATCTTGTCCGATAAAGGCACGCATCATGTACATTCGAGTTACTTTCTGGAGCCATTACCGTTTGGACTGAAGACTATTACCAACGAACACGGGCGATTCACGCGTTCGGGGAACTCCAATGAATGGATTTCAATTCGCGAAAATCACGAACCAATAGATGGCGCTGCAGAAATGTCAAAAACTTGAGATGAAGGTGATAAACAAGCATTTCACTATGTTTTTCAATAATAATTTGTCAACTTTTGATTCACATTTTAGGAAAGAATTAACGAATCCAAAATATTTGAAAGGGTGCTATCGTTTGGTTATTATTTATAGAACACAAAACAGGTATTTTATATGAGGTTTATGGATTTATTATGTTTTTATAGGCTTTTCAAACCACCTCTGCGAAATCAATGGGGCCACTAAGGTATTTGTATTTCAATGATTTATCTTTATATTGTTATATTTCCAGAATGCCCAATATTGGAATGAGTATCTAAAGTATATCAGAAATAAGAAGAAACCATTAAAAGAACGAGAAGCATTGTTCAAAGCTGGTCACATCATACTTTGTGGGATAGATATGGAACACACATAAATAAACTACTGTTCTCAAACTTCAGCTCTAAGGCAGTCCTCATATGAAATTAAAATGATTGTATGGAGAAGTTAGCAGTGGAAGTGTGAATATATCTGTTTTAAGCTGTAATTTTATTCTAACCCAAAAAATAGATGATTACAGACAGAAATAAGTTCAATTAACTTTATTTCTGAGAAAAGTAAGTGTAGTGGTGCATCTGCTCATATTGAGATATCTTAAATAGGCAACACAAGTTATTATTTTCGAATCCACAATGTACTTATAGTCCATAATAAAAAGTATTTTGTATAGATACATAGATAGATAATCTCTGGTATGTACCAAGGAAGTTAAAGATCTTATGGTCTACCAGTCATTCAAATTGATTTCTCTCAATTAATACTTATCCAATTCATGGCTTATTCATTTTAAATAAAAATTCGATTTCATCAAGCCTACATTGTGCACTGTTAAAGTTTCCATGTGATGACTTTGAGATGTTCATTGAAGTAATTGCATTCTTTTTGAGCCTATCTCTTGGTTTAACTCTCCTTCTTGATGGTCCTGAAGTGAAATCAAGGTTTTCATCACGAACAATAAAATAGACAACACAACACCAGATATTATTTGTTTGATTCTACCTGAAAAGAGACATACCATATCTACCTTTAATTTGGCATTCACTTCAGAAATCTACTTCTAGGAAGTGCTTATTACAAACGTAAATGTTTGTGGTAATAAGTTTTTCTATTTTCAACATAATATTCTATTTTTTACACAATCGTGAAGTTGAAATTTTGGATTTTGTGCCAAGGGAACGATGTCTGTACGGTAGAAAGTACGCTGAGGTACTGAACAAATCTTTCTCTCTTTACGACCATGTGAACTGGCTGCATGTTTCAATAATATCAGTAACCAGCTGATAAGCACGAAAATAGTCCGAAAACTATGCACAATAATTCAAATTCATTGAAAATAATGCGAAAGCCTAGCAAATGCTATGCTAAATTGCTTCGTTTATCACCCTCGGAAGGCTTCGAGAATTCGACACCAGAGGCCACCCACTTCGTGATTTTCGCGAATTGGAGCATTTCAGGAAAGTCAGTTAGTCCATCAATTTGGGGATCTTGTTATCAGGCCTCGGCTTGCCACCCGCGCCACAATATGGTGAATAATTCGATTGCGCCTCGAAGTTTCATGGCCTGGGGGGAGCAAATTTCGGCTCACACATCCACACCATGCCGTCGCCTCGCACGCCCCACTAAATATATTATGTAAAGTCTGAAATTGAAAGTCATTTCTTAAGAAATGTTGGAGTGCGCGACGATGGGCCTTCTTTTGCGTCGGGTCGTTAAAAAGCGTGAGAAATTCCACTTCCCGTTCGAGCACTTACACCCCATCCCCGCCATGAATCAGCCCTCTGTCTCTGCTACAGCTCTGCCCATTTCCTACTCAATGTGGAATGATACACTTTTTCGACCTCCGGTAACGCTCTGGTCTGGTTGCAGGAATTAAACGGGGATATCAAAAGGGGTGCACGGATTCGTTCGCTTCCCGCCAAGGTGGATATAGGATGGTGAAACAGCTTCCTATTAACAAGCACTAGAATAAACTGTAGACCTTTGCCTACTTGATTTCATACCGTAGGTAGTAATATTTCCTGAAGTTATCAGAGATGGCGACATACCTTGTGTCGGTAAAACAGACACTCTGCATCTGTCATACTTTTATCAGTTTCATCTGTTCTAGATGAAAAATGATTGAGAACAGTCAAAATATCAATATTCATTCCAAATTTATCGAAAATATATTGTTTTAATGTCGTTTCAAGTCACGTCTGTCAGATGTGAACCACATAAATATGTAAGCAACAGAAATCTTCTTCGATAATCGATCTTACCGCCATCTTCTTCCAAGTCGTGGAAATATTAGTAGGTACCTTCTCAAACGGTCTACAAGTTTTTCGCAGAAATAATTGAAGAGCTGTTTCACCATCCTATATCCACCTTGCTTTCCGCCTTCGAATTTCGACGTCCGTCTGGGTTTTCTTTCGCTCATTCTTATTCAGGCTTGTTTCGAAGAAACTCTTTTCAGGTTTTCATTGTGTCAGTTGCCTGCTATTTTTTATTACTATTTTCACATTGTCGCGATATCTGCATACCGTGGATATGATAATTCGAAACAAAACACACTGTATAATACTTTTTCCTACACTTGATTACATTGTAATCTAATCCCCCATGTGATAGTGTGGGAAACCCTGATCTCAGTCAGGTTTACCCACTAAACACTCCACCCCCTTCGTAGGCTCGTCTGACCGAAGTCTCCGATGACACTTAGGCCTACTGGCTTATGTTAGCTTGCCTAGCTATCGTCATTATACCCACTTTAGAATCTCAGTGCCTTGTACAAGTTTGTACAAGTTTGTACAAGTTTGTACAAGTTTGTACAAGTATATTCCCTGGAATGTTTTCTCAGTGATCCTTATGTTTTTCCTGAATCCAGTCTCTTACTGACGCTCGGGCTGTACGCTTTGGTACTTGTAGGATATGCATCCACCCCGTATACGCTGACATATCACTTAGTTGCTCAATCGAGTGACTCAGTGATACTATGAATACAGGGATCTCACGTGAAGAAGCTAGGCTGAGAGTCAGTTTTTCTATGGAGTCAGTTACCGTTTAGACGTTATATTAGAAGGATGAGAGAATAAAAGTGTGTATTATTATTGTTTCGAAGTATGTATTTCTAACAAAGACAGCGGTGGGATATTGAATCCATCAGTTTCTTTAGTGGTCATAAGTTTAACAAGATTTTCGAAGCGAAAATGAGTAACCAAAGGAATGTCTTGAAGTTTAAATTGAAAAAGGTAACTCATAGTGAAAGTCATCAATTATGTAAGAAGCTTATTATTTCGGACCTGGAGTGGACCTCGAGGACCTTTGAGGAAAGGGAGTATTGGCTTACGGTGTCAGTTGGTAGTGGTCCTTGTGACCTGTGTGACGAAGGTGAAGGATTCTTTTTCTCAAGCATATTGGTGAACGTCACCGGTATAAGAGGCGAAAGTCGCTATGTAAGTGGGTGAAAGTCACCATGAAATAAGAGCGAAAGTCGATATGTAAGTGGGTGAAAGTCACCATGAAATAAGAGCGAAAGTCGATATGTAAGTGGGTGAAAGTCACAATGAAATAAGAGCGAAAGTCGCTATGTAAGTAGGTGAAAGTCACCATGAAATAATAGTGGAAGTCGTTATGTTAATGGGTGAAAGTCACCATGAAATGAAAGTGAAAGTCGCTATGTAAGTGGGTGAAAGTCACCATGAAATAAGAGCGAAACTCGCTAAGGAAATGGATGAAAGTCATCATGAAAATGTGCGAAAGTCGCACGTATCCGTATCATGTTATAATAGACGATATAGAGTCTGAGGACAAACTAACTCCAAGATGGCCGAGTGTAGGATATGCATCCACCCCGTATACGCTGACTGATATCACTTAGTTGCTCAATCGAGTGACTCAGTGATACTATGAATCAAGGGATCTCACGTGAAGAAGCTAGGCTGAGAGTCAGTTACCGTTTAGACGTTATATTAGAAGGATGAGAGAATAAAAGTGTGTATAATTATTGTTTCGAAAGTATGTATTCCTAACATACTCCTCTAGAGTATTTCCTGGATCTGGATCAGCTTGACACTATTCCTGTCTTTGGATTTGCATTGTTCGCAACTTGTTGGTATAATTAAATGGCAGAAATGCGGCAAAAATCGGTAAGATACAACCGAGGGAACCCCACACCCCCTCATAATCGAGTGTCGATGAGAGTGCCACCGTCACCGCAGATTGGCGTCCGTGTAGCGGTCGTTTAGGCACGCCCCCAAATCTGTTCGCCCATAATTAGTTCAACTATGGTTGTTCCAGTCCACCCGCTGATCCAGGTCCGCAACCAGCTGGTGGGCGCGCCCGTCAACACTGACGTCACCCTCCATTGCCACGTGGAGGCGTCACCGAAGGCAATCAACTTCTGGACCAGGGAGAGCGGTGAGTTTGCCGGGGGAAAGGGGGGAATTCAAAGTGTGTCGAGGTACACACATCAGGATGTCCCATTTTCGACGTCCTCACGGGATATATCGCTCATTTTCAAGAGATATAGAGATTTGTCGTCTTCGCGAACGTTGGCTACTTTTGTTGGTAGGTAATACTTCGTTTATCGCACTCCTGTAAAAAAATGGTTCCTGGAACTTATTTGGGTACGTATTTTGACCTCGTTATCACTAATTTGAAGTCAAAACGCGGCTGTCTTAAGTATTTTCGGAGATACGGCCCTATTTTGTCTCAAAAATGTACCATTTGACATCTCAAAGGTCTGCTATTAAAAACAAACAAATTTTACCTTTCTTTCAACAAAAACACTATATATACATATATTCACTTGTTTCCAACACTTATCAGCAAAAAAAACTTGTTCAAAACGTATACAAAAACTTTTTTACTGACTTTCTGGTAATTTGTATTTATGTTGTATGAGACACGGCTGAAAACTGAGGAGAAATATCATTTAATGGTGTATATAAAAAAAAAAATAACGAGGCCTTCAGATATAAACATTTATTAGTTCAACATTTTAATAGCGTGTACAATACAATGGTTCAATATAAATATTTAAATAATGAAATAAATTCATCTTCTCTGTTTCTCAAATCCATATGGGACAGAATTACCATCTTCGAAAAATCTTCTTTTTGTAGATAAGGGGCGGTAAATTTTGTTCTCTTCACGGGTCACTACCTTATGCTCTAGGGTACGTCGAATGACCTTCGAGGTGATATAAACAGGTTCAGAGGGGTTCAATACTATATCTTTGATTTTTTCAAAATTAATGAATTGTGATGCAGCACACACTACCTTCTCACTCTGCTCATTCGAGGACCATATTTTATAGGCATAGTTCTTGGGGCCTCCGGATACAAAATCGGTGATATAACAATAACGTGTTTATTTGGCTCGTGGTAAGACATTGCCAACATATTAAATATAAATTACTAGAAAATAAATGAAAATAAGATGTTTTGTTAACGTTTTAAAGAAGGGTGAATTTTTAGAAAAATAAGTAAATGTAAGTATTTGTGATGTTTTGGTTCAGAGAAGGTTGAATTCGTTTGTTTTTAATACCAGAAATTTGAGATGTCAAATGGTGCATTTTTGAGAAAAAATGAGGCCGTATCTCCGAAAATACTTGAGACCGCCGCGTTTTGACTTCAGATCGTGATCAGCAAGTCAAAATTCGTGAGTTCCACCAAAAATTTGTTTCAACTCATAGGAAGTTTTACCCTTATTTTTGTGCAACTCACGATACCACGATATTCATAGCCCACTTCGCTTTTGAGATATACAGGGCGAAATTGAAAATATTGCATTTTGTGACCTCCCCTGTATATCAGCTATCTTTCTACTTATAGAAAAAAAAAGAACTGTCTTCCAGACATATTTTTACGATGAATCCAGTGGCGTAGTCAGATTTTTGAATAAGCTGTAATTATTCAGATATAAACTAATTTTTTTTCAAATTGAACGTCCTGACGAAACATAAATGCTCAGTTTTTTTTAATTTTGAACTATTTAGATTCTTGATTCTGTTTCATCAGGAGAGATGATCATATCGAACGACAAGTACTACATGACGGAAATCAACAACTCCTACTACAGCGTGCAGATGAAGCTGATCATTAGACATTTCCACAGGTCCGATCTGGGCGGATACAAGTGCATATCAAAAAATTCAATAGGAGATGCTGAAGGCACAATAAGGCTTTACGGTAAGACCATAATAAGAGCAATGTTAATAATAATTAGAAGGTGAGTCGATATAGGTATGCGTGCTAGGCTTGTACACGCTGCTTAAGTTTGGTTTAGGAATAAGGGTTTTGGAATCATACCATTTGTGACTTCTGCTCTCCTATTACCCAATATCGATTTCGTCTTCAATATTGTATTTTTTTATTTTCATAAGACTAAATCTTGATTTTTCCCAATTGGGAAACGGTCGATGGTACCTTAGACGTTTACGGAGAACGGGAAGTTGGATTATTCTGAAAATTTGTTTTATTGGGTAATCAGTTTTGTTCTATCGATCTAAAATACTTTCGGCGTTGCCGCATCTATCAAAAAGTATCAACAACTTTGTTATTTCAAATGGAACACCCTGTATTTTATTTCATTTTTAGATTCTTCCTGAAGAGCTGATTTCGTCGATCTATCATACTTGGGGTATAGCGCGAAATATTACAGAGATATAGGGTGTGAAAAATCGAGATTTTTCAACTTTAGGAATTTTTTGTGTCGGAACTAATCATTTCTGCTCAAAACGACTTAAATGTCCCTATCTTAACTTTCCATTTACTATCTACTGACATTTAATAGAAACAAATAGAGGGTGATGCAAAACTCAAAATTTGGAACCACCCGTACTTGTTTAAATTAAATATCAATCGATAGTCAATGGAAAGTTGAGATAGGGACATGTAAGCCGTTTTGAGCAAGAATGGATAGTTTCGGCACAAAAAAATCCTAAATTTGAAAAATCTCGATTTTTCTCTATAATTTTTCTCGCTATACCCCAGTATGATAGTTCGATGAAATCAGCTCTTCAGGAAGAATTCGAGAATGTAACAAAATACAAGTTGTTCCATTTGAAATAACGAAGTTGTTGCTACTTTTTGATAGAAGCGGCAACGCCGCAACGCTGAAAGTATTTTAGATCGATAGAACAAAACTGATTACCCAATAAACCAAATTTTCAGAATAATCCTACGTCCCGTTCTCCGTAAACGTCTAAGGTACCATCGACCGTGAGTGACCCTGTATATCATATATTAATAAGGTTATTTTTTATTCAATTTGTTCTTCCCAGTTTCCAATAATTGCAAACAGTTGGGTTAGAGAAAGAGAAACTTCCAGTACTGGTGTTTTTGCATAATCAAAAATAACGCAGCTGAATGTCGAAGAACAAGAGTCAAAGACTCCCGTTTACATTCTGATTTACGGCTTCGAATCTATGAAATGTTGATGAGACTTGCACGAGAATTGACGACAATAAAACGAAATGGATTTTTTCATGAAAATTGCTAAAATTCACTTACAACTGTTTTGTGTCCTGATCCATTCGGTTCCCCAGAGCCAATACATATATTACCATTAACTGTTCCCGAACCGGGAAAGCACTTTCTGTCTTTTATTTTTATGGCTGCCGTTCGCGCTCTGCCTCTTTCTATAACTTCCGTCTTCTGGTTAACAATTCAATAAAAACGAATCCCCATGATATGAGCTGCTATCGAAATCGACGAACCCCGCACGAAAATATTGCAAGAACCACCCGCGATAACCTTCGAATCGAAAGCATTCTAATAAAAAGAAAAACTACATTCGCTCGGCGAGACTATTCAAGATGATGGTCAACCTTTTGACAACAACATTTTGGAAATGGTCCCCGTATACTCAATCAGAGCGGCCTCCAATTTCTCCAGAATTATATCCACCTGATCGCAGCCTGTGCACACTCAAACTCCTGGTAATGATTATGAGAGATAGGACTTTCCCAATGAAGAAAAAATACAATAGAAATCGGTCATCCAGCTTTTTGATAAATTTTATTTTAGGTGGACCTGATGTTTTCTTTTTCCTCTGAAATGTTCACTTTCAGAAATATTTTCTTCAAGATTGAATATTATAACGCTGCTTTTCGAAAAGTGAAGATATAATTCAGAATTTCTTTATGTGTGAAAATGCATTTATACTCAAAATTACTTTAGTCAATATTTATTCTCGAGTCAAGCTTTTATATTGTTACGATCATTCTTCTTGGATTCGATAATTTGCACACTATGCAAAAACTTGAACAATTTATTACTCTGATTACTCGTCATATCATTCATTCAACAGTTATTTAAAAAAAAAACTCCGATATTTGCTTTGCTCTCTGAACAAGTCTCTACGTTCACAAAACTAACTTCTGAACTAAACTTCTTTCTAACTGACTGTCCGCGACACCACGGTATAAAACTACAAAGTATAGATTGAAGCAATGCTTCTGGAAAAAACAATTCTGGTCTCGAATACTCGCGAAATTCCAGAAAATAGCTGGGGTCTTCAATCGTCGGCCACGGAATTAAATCATCCGATTATAATTATTGGGTAAAATCACGCAAGAGTACGCAGTTTACAAGAGTACGCAGTTTACAAGAGTACGCAACATCAATTTTTTGAAGACATCGTGCACTATGCCATCTGTTATGGGTTCATCGTAATAATGTTCTAAGCTCTCAGTTGGTGGTAAAATTTATTCGAGTTTGAATGATTCATTCGTCTGTTAGACTTGATTGAATGTGTTGGTCAGACGCAGGAATTAATTTGAGGTTCAAATGAGTGTATGATAAACTCAAACATGTATTCAGGAACGTTCACTTCACATTCTTTATTTAGTTTTGATTGACATTTAATCATTATGACCTGAAATAATTTAAATAAGCAAATACATGAGTACGCATTCGAAGGTATGCATACAAAAGATAATATAGTCAAAAATCTGAAGTATCGACGAGTATCCCATAAAAAAATTTTAAAATAAACAGTCAAGAAGATGTCGTAAAAGCGAGTTCAAATGGAAAAATTAGACGGTAAGAAAAATAATATTTTGTCCAGCTTGTTTCGAGAAGTATACGAATCCCCCCAAAGAAGACTGGATCCAAAATGTATGAGTTGCCAAAAATCGTGGCATGAAGATTGTACAACATAATATTATGTTGTAGGCCATTTCGAATTTGATCTATGCATGGACTAGTTCGGTCCGTACTCTTGCAATCATTTTGCGTACTCTTAAGTTTTAGGATGTATACTTCGTAACTGTAGTGAATTTTCTCTAACTTCATTGATTAGAATCTATCAGACACTTGTTTTATCAAACTTAGAATATGCATCTATTGTATGGTCACCGCTTGATAATAACAAAAGCAGAATTCTAGAAAGGACTTAACATAAATTTCTGGGATATTGTGCATTCAAAAGTGGGTATCGAATCATGGATCATGATTACAAACCATATGGAGGCTTTAAACTTGAAACCACTTAGTAAAAGGAGGCTTGATTTCGATCTATGCTTCATATATAAAATATTGAATGGAATGACTGTTTGTCCTGAAATATTAGAGTGCATAGAGCTCAATGTGCCGACTAGAACTCTTCGAAATCACGAGTTATTTAAATGATAATAATATAGATATATTGGGGTGCTCTCTGACTAATTTCAGAAGAAAAATAAAAACTGTTCAAAGGTGAATCAAATTTTAACAGATTTTGGGATATGTACAGTGAAATAAATTTTTTTAGCTTCTTTCTATGAGATGTATATTAATAAGTAGTGTTTATATATTATTTGTTGAAGTTTATATTTTTGTAGGAATTGGGTTCGTCCCGTTAATAAAGATTATTATTATTATTATTATTATATCTCTTGGTATAGATATAAGAGTGCGCATTCTCATCATACCACAAAATAATTTTTCATTTCAGATTTATGCATTTTCTCTCTAAAGAGAAATATTTCTAACATTCTGCAGATTATTTTTATTCTCATCATGATTTTTAAGACTAATATCTTTGGAGTAATCAAATGAAATCAACTAGGTGCGTACTCTTGTGTACTTTCACCCTATCGGCGTCCGATGCTATCGCAAAGCCAATCATACCGCAGCTTTTTTTAATGTGTTTGATTTTCAATTGTACAAGACGATGTATGTATTTTTTTTCAGTAATTCAGATACTTCGTCCAATTTCATGGCTTTTTTATTTTGCAAATGATTACAGAGGTAGAAATACCGGAGCGCGTGGACTTAGTCGAAGAGGCGCCGGAAGAGGCAGACGACGAGAACAATGAAAACTCCGAGAAGCGCCTCTACAACGGCTACCAGGGCCCTCTCACCGAGGTCGAGCAGGACAACCTGGCCCGCGCTGCCAATACCTCAGGGTGCCCCCTAGTCCAACCGCGGAGACTGTACCCCGTTCTGCTGATATTGCTGCACTTCTATTGACGCGAGCGAACGTTGCGAGGACACCCTGTGTAATTATGTGATATGTGCCAAATATGTGTGCTTCGCTGATGACGTAACGTGCTGGTACGGGGGGTAGCGTTACGACGAATTTCATGCCGAATTAATTTCGTTTTTACTAGGTAGTTGATTGATTGATATTCGCTCACCGATTTAAGAGCCATATTTGCGGTGGAAAAGTGCGACACTGTTGCGAGGAAAATGTAGTTAGTTGCCTAGCTATGGTTTTGTGGGAACACCTGGTCAACGAAAGCTTAGGTAATAACTACTTCTCAATCCCAGTTCCCAGTATTCTACTTAATACAATTTCGTTTTTGTACGATTTCGACATTTTATGATCAGACACATAGAACAAGTTGTTGGAAAGTCAACTGTCATGCTTCATACATTGTACCAGAGATTAGTCATACGAATTGAGTATTGACTACTCTGCTTTGTACAGCTTTGTAAGCGGAAGAGCAAATCTAACCTGAACTGAAACAATGATGAAAATAAAACCTGGTGGCGCTACTCTACAACATTACGTGGGGTTCTCATGTACAACAATAGATGGCGCTACTGACGAAATATATTTGAAGAATTTTCTTTCTATCATGTTCGATACATATTCGCATCAAACTCATTGGAAAATGGCTCCATGAAATTGTTAGAAACGATTGGAAGTCATTCAGAATCAAATATTCATACTTTCGTGTTGACACCTGCAGTAACCTGTAAATTTGGTTGAAATCGCGGCTTCACTTAGCGAGATTTACCCACGCAATGTCACGTTAGACACGTTTTATTGAAGTAGGCGAAATCAAGATATTTGGGAGTTTGAGACCAGCCACAGGATATGAAGTGAATTCACCAGTCTGTATTCATCCATAGGTCGAAAATGTTCACACACAAGTGTGAGCTGATTTTTTATAATAACTTTTGGAATTATGAATTAAGTCGGTATTCTTACAGAGGTAAGACCGGCAGTCGGCATCATCATGAAACTGCGCGCTTATGTTAAATTGCTTAATTTCTGGGTACAAACTCAACAAAGCTCATTTTGCAATTAAAATACGAATTTGGTCAAATTGGGGCAACGTTGCACATTTTCGAGCTGAATAATGAACTGAAAAATTTTTTGGAATATCTTCAATAATTTTCGAAAATATCGTAAACAAACGGAAATGTCTGATTGTTGAATTTATTTTTTTTTACGATAAATTCATCACGCTGGACATATCTCAACAAGAGTACAAATACTTTTTTATGGATAATTTGAACATTGTTTGAGAGAAAAAATCGTTACCTATATTCAAAATGGCGTTTATAAGAAAAAATAAAGTTGATGGGTGTTTCTTCGCCATGTTTAAAATTACTTAAAAAAATTATGGCACAATTTTACAAAAAAAAAAGTGTAATGCATTGGTACGTATATCGTATACAATCAGAAATTTTCTTTTTTTGCGACATTTTCAAAACCGTTGAAGATATTCCAAATTACTTTTCGGTTTATTTTTCAGCAAAAAACTACACATCAACTTTGCCCTGATTTAACCAACATGAGATCCCGAGTAGCACTCGAAAAATGGACAGCTTGTAGCAGTAAAAAGATGGCAAAAAATCTACTAGGCAATGGCATAAATTCATATTTCATTATAATTTCATGGGGCAAGAAACTCCGGCAGGGTTTTCATATTGAGACTGATTTTTGGCACTTAGTTAGGGAGCTGTTGTAGCCAATTTTCATTAGAGATTAGAGCTAGGCTCCTATCTGCTCCTTGTATATACATACACAAAACTATGCCAGATGTGAAAAAACCTCATCATGGCATGATTATCCAAAATTTAAAGATTCGCCAGTCTACATTCTACAAATCATAGAGGTGCGTTTAAACTTTTTTTTTATATAAATGTTACTACTTCAGTCCCGGGTTGATGTAATTAATGATGTCCTTTTACTGATGTAATATATATCTATGTGTCGCTTATTCATATATTTCTCCCTGTGCTATGTGTGTACTGTTTACCCTTATTGTGTATATATATGACTAGCCATATATCTACATTACTGCACCGAATTGGTCTGGTAGCTGATGAAAATCAGATGTGTCGGTCATGTCGGTGAAAATAATTATTGTTATGGTATTCAGTCAATATGAAACGAGTCGTTCGAATCGAACGCTACTTCCCCTACCATGCGTACGCTGTGCATGCGGGAAGATGGACCTCTGGATCTT
Source organism: Chrysomela aeneicollis (assembly GCA_029955515.1). Taxonomy (NCBI): domain Eukaryota; kingdom Metazoa; phylum Arthropoda; class Insecta; order Coleoptera; family Chrysomelidae; genus Chrysomela; species Chrysomela aeneicollis. Next base: position 17,622,833 of record JARUHQ010000015.1, on the reverse strand, counting down.
CGTTGGGCTGGATGAACGGGGACTCTCCAACAACCCCATCTCGTTCCCGAGGGCTGGAAATTGCTTCGATGACAAGGACTGTGGCTCACTGAAATTACTAGTCGGCGCCGTTCATCTTGGGAATATCTCATCTTTTTTCATAACGCTGGGTTACGAATCTGTTTTGTTATTGAGATATTTCCAAACAAACCAAGTAACTCCTATCAGTGTTGATGCATTCGATATCATTTGATAAGTTGAAATTTCCCTGGAATACGAAATCCGCCTGTGTAATGTCAATTTTGAGCAGGTAGCGCCACCTCTGAATGTGTCATTGATTTAATTTGCCGATGCTGTTACCCTTGCAATATGTTATTATGTACCCTAAACTAAAACAACTGACTCTCAGTAACTTTCTTCTCGAAGCTTGTCCATCTTTTTCGTATGACTGTAACATTCTGTATAAATAAAAATAAATTAGCAGTAGCATAAATGTCAAAATATGTTGCTGATAGATGCCTGCATACAATATATCATTATTTTGTATTTGTTCAAATTTCGAGATGATTTATTCCTATTACTAGATGAATTACGTTTGTTTGTTGAATAATCTGTTAAACATAATTTCCATGTGACAAATATTTATATTTAAGCTAAATAAATCGATTGAAATGTCACTAGTTGTGATTGATATCCTGGAAATGCTATCGCACATAAAATTCTGAAAGTTTATGTTGAGTCACTTGGTCACACTGAACATGGAAATTATCAAAAATTTCCCCTTTCATGACCACATCTGACAAAATTTACAACCTAAAATAATTTAGCTTGTGGGTGGATACTTTTCCGATAGCTGGCGCTGCTGTCAAAACTATCATTGATTGGAGTTGAAAGGAATACGACGATTTGTATGAATACAATTTTACACCCAAAGAAACTTTCGTACGAATTTCAGAAACAGAAAAAAAAACGAGTCAGTCGATACTAGAGATTTGGTATGCTCTTTCGGTTCCAAGGGTGTCACTGCCCTTGCTTGATTGATCTTTGGGAGACTTAGCGCTAGAGACCTCTATCAGTATACAACTGAAACACAGTATCAATACCAGAAAAACGAGAAACCGTATTACAGGAAGGAAACTAGCTATTCTTCAAGATAAAACATTATTATCTGAGATCATTACTTGATATGGCATAAAGATGGTTCTACTTCAATTTACATTGCTATCGGTGTTGTGAGTTTTCATATCTCCAGATGTGTTTTGTTATCGTAAACATGGTGAAGCTGGTAAAAGCACCCCCGAGTTCATGACAGTGCATTCAAAATACTGCATCTCAATAGTGGAATGAAAATTTCTTATCTTAACAAAATTGCAGATGAGGTTAATTCAAAAATACTTGAAAATGTCCGTTTTCATATCATGAATGTTTGAATTTTTCTCATGGACGCCATATATGGAATTCGTATCAGACTAATAATGTTATTATTTCATGCCAATGGAGAGAGTTAAGGTATAGAAGGATGAATTAACTTCGAATACAAAATCTACATTTCAATATTGAATGAAGATTCAGATAATTTTTTTCTGGTAACTTCAGACCATTGTTGATATTAATGGAGCCTAGTTGGCTATGATATTGTTTGTTCAACAGCCTAACCACATTTTCTCCTTTTGTTCTGACATTTGACATCTAATGACTACTGTATGGTATAGTAGCGACACCATATTGGCAAAAATTTGGGATATTTCTGAAAGTGACAAGTTAACTAGGTTTTTATTAGTATCAACAATGGTCAGATATTTCGGCAAGTTTATTAAACGTGCTTCAAGTGATGTATATGTAATGAAAACTGAAATAATCAAATTGGAAGGTAACACATATTTTCAAAAAAAATATAACCAACAGGTTATCAGTAACAGTTTCTGCTATCCATAGATATTCTATTCTATTCATCCAAACAAGTGATGTAGCTATACCGACTAATCATAAATAATAATGTTATACAGTTCATTGAAAGTATAAAAAAAATCGATTAAAGAATTGCAAAACGACCGATAAAACTAAATATAGTTATACAACAGATATGCTAAAGCATATCCACTGATAACGCATATCTTTGGTACTAGTTGAAGCCAACATAATGCGGAATTAAGTGACTTTGTCTCTCGGCTTCCTCGTTATCCTACGACCTATATGCAAAAGAACTGACCCCGATCTTATCTGCTTGAAAACATCGATGGCCTCCTTGTGCGACGCCCCATGGAGGGGCTTGCTGTTCACCGCCAGAATCTCGTCTCCTGAAAGCATCATCGGGTAGGGGAAATTCGATTGCACGATTTTATTGACCATATCCAAAAGCTTTCGGTGGCAGCGTTTTGAGCATCCTTAGGTTGGCAAGAATCTGTCATCAACGTCAATAGTCACAAATGTCACTTGTGCCGATGAATTTATAAGCCCACCAAGTCATTAATATTTTTCGATTCATATAAATGTTTAGTTATTTGATATTTACAATTAATTTATATAAAAACAGGATATAAAAACAATCGAATTAAATGACAGTCGACGTTAATGACAGTTGACATCGATGACAGTTGACATTAATGACAGTTGACATCGATGACAGTTGACATCGATGACAGTTGACATCGATGACAGTTGACATTAATGACAGTTGACATTAATGACAGTTGATATTAATGAAATTTGACTTTTATAACAGATTAGTACCAACCCTAGATCGCTGAGAAGCTGCCACTAATAGCTCAATGTACCGACCTTCCTTCAATGTGCCATTGTCAGCTGCCTGCCCATTGGGGAAAATCGTTTTGACGTAGATGCCAATGCTGCCCTTCGGGGAATCCCTGCCGCCGACAATGCTGAAGCCCAGCGGCTTAGACTCCGGGCCCTTCTGGAAGACTATCTGGCGGATCGTGAAGGTGTTGCCGCCTCGCGGCAAGGTGCAGAATTTGCTTTCTTCATCTTCTATTTCTTCCAGCTCTTCGATGGTGTCCTATGGGACATACGATGAAAAATAAGAAGGTGTATTTCTCTATCATAGTTAGGTATCTAGATTCACCTGATTCACGTTGGATTTATGCAGAGGTTTTAAGTCGTAAGTTTTAAGTCTCAAGTTTAAAGTATAATAAGTCATAAGAAGTTCATCCATTGGTTTTTAATGTCACCATTTATACAGCTGTCATAAGTTTTAAGTCCTAAGAAAAGTTGGAAAACATTTATCTCTTACGACTTAAAACTCGATCGATTTGCGCATGCGTCTGATTTTGCAAAAGGGTATCGTAACAAACAGCAGGAGTTGAATGCATGTAAAGCAAATAGATATAAATAAAAATAGCATTGAGGCTGTAAATTTGGATTGAATAGAAGGAAATGAGAAAAATGAGTACACAAAATAACAGGATTGACACTATTGACAGTCCTTAAAACTTCTTGCATATATGGTCCATTTTTCCTTACGACTTAAAACTTACGACTTGAAACTTAAGACTTAAAACTAACGACTTAAAACCTCTGCATAAATCCACCATTACAGTTGAAACTGTTGTAAATTAGATTAAAAACTGTTTTTTTTTCAATAATGATTCCCTGATCGATTTACAATTGCAACTGTTAATCATAACATACTTGAAACATTTTTAGCAATGATTCGATAAACTATACAGACGCAACTGTAGGTATATTAGCAAAATAATCGTTTTCATTGGGTATTAGAAATTCAGAGGCGTAGAAATCATCGCATTGTCGATCTAAAAGAAATAAATATCGATTCTTCACTGAATGAATTACTCTTCCTGTAAGCTAGAGACATCTATAACTAGTACTCAATTAATCAAGTATACACTTTAGACTGTTTTTTTGGCACCCTGACGACATTTCTTCGCGTTTTGACATTCGAAATATCACATTGAATAAAAATGATGCCTTCAATGATTGGCTTTCAGATTATCAATTTTATTGTACGGGTTGGGCCAATTTCGATGTTTGTACTTTTACCTGTATAATCCAGTGGCGTCGAGAAAATTTTAAAAAGAAGGTGCAATTTCAAATTGTGGTTTTTTATATGAGAATTAAAGTTGGCTATGGATTGATGGAACAGATATATTTTTTTTCATTCTAACCATGTAATATTATGTCGGTCCCTTTTAATGAACGGACAAACAGTCATAGATACACCCACCTACTTGGAATAAATATAACAAAACTCAGAAAGTAAAATAATATATGTATATTAATGATATGTCTAAAAGTAGAAAAATCTAACTTTTGTTTACAATTCAAAAACAAAATTTTTGTTTTCGCCAGTGAATTTGTCTCAAAAAAAGAGATCGAGGATGTGTCCTCCATTTTTTTTGTATCTCCAATAGTTATCGAGTTACTCTACACAAACATCGAAATTTTCCCACCCTGTATGTATCTAAATTGCAGTATTTTTACCAATATCAATTATATATGTTATTTGTAATGGTTTCCGTAATTTTTTTTGATAGTCCCTAATGCATATATCTACATCATATAGGTAACCTCACTCAACGAGTGTAGTTTTGAAACATCAGTTTAGAGGTTTAGAATGTTACAATATTTCAATGACCTAATGAAGACCAACTAAAAAACGGACGTGTTTATTTTCTAGTGGGCGAAAAAATAAACACGAACCCACATCATTCACAACACCAATGAAAAAATAACAGAGTGCATTTTTATATTATAGTATCAACATAAAAATCGGGGGATTTTAATTGGCTGGAAAAACATTCGAGTGCCACTCGAATTCCGAAAGTACATGGCAGTGTTCAGTTCAGTGTTCGAATAATTCCATTATCATTAATGTGGTAGAAAATGAGCTACGCCCGGAATGTTTAATGAATTCAAATTCATGCAATACGACAATGATAATGGATATATGCGTAGAGCTGAAACTTAATGGAGAAACTTTAGCCAAAAAAATCCATGACAAAACCATTGTCAGTCCTAATGGAAATCTATTTGTCAATTATATAGATTCTCCAAATGCCTGCCAAGATGATGATGCTGTTGCTACTGTACAAATTCGCTGTTTCAGTTGTTTATCAAATCAAAATGTTTCTGGAGTTCTTCAATAAAGGTAGAGCTATATCAGCATGACGATTTGAGGTGTAGGGGTTGATGTTAATTTGCAACAGTTGGATAACCCCATTAATCATTATTGAATATCCTTCAATAACAGAGATTCTGTCGTACGTAAATAATATGCAGATACGTAGAAAATGAATTAGACCCTAGTATTTCTACATTTACCATCAAGGTGTGGATAATTTACGTAACTGCGCATTCATTATTAAACAATCGTAGGTAGACCTAATGAAAAATAGAATTCCATAAGCCAGCCGTCGTATTCACATCAATCTAGGCACAATGTAACGTGTATGTAAATAATAACACAGTGTGTGCTTCCAATTCTTATCGTCCCACATGTTCCATTCCGACAGCTGCAATCTATTTCAATTTTATCAATTCTGCATTCACAATTATCCTCATATACGAAGAGAAATTTTTTGTCTTTTGAATGAAACCTCGTGCTATATCACAAAACGTCATCAGTCTGCGCAGTGATTGATTATATGTGTTTCTATCACTGAATGAACGAACATTTCAATAGACAGAGTGAGTATACCTTCATTAATATGTGAAAATCAAAAATCACTAGATATCCTTCATTTCGTGGCATTGGAATATTTCGGTTCCCGTCTATGTACTACTAGTACCACCCTGTACATACACTAATTCTTGGCACGAACTAATTCATTATTATTGGATTGCGCGATGAGTAATACAGATGTGGTCTGGAGGTATGGCCTGAGCTGATCCGAAATATCTACCTATGTTGAATAGTCACGCGTCACCATGAGTCACATGTCAATTTGCATATAATTCAATTGACTCGATGCTCATAAACAATGATTCTTCTTTTTTGTTCATTCAGGATCTAATGCAGGGCGCAGGAAAGTCTCAAACATCGTGTACCAATGTGTAAACAAAATTCACAGGCAAAATCTAGTCACGTAGCTGTCGTTAAATATATCGAGTTCAAAATTGATTTGCTCTGGCTGCATTTTCTCAGTGCTCCCGCTGAACTAGTGCCAATCTGGAGGCCAGAAAAAAATCTCTGATGGCGATATAGCCTGACATTCTCACGTTGCGATCGGAGGTGCATGTTTCGGTGCAAATTGATTTTCCCTGCTGTTTTGTAGAAGTTTGTAGAAGCACTTAGAACCTTACAGTAAATTGAGTGAACATAACTTCATATTCACTATAGGACTGTGTTACATCCTGTACGAGGTGGAGGTTACAAGAAATGCAAATTATACATCCGTTCACGTTTACTACAACCAGTGGCGCACCTCACATCCGAAGGGAAGTAACACAATCTGAATTAAATTTCCCAACATGTTCTTATTCCGAACAGAAAACAGATATTTCATATACCTACCTAATGACTCTCATTATATTATCTCATCAGTAGGAGCTTATGCATTTTTTATAGATATAGAAACTTGTTTTTTTATCAGTATCAAAAATCCTTCAGTGTCATGAAATTTTCTTTTTCCTCCTACTGATTTTTTTAAAAAATGGTTTTTGGTATGCTCACATAGATTCTGAACGCTTTTTTGGATATTAAATTCACACACCCCCAAAAAAATTCACGTTAATAAATCTCAAGTTGAGTTTGGAATTAAAAAACTCATCCTCAATATGAATAAATAAGTTCATTCTTCAAGTTTATATGTTGATATTAACCCTTAATGACCAGCAATTGAAGTTTCCATGGAAGATTTCCATCTGAATAATATTTTCATTTCGACCAAAATAACTGTTCAAACTATCTAGATTTCAACTCTATGATAGTATAGCTTTTAGAATTTTTTGAATTTTTTAATTTTCCATAATTTAAAATTTTGATAGATAATTTTTTCCAACATTAACTAAATGATTATTTTTTATATTTCCTCGAAATAATGTTTATTATATTGTCTTATAAAAAGTGTATTTTCCATAGTCAGACTACAACTTTAATAATTGCTTCGTTATTTTTATTTGTTCTCGATGTAGTTATTTTTATTTTTTTTCTCCGTCAATCTGTAAGTGGGTAACTTATCTCTGTCTTAACGAACTTTTTTTTGCCAAAAACGATCATGGTTATTTTTCCACAGACTGTCCACGTCGATGTACCATGAGATGGTCTTTATTTCGAAAATTTTAAAATATTTTTATGCATTCAGAAGCTCACAGGGTTAAAGTTTCAAGTTTCTCTTGATTTTAACCCGAGTATTAACCCTTTTGCCGACTTGCAATGTACATAAGTTTCCCATCAGAGTACGTGAGTTTTCGGAAGACGAAGTAGGCAATATAACGTCGGTGACCCTGGATCGTGATGTATTCAAGGCGCACCCAGATACGCACATCACAAACAACTGGAAAGTCCATGGCCTCGAGTCGGGTCTCACCAGAGCTTCATCGCCTACTTCGCCTTCCGAGAACGCCTGCCCCATGGACATGGACATTCCCACGACCACCCCCAAACCCCAACCCGTGTACCGCTCACCTCCTTCTCCCGCCTGCCCATCGCCCCGACCAGCTCGTACTGGCTCTTCGTCTTCGAGCCGCCCACCCCCACCCGCCGGCTCTCGGCCCTGCCGACCGACCTCGGCTGCCGTCGTTCGCGACTCGGCGACTGTGATCGCGCCCTGTCGGCCGACCTCGTCGGCTTCGCCCTCGGCGCCTGCGCGCGCGCTGCCTCGGGCTGTGCGCGCGCCGGCGCCGCTCTCTCGGGAGTCTGCGCGAACGTCACCACCGACCATCGCCTGTGGGGCGGCGGCGGCGGCTGTTCGTCGAGATCGTAGTCGGGCGGCGGCTCGTGGGGCATCGAGTCGACCGGCCGCTGCCTCGACCTGGACCGCCTCGGAGGCTCGGCCGGCCTCGGCACGTAGAAGGTGGGGTTCTTGTCGCCATCTGGCGGCTCGAAGAACTCCTGGACGGAGAGGGCGCGCCGCTTGCGCAGCCCCACGTGGATTTGGCTCAGCTTGGCGCGCAGCACGTCCTGCACGCTGGCCTTCTTAGTGGTGTTCGGTATGCGCAGCGAGGACGTGGTCAGGATGTGCGCAGAAGGCGAGTCCAGCAGGGTGCTCTTCGAGGTCTCCGAGCTGTGCGAGCTGACGCCCCTGAGGGAGGCGCAGCATTTCCTGAGCCTCTTCCATTTCTGCGAGATGCTGCCATTTATGTCTGAAACAATGTGGAGGTCGTTTTATCTGACTGTCTGACTACGATGTTCTGAAGGGGTCAGTGAGTTTGAGTTCGTCAGTACAGGATCATCACCAACCAGACTTCGGTCAGACGAGCCTACGTAGGAGGTGGTATGTTTAGTGGGCAAACCTGACTGATATGAGGAATTCCAACACTATCATATGGGGAATTTGACCCATATGATGTCCATAAAGGATTTCAACCACCTCCGAAAAAAGAAGAGAGAGAATAGAGTCAAGGAGCCTTAGAGCATATTAGGGTTCTGAACTCCAGATATCATTATCAATAAAGGTAAAATCTGCGCTTTGATAATGTCGAAGCTGTGAAATAACTCTTGAAGCAGTTGTATAGCAATATCCCTCACATGATCATCCCATGAAAGGGTATCGTTGATGGTTATACTGAGCATGAATATTGAGGACTTTATACGAACAGAACATATATATGGGGTCCACCTTCTAGGATAAAATACCAAGCTTCCTTCGCCTTGCTCCTTTGGCTTCATTGAATGACATTTAGGATCTAGAGGAGTAGACAGTATGAAATGTGCTGAAACGACGTTAAGTCTTGTGATGTGAATCTTTCGTCATTTCTTTGCTCACATGCTGAGGCGTTTCTTGTGATTCATCATCGTTAGTTTCATTTCACTTTAAAACATTCGCATTATGTCATATTCGTAATAACGAACGCAGTAATTAATTTTTGGATGACTGACTATATACATATTTGAAATTCAACATGTTGCTCACCAAGCTGCTTCAATTAATAACTGTACAGTTCAGATAATATAGTAAAAATTATCAATTTTAAAACGTAACTCCTTGAAAAATAAGGTCAATAACATTCTTATCGCTGGTACTTTTCAATTATTCATTATATAGCAGCGCTTTGCCAAGTTCCAATGGATTAATTCTCAACCTTAGATGAGAACAGGCAATTGGAATCCATTCATTATTCTAACAAAAAGTAATTTTTTTGGTGATATAATGTAAATATTTTAATGAGAGCGAACCACGATAAGCTATAATAACCGGAATTTCTGTATCCTGGAAGATATTGTAAGCTAATGAGATTATCATCTAATTGAAAAGTGGTGCTCTACAGTCTACACCATAAAAAGTCATGTTGAACTAACAATCGCTGAGAAAATCACACGACAAAGAGATTCCACCTGCTTGCATTGTGTGTTCTATAAAATTTCCAAGCAAAGTCGATATGAGAAAGACAAGAATGTTACAGAATAATCAAATACCAAAATACCTCAGATGGTAGCTAATGAAATAACTCGATGATCTTGTGAGTAAGTAGATCTATTACGTATCGTTTATTGGGTATTCTCCTTCGGATTTATTCAGAATACGATGTTATACATTACAGCCTTTTGACAAAATTTGGTTGTCTCTGTGACGGTGAATGGAATAAACACATTGCTCTTAATGAAGGTTAATTCTATAATTGGATTTCAGTCTGATAGTATCTATATATTATATACGTACAATGAATATGATAGATACTTTGCCCTGTGCTCTTTGCTCTAATAGTTTCATTGCATGCAATAAAGCATTATTTTTTATTTATACCCGGCAACATAATTATTCTCATATTCGAAACGATAACTTAAGTTCACACAATAATAAAATTCCGCAAACCTCTTAAACCAATATGTACTATACGATGATTTTCAGCTTGTGAAATAAAAATCTGTATGATTCGTAATTCTTCATTTTCGTGTTACATTTTTATCTATCAGATAGGATATTGTTGTTTAATGTGCATGAAATGCGATGAAATGTCAATATAGCTAATCATTGTTGTCGATTATTCCTTCAGACGTTAGCCTGAGGCATTCACGAGCCATTCACAATAATAGCACACCTCGTTACAATGCTATAGTTACGTCATACATTCACATACACCACAATACAATAAAGAAAATCAATCATTTGGTACCAAATGATAAAGACTAGAATTCACCTTTCTACCTACCCATGGCTGGACAAATACCTCTGGCTGATTTTTTATTTTCAAATAATCAAGTCGAAACTCCAATCGATCGATTGATCGATTTCTGGTACGAGTATAAAGTACTCGATATAGTATGTTGGGTAGAAAAGTATTCATCTGGAAGTCAAATCTGTTTTTGAGTAAGAAAACTCAACCATCAATCACCTTTCTAGAGATGATTTCCTGTGTTTCAAGAAGGCAAATGTGAATTATTGATTTTTTCTTCTATATATTCATCTATTATAGTGTCTGGTAACTGTTGTCGATAACGTGTAGACGTGTTAAACTACCAACCAAAACAGCCAGCGGAACGTTAAATCTGTCATTACCTAAAATGGTTCTGAATTTGTGTCTGGAGACGATAAAATATCACTCGCTAGTTCAGTAGGTCGCTGATGAATGTGTTGAAAAAAAAAACTAGGTTTGCAACCTAATATATGTCACTATAGAACTAATTGATTCCGCATAACGGCTATAATTCTGAAGACTGATTTAATAAATCATGATTTGCTAAACCTCTATAATTCATTGAGTGAAACCATAACATTAAAAAATAAAAGTATGAAATACAATCATGAAATCGCTGTGGCAAATTGAGCGATGAACAATTTGCTTGCTGGTATTAGAAAAACACAAATATCCGGAATCCCGTGTGATGGCCTACAGGAATGACAGTTTCAAAAATTGATTATCCGATTTTTCCACAAAATGGCCAGAATAATATTCTCTTGAGAATTTTTCTGTTGATACAGTTTGGTCGGAAACTCGCTGAAAGTTTCTGCAGAAAAATCAATAGAATACTATTACAAGAACAAAATATATATTCTAAGAGTTTGTGAAACTCAATGAAATCATGTCGTTTTTTAATAAACGTATGTCCGTTAAGAGTGTTAACATTTTATTTCACGTGTGTAAAGATTTTCATTTTATTATTGTGATTGAGAGAAGTCTGGCAGGTCTCGAGCCTAAAAGATGGCCCAGGATGGTCAGTTTGAGTCCGTCTTACTCTTACTCGAAATCATTGCAGTGAATTGATATACGTAATTTTCGATGGGTATGGGTACATTTCAGAAATTTCGAACGTTATCTTCAGAAAAATTTACTTACACATAGATGAGATATATTCAGGTTTATCCTATTGCAAAAAAATGTTCGAAAAAATATTTGCCCATATATCTAGTTCATTGAGTGTGGTTAGGAAGATGATGAGTTTACCAATAATTTCTCATAACATTTCAGAGAAATATTTGTGCAGCTGTTTGATATGCACCCCTTCAAACTCGTAATTATCATCAAATATAGAACATAATGGAAAAGTGTAAATTTGAGAAAAAACGGATGACTATAGGTATCTCAAAATAAGATCCACAGATTTGAAGCAGCATCAGTTTCGGTGCCAAACTTTTTACTAGGGTGACCCTCAATTTGAAAACCCTTCGGAAAAACCCGAGAAAAACCCCATAGGGGTATTACCTGCATATTATATTCTGATGCGAGTTCTGATGGGAAACTTCTTGGAAAGCTAACATTGCAATTCGGCAAGGATTACTATAAAAATTGGAGACTCGATACTTTTAAAATAATTATTTTTATTTATTTCGAAGCCTTTTATGAGTAGATTGATAATTAGAATTTTCAAAAGTAATAAATTGTGTGACCGGTATTTGTATTTTTATCTTTATCAATATATTTTTGAAACATTATACCTATATACTTATAGATAGGTAGATGGAAACGACTTGTGGAGAGACGTTCGATAACATCCAATCTGTAACTTAATTATTGCATCTCCATCTCGTCGTCTCACTTCACTCTAGCATCTAGCAAGAGAAAATAAGTTGACGTTTGCCTCGAGGTTCGCTAAAATTAAATATCAGCAGCTTCCCTTCAATTAATCCAAAAATAGAAAAGACCGACATACCTGCATTTCTGTTACTTTTCGACTTCATTGTCTTGAAGGATGAAAAACACCTCTGATGATAGGTGTAGGTATAAGAATCGACAGTTCTGAATGATTATAACAATGATCAGTGAATGTCGCATAGCCGAAAGAATAATATAGGTAGGTACATGAAAATAATTCCAAGGTGAAAGCAGACACCCTCGCAATAAAGAACTCCTCTGCATCAATCCAACGTTTCATATGTAAATAATTTAAAATGTGATTATTACCAAATCACTCTGATGAGTCTTCCCCGATTGATCCTACACAATTACTCCAACAAAACAAGAACAAGCGAAAAATTCGAGAACCGTCACAAAACAAGAACAAGCAAAAAATTCGAGAACCGTCACAAAACAAGAACAAGCGAAAAATTCGAGAACCGTCACTATCATTATAGGAAGGTTAGGTTAGTTATCTGCTTATCTTCGCGACCCACTGTACAAAAGTCAAATTTGCATGATTACTCACTTTACCCGGTACGCAGGGTACCTATAAATGTCAAAAATAATGCGCTCATGGCAAGCCGCGAAAAACCAAAACATAAACAAATCCAATAAAGACATTATCGACGTGAAACGAAGAATTTGTCACTTACCAATATCAGAAAAATCATTAAACAGTGCCTTGGAACACATAAATAAACCACTACAATAACATTCACGAGTATTTGTCGAAATACACAGGAAAGACTCAACGATACGCCTGTTGAGCGTAAACAGTAAATCAGGGCCGTATTGTGGAAATCGCGTACCCGTAACGGTATGCCGCAATAATGCTATAACGTAGGCCAAATATGAGCTTGGGCAAGTAGGGACGTTACATAGACTCGGAAGGTTGGGATGCACTGACTTTTCTCACTTTTCACGTCGACTCGGCGTGTGGAAGACACCGAACTAAGGAGAGTGGATGCACCATTACACTTTTTGATATCTCGAGAGCGCCATAAACATCGGATGGAAACGTAGGATAGGGATAAGGATATAATAATGGCGCTCCAATTGTTCGTTTCTAGCTGCAAAGAAATGAAAATGCACCTGACATAATCAGGGACAGGTACAGGTACCAATAAAAAATCACATGATTCTATGGGTTCGAAAAGGATTTTAGGTTTTTCTACCATTGAAACAAATCAGTTTCGGTCATGACACACTCCGATTGAAAATTGAATATTTTTGTAATAAATATCATTTTTTATATTTATGGTAGTAGATATCTTTGATTATCTCAATAAGGATGATATACCTACCCTAATAGCACAATCATGTCCTATGGATGTCCTTAGGACATCCTGTTAGGACATTAGGGACGTCCATAGGACGATCAAATTTGGTACCGCGGACGTCCATTGCACGTCTGTGGGACGCACAAATGTCCCACTTGGGAACCAACTAGGGACGTCCTTTCGGGATGTCCTTAGGACGTCATCGAAGGACCTACTTTCAAGAACCGAGAAATAAAAAAGCAGCTGCCAGTGACATCAGGCAGTCGCGGTCACCCATCCAAACCCTAGCCGCGCGTATTGTTGCTGGACCTTTGTGATTGTTTCCTCTCCTGCGTTGTTTGGTGGCTGCTGTCTTCTTTTTTATTATTGATAATAATCAAATGAGATACTAATAATATTGATCTCAATAAAATTCTATAACTTGATCATATTAGGTTTCTGGCTGTCAATTTAGCATATTTTTCATTTTAACAATTGAAATATTTTTGTCCAATGATGTAGTACTTAAGAGGACAATGTAATTATTTTATCACGCTTCTGCGAAGTAGGAAACTTCCAATCAATCAAATGCAACCAACAGCTGAAAATACTGAAATCCGAACCACTTCTGAGCGTCATATGAATTATGAGGATAAGTCGAATTCGTGCGTTGGTATGAGAATGGCGAAAACCACACCATATTTGATGGCACATTTTTTAAAATTCATCTTCCTTTCTATTGAGACGTTTCTCCACTACTTTCTAGAAAAAGATTTGTACCTAGAGTTAGTAGTATTCTAAAATAAGTATATTTGAACAATATTTTGATACGATTCTGCATCTATGTACTCTCCGAGAATATTCTGGGATTTCTGGGAAAATATATATATTTGAACAATGTCAGAATATTATGTGTGTCTGTGTCCATATAGGATGTTGTTCATAGGATATCCAAAGGACGTTCTCACAGGGACATTCAATGTAATGTACCGATTGGGAAGTCCATAGGACGTTGTTATCAGGAGTTTTGAAAATATGTACTGTCCTAGTCGTCCTATGGACATCGACGCAGGGACAATGTAGAATATGTACCAATTGGGATGTCCATAGGATGTTGTAGTCATGATGTTTGCATAAATGTACTATCCGGGACATTCCATGGACGTCCTCACAGGGACAATTTGAGATATGTACTGTGTGGGACGTCCTATGGACAAGAATTTCATGTCCGGGACATTCGGACATAAATGGTACCAAATAGGGACGTCCCTAGGACATTATGTGCTATTAGGGTATATAATATACTTATTCTAGAAATCAGAAGTTTTACTTCCTTCAGTGGATCCGTGAAGTTCAAACTCAATTTTATATACAGGGTGTTATTTAAGTACGTAACCAAAATTCAAGGGGTGATTCCTTGAGTGGTTCTGAGACGAAAAGTGCATATACCTAGGTAAGGTAAGTAATGCTTCGTTTTCAAGAATTAAAAAATTATCATCTATTTTTTTAAATCTCAAAAATAGATGTCCTAAAATGGCTTCATTTTTTTAACAAGACGCAATATAATGAACGAATTAAAACCGTTAAATTGTTTTTTTAAACTAATTGTTACAAAAGTTTGACACTATATACATATCTTTAAATTTGTACACGTATACTCAAATAACACATATTGTATAAATAAAGTATACAAAGGGATATTTTACATTTTCAATACCAATTGATAATTTATATCCGATGCTGAATGAAAACAGTAGGGGTAGGTATAATATACGTGATCACCGATTCTAAGAATTTACAAATGAACAAATAGTGGTCAATTGCTATTATTAATGATCACCCTGTACATGCACAACCGTTTGCAACAATCTTAGGCTCGTCATGCACATAACAGAAAAATATAAAACGCCGAAACTGTGAATGCAGGTAATATTTTATGATTTCGCAGAAGACTATATAATATTGGTAACGTGGAGAAGTGAACTCACTAGAAAACTTTCTTTTTGTGTTTGGATTTTTGAGGATTTCACGTTTGTTCGAATTGTTTCGTTGATATTATATGCATTTATTGATCATAAAGAATTCAAATCGGGTAGATACCCAACTCCATAAACCCGGACGGAAGTAGTTAGGAGTAAAATATTGGGCTGCCTAGAATAATGATTAGTTCCATATAGACTATCATCAATACCCTCATAATATCGTATGTATTTGTAATGATGCAGGTATCTGATATATTGTGTGGGAATGTTTTTTGGAATTTCGCAATCATACATTGGTGATTGGTTAATTCGCTTTATTTGTAACTCCCTAAGATCATATGGATAAGCCCGAGATGCTAACGATGCCTAACCCATAGAAAACACTCTATTTTTCTATGGCCTAACCTTACTGTACTCTGTGCTTATCTTATGCTTAGACCTCAGACCAAGGTGGATATAGGATGGTGAAACAGCTTCCTATTAACATGCACTAGCATAAACTGTAGACCTTTGCCTACTTGATTTCATACCGTAGTAATATTTCCTGAAATTAACAGAGATGGCGACATACCTTGTGTCGGTAAAACAGAAACTGTGCATCTGTCATACTTTCATCAGTTTCATCTGTTCTAGATGAAAAATGATTGAGAAGAGTCAAAACATCAATTTTCATTCCAAATTTATTGAAAATATATTGTTTTAATGTCGTTTCAAGTCACGTCTGTCAGATGTGAACCACAGAAATACGTATGCATCAGAAATCTTCTTCGATAATCGATCTTACCGCCATCTTCTTTCAAGTCGTGGAAATATTAGTACCTTCTCAAACGGTCTACAAGTTTTTCGCAGAAACAATTGAAGAGCTGTTTCCTATATCCACCTTGCCTAAGACCAATAACCCAATAAGAGGGATAAGCTGTATAATGATTCATAATCTCAGAACAAGAATTTCTCAATCAACGGTCTGACAGAAAATCCGACATCTGTGAAGAAGTAAAGAACACTGTTCATGTCAATTACGCGAAAAGATTTCTGTCCAATTTCTGCATTACAACTACACTGCAAGTAGACTTTTCGGCTACCCGCAATAGATGTCGCTCAACTTCAAGCAATGCGTAAGCAATGCTACAGTGACTATAGGGAAAAATCACGGAGTGGGCGACATCTATAATTGATCGCATGAACTACTCGAGAGGTGAACAACAAACTAACCTCCATATGTTCATATGGGTAAAGTGTGAACTTTATTCATTAATTTCAGTGATTTAAGCATTGAAAGTGTTGTATTTTGATGATATTTTGTGAAGAATTGTTGTTAATAGACCACACAATCTGAAAATGCAAGAGATTAGAAGAGGTGATATGGAGATAAAATCGCGAAAAATATGCTTGTTCCATAATGCTCTAACATACTCAAGGATTTGCATAAATTTCCTTCAAATTCTAAGCAGAAGATGGGCAGGATTTGGGAAAACCTAAATCCTAAGGCAAGTAGCCTAGAAATGGAAGATGATCTTGAAGATAGAGAAAGCTATCTCGGAATTTATGTTTGTAGCAAGCACTCATGATGATTGTTTCAGTGGTAAGTTCGATTTTTCATTATTGTTGTCACTATGCTACCACCTCATTTGGTTCATTTTAATCATTTTGTAATTTATTACAGGCTCAGGCAAATATCAAATAATCATATGCAGTTGGAGTAACATGGAAATGAACAAGTAGGGAAGATTTATAAAGAAGAGAGTTCCACTGTAAATACAAAACCAACAACAACCTATATGACACACAACAATAATGTTCCTGATAATTATATGAAGTTTTGGGTGATTCTGGTGTTGTGTATTATCATCTGCTTGCTTGGCAGTATTATTTGGATTTAGGAATTTAACATGTTCAAGAATGTTTATTATTGCATTTTTTATGAGTTGTAGTCTTTCTCAGTCTGAAGGGAATCTATTTCATTCAATGATTAAAAGATTTGAATACTGATTTGTTATTATTGTGTTACATTTCCCAAATTATTCTATTAAGAAAAACATATGACATGCTAAAGAAAGCCATTTACTCTTATTTACCCAATAAAACTATGTATTTTTTAAATCATTTATTTGAACACTATCAAAATGAGTTTATCAAATCTCCACAAAATGATGAATCTATATCAACTGTCACTTATTCCTGGTAGTTTTTGCACTTCACTTTGTTCTAATAGGTATATCTATTTGAATACATTATCATATAATCTAGGTTCCTTAAAATAAAAACAAACCAACATAGAAAAGAAAACTGATAAGTCAAAAAGGTGGAGTTTATATGCTTCCAGTCAAAATGGCCAATAAATCTTTTCAAAATTGAATTATACAACATTAACAATAAATCTGCTTTACAGGAACATTAAAATAAACCCATATCATATCTCATCTAGTTTCATGGTGATTTCATGTGAGCATTGTGGAGGATCTCAACACAAAACTTTTTATGATTTCTTCATTGAGGCCTTCAGTTCCAATATTGTGATTGCTGAAACACTTTCACTCCACATATAATATCCGAAATTGGCATTTCGACTTTCACACAGGCATTTTAAAAAGAATTTCAGGAACTTTAGAACTGAAAAACTTCGAATAAAAACTGAAATTGATACCTGGACTTTGGTGGCATTTAACAAGAATCCAGTGACAATAAAACGGAAACGTCGACAACAAACCCTAGATACAACTTCAATCCAATATTCGAGTACGAAAAATCGACTTAAATCTCTGAGATAGCTGAAATTCTATTCAATAAAAACTTCGGTTTAACAAGAGATCAAATGACAGATTATTTGTTGTTCACCCCTCGATCCGACATTTTGACATTTACAGCGCCATCTGGCGTTTCGTGATTTTTCCCTATAGAGTCACTGTAAGCAATGCTTCGATCATCTTTGATTTTTTTGCCACATTTCTGGACGCAGTTTGATCTTCATTATTATAAAATTTATCAGCACATTAAAAATTAAGAAAAGCCTTTCAGTTAGTAGATTTTTTAATTCTTTCTTACAAAAATATAAAACGATTTACACAACTTATTGAAAAGTCCATATCATACATCTGCTATAAAGTATAGTGTATGTAAAAAAATAGTGCATCATTGAACAATGTATCATAAAAAAATATTTGAATAGGGTGATATTGATCAGTTATTACACGGAAATAAATGTTCTTCCAGTAGAAAAAATGATTAGCGTTTCACATAGAAGTAAATACATAATTCACTGAAATTTAGTATTTATTATAGTGGAACGACTCATTGATTTTTGATCGAGTGATCTATAGAGCAAATATAATAAGGAATTCTTCACGAATTCAAGAGAAAATTATTTCTGAGTTAAAACATGAAGAATGTTTCAAAGACCTGCAAAACCAAAGATTGATATTAACAAAAATATCATTCAATTATTAATTATTAGCAATACAGCAAAATAAAAACAAATTTTCTTCGTTATTCAAAATCAACTGTTATATTTATTCACAACTGTAAGAAGCGTGCGGAGTTAATATATACCTATCTCAGACCAATAAAATATACCTACAGTATTTTGCAGAAAACATGTCTTATTGAAAATTGCAACAGTAATCAAAAGTGCTGACACCTTCCAATCTGCATTATACTGTACCTATATACGAGTTAGACATTATAAGTATCACCAATCGCAGATCTCTAACAACTACGTACTAACTGCCTCAATCGGGAGAACATAATATGTTAAGTTTCCAAATTAGGTTCTAATACATCTTTTAAATTAATCAATATTTCTACTAAATCGAAAAACACACGCGCGTTAGTTTTGGTTTCCAGAAAAAGATATACCTACCTACGTGATATACATTTATCCAATTTAGTAGTTTCATGTAGTAATTTCCTTCTCGCCGCTACGGTGGACTAGACCGCCCTGTACTTTTATTATAGTTCAGTCGGAGCACACTGAGATGATGAATCAAATTAAAGCTCTATTCAACCCCTAACAGAAAATCACAATTCTTATATGTTTTGGACAATTCGTATTGCACTCACGCCACGGCAAAGCACCTACCGCAACTTTTTTCCCTCTCCTAATCACAAAGAACTGGAAAAAAGTTTGTAGTTTTGACGGGGCGCCAATTCCATCATGACTTCACCATATCTGATGGTCTTGAAGAGTTTGACAGCTTCATGGTGGGACAGCCCCCGAAAGAGAGCGCCATTTATCGAAATGATTTCGTCACCTGAAACATTTAATGATAACTCCACTCACCCTAATAGCACAACTCAGTCCAATGGATGTTCTCCTCAGGACATCTCAGACATCCACTGGACATCCAGTTTTTGTACACCGGATAACGTATGGACATCCATAGGATGTCGCATTTCCAACTTTTTGACTATCCATACGGTATCCATCATGGACATCATTATGGTAACATGTATGGACAAATATAGGCCATTGAACATCCACTTTCCATCGCTTTGGACATCCATGGAATATCCATAGGATGTCCATTTTATGACGAATAAATGAAAAAAGCTACTAGCATTCAAGCGCGGTCACCCATCCAAACTCTAACTTCGCTTATCGTTGCTTTACCTCTGTGATTCATCATCCTTCCTTGCATGGTGGATGCTGCTGTCTTCTTATTTATATTATTAAATCCATGAAATTTGGTCAATAATGAGAACGATTCAAATCACTCCATTAGTGTTGATTCTTGCATGTCAATTTGACATATTTTTCATTTTAGAGAAAATTTAGGTATTGTACGATGATGGAGTAGACAATCGGGTCTATTCTGTTTTTAAATAGCAATATGGTTACAGAGAAAATATTGCTATCACAGCAGAGATTTGATGAATTATCGTTTTAAAAATCGACTTTGAAGTATATAATTTGTTAATTTCCATGAAATCTTGCTATTTCATGTCTTCATCTCGGCTAAAAAGTGAATATTAGAGTCATAATATCGAATTATATAAACATAACAATATGGTTATCATAACAAGATGACCCGATTGTGTGGTATTTTGATATCTCTACTCCTATGTTGTGAGAGCCCAATTAGCCAAATTCGTGCATGGTGGAGAAAAGCGAGACCAACAGCTGATACTGTAATCCGAACCACTTCTATAGGAGAAAAGTAATTTAACAGAATTTCCATTGGTTTATATTACTTGAATATGAGGGTTTCTTTCGGTGTCAATTTTGAATACTTTTTATGAATGCAATGGTATGTATGTATGTGTGTGGAAAAAATTCAAAATGTGAACGTGGGGACATTGAATGTACGCCATATGTTCTGAATATCCAACACACGTCTCAATTTGGACCTAAAATGGACAATATATAGTCTATAATTGTAAGCCATATGGACTACCTTAAATATATGTTCAATGGACATCTCCATGTGGACATCGATTAGACATTGGCTATCGATATTTTGAAGAAGAGGTCATCAAATAGACACCAAATGGACTACCTTGTCTGGACGTCCATTGGATATTTTCATGTGTATATCCCATGGATGTCCAAAATATATCCATGGACACATTGGACATATACTGGACACAAAACGCATGTCCAATTGACATCTTGTTGTAATAGGGTGAACAGGCCCGAGCATTATCATATTCCCATGTCTCACCTTCCTTGAGCATCCCCGAATCGGCGGCCTGACCTTGCTCGTAAACGGTCTTCACGTAAATGCCCATCGGGCCCTTGGGCGAGTCCTTCCCCCCCACTATGGAGAACCCCAGCGGCTTGTGTCCGGGCCCCTTGTGGAACAGCACAGTCTTGTACGGGCTGCTCGACCTCCTGGACCTGATGCTGTCGACAGTGATCGTCTGACTCTGCCTTCTTGGCTGCAAATTCGACACCGAGAATTTCCTCATGCCCGTCTGGGGACTGGTGACGGGGCCCCTTTTTCCATCCAGGGGCTTCTTGAACAGGCCCCTGTCCTCGTCCGCGCAGTCGCGTGGCTGCTCGCTGAACGTCACTTTACTCTCGAGGTCGCTCTCATTGGCCAGAATGTCGGACAATCCCACGTACTTGGGGCGGTCGAGCCTCAGCAGGGTGCTGGTCGAGAGGCTGTGTTTTTCTGGATCAGCTCTCGAGCCGAGGGGCTTGTTCATCGTATCCTTCTTCGGTGTGAACAGGGATGAGGCCGTGTCCCGCAGTAGCGAGTTCTTACGCTTGACACTCGGCCTGGGTTCAACTGAAACGCGGGCCACGACTATCTCCACTTCCCCGTTCTTCGGCTCCATACAACTCTCAGCGACGGCCATTTGACAGCCCTTTATTCTCACCCCATTCAGTCTGACAACTTCGTCACCCATCCGCAGGATTCCGTTCCTGAAAGAAATGAAATGTCTGCATAAGCGAATCACGATTACCTACCCTAATAGCACAACTCAGTCCAATGGATGTCCTGGATGTGGAATATCCATATGATGTCCATTTTATGACGAATAAATGAAAAAAGCTACTAGCATTTTAGCGCGGTCACCCATCCAAACTGTAACTTCGCTTATCGTTGCTTTACACCTCTGTGATTCATCCTTCCTTGCATGGTGGCTGCTGCTGTCTTCTTTTTTATATTAATAAATCCATGAAATTTGGTCAAAAATGAGAATGATTCAAATTACTCCATTAGTGTTGATTCTTGCATGTCAATTTGACATATTTTTCATTTTAGAGAAAATTTAGGTATTGTACGATGATGGAGTAGACAATCGGGTCTATTCTGTTTTTAAATAGCAATATGGTTACAGAGAAAATATTGCTATCACAGCAGAGATTTGATGAATTATCGTTTTAAAAATCGACTTTGAAGTATATAATTTGTTAATTTCCATGAAATCTTGCTATTTCATGTCTTCATCTCGGCTAAAAAGTGAATATTAGAGTCATAATATCGAATTATATAAACATAACAATATGGTTATCATAACAAGATGACCCGATTGTGTGGTATTTTGATATCTCTACTCCTATGTTGTGAGAGCCCAATTAGCCAAATTCGTGCATGGTGGAGAGAAGCGAGACCAACAGCTGATACTGTAATCCGAACCACTTCTATAGGAGTAAAGTAATTCAACAGAATTCCCATTGGTTTATATTATTTGAACATGAGGGTTTCTTTCGGTGTCAATTTCGAATACTTTTTATGAATGCAATGGTATGTATGTATATGTGTGGAAAAAATTCAAAATGTGAACGTGGGGACATTGAATGTACGCCATATGTTCTAAATATCCAATAAACGTCTCAATTTGGACCTAAAATGGACAACATATAGTCTATGGACTACCATAAATATATGTTCAATAGACATCTCCATGTGGACATCGATTGGACAATGGCTATCGATATTTTGAAGAAGAGGTCATTAAATGGACACCAAATGGACGTCCACTGGATATCCTATGGATGTCCAAAATATATCCATGGACACCTTGGACATATACTGTACACAAAACGCATGTCCAATGGACATCTTGTGCTATTAGGGTATAGATGGTTTCACGTACACACCTTCTGGCAACAGAATTGGGCAGGATTTCGGTGATGGAATAACTAGTTGTCGGCCCTGGTCCATTTTTAGGTCCGATAGTGATCCCCATTACATCATCGCGTCCAACTTTCAGCCTCACACATTTATACTCCTTTTCCACAATGCTGGTCTTGCCCTCCAATTTCAATTGTTCGCGATAGTTCGCGCTCAAATCTTCCACGGACACATTCTGCTTATCAGTTTCTTTCTTCACTGGAGATCTCCTGAGCTTGATGGACTTCCTCCTACCTAATGATTCATTGTCGACTTCGCTGCGTGGTCTCGTTCGTTTTTTGGAAGACGATCCAGCGAACAACTCAGTGACTGGAGTCATAGTGACGTCATGGTCATCTTCTTCTGCGGTGTCTGTGTCATCGTTGGAAAGATCTCTTCCTGATGGCGAGTCTCGGACTGGAATTTGTTCATTGGAGGTGCTGCTCAACTTTGATTTGATCGATCCGATTGGGGAATCGATACTAGCAGCCTTGGTGGAATCACTGCCGTATCCGCTTTCATCAGACTTGAATTTACTGGGTAGTTTTGGGGAAACGGATGCCTTTCGGCTGGGCAGAATGAAGTTGATGAGGCTCGATAAACTGTCGGTCGAGGAATTCTTGGGATGGTGTTTCGAATCGCCCTCGTCGTCAGATTTACTGGATGATCGAGAAAAGAAAGATCTGAATTTGGAGATCTTCTTCTTTTCCTCTGGCAGTATCCCCAACTTCGGATGAGTTTTACATGATTCAGCTGAAATTTCGCTAAAGATCTTGTCAAGTTCTTCTGTATTTGGTTTCATCAGTAGTAGGTAATCGTTGAGCTGCTGTTGAGTGAGTTCTATATTATCTGACATACACTTTGCTTTCCTCCTGTGGTTGCTTATTATTTTTTCAGGTCTATCGTTCACGTTTCTGTACATGTCGTAAATTTTTCTCAGGTCTGTCTGGGAGAGCTTCAGTTGAGAATTTTCCTCCTCATTTTTCGATGAACTAGTTCCCCATGAGTTCGTGGAGTCATTTTGTTTTTTCAAAGGTGACCAGTCGTTCTTGTTTTTGTTGTGTAATGTTAGTTTTTCCGAAGAATCTCCTCGTTTTATTTTATCCCAGGTTCTTCCCCAAGTCGATCGATCTGAAAACCAAAAAATCCGAATTGAATTCAACATGGGATGACAAAATTCAATGAATCATCAATCACGATAACAATCGAATAAACAAGAATGAGCAATATCTTATAAATGAAGATATGAAAACATAATCTGTTGTTATACAGCGTACACTGTTTATTTAGGTATTTTATGGCATATTGGGTCCAAATGTAGAGCTCAAATAATCATGATCTTCCCCACCTCTGATGCGATTTCAAAAAAATCAATTGAATTCCTCTATCTGATTAAATGATTATAATTGATTCGTGTTCATGACGCCTTACTTGATTTTGTGGTTTCTGCGATACTTTCAGTGCTGGGCGTACGTGAAGAATCCTCAATTTCGGAAAGCTTGCCTAGGCCCTCTAACACCTGAGGGTTCGGATCGGAACTTCGTCGTTTGAACAATCTCATGTCGTTATCTGAAGAAGAGTTAACATATATTAAGAAATTCGGGTATCACGATCTGACAACATGGAGTTAATTCATAAACACCGAGAATTATGAATCCGTCATCATTAAAATACACTAAGATGATCACTGAACAAATTGAACTTAGTATACGCATTCGTCAATATGAAAAATCACTAGCGTACCAATCTATATGGGACACTCTGTGACTGACCCATAGCTGTCCACAACTTCAAATCATCGGATTTTTCAACAATCATATCTGTTTATTCTCATTATAGTTCAGTTCGAAGCCTACGTGCAGAGATTTGCGTACATAAAAAAGCTGTTGGCAGCCATTCTTCGCTTAACGCAAAAATAATCAGCCTCCCACGTTCTACTACCTGCCTACGTTAGCCGCAATAATAATGTTGAGGAAGAAGTAAATGATGTATGACAACTATTCATCGAGCTCACTTCGATATAAATGTTTATTCTAATTTATTCGGTTTCATATATAATTCATGTTTTTATCTATTATGTCCCCCAAAAATGTGCAAAAGGGTGCTGATGGCCAGTCTGAGCATTTATGGACAGCAGTGCAGCCTGATGTATTCTTTCATAAATAAAGACACATCGTAAATCGTTATCCATTCTGAATATTAATTGCATCAATTGCATATATCTATCAATTAAAGTTGCCTGGGACAAAATAAGAGTCTACGCAACAACAATATTTATGACATATATCAATGCAAACACCGGTTCGACAATAACGCAAGTTTTGATTTACCTAATGATCTTATACTGGTATGATGGGTGACAAAGAAAAAGCTGAATGTCCAAAAGCTTCTAAAAGTAACAAATTGGAGCGAATCGGAAAACAATGTCACGTTATCAAAGTTGTGCGAATTTTATGCAAATAAATTTCAAAAAAGCAGTGATATTTCTGATATCAGACGTACCAAATTCAATCAACTCAGGTTCATTTACCGTTTTAATGACGCCATCTAGGAACGACTTGAAAAATAAGGCCTTTGTGCACTTCAAACAAGGCAGAACGATTTCAAATATCAGATTGCTATAGTCAGAGATTAGTCAATGACTAATCTCTGCTATAGTATAAGAGATTAGTCAATGACTAATCTCTGCTATAGTATATACATCCGCCATAAAGTTGGCTACATATGGGAAAAAAATTGTTATTGATATTTCTGAAAAACTCTAATGACGGTTCGTTTCTGCATATCTGACAACTAAAAAATCCGTTATGACTTATATCACATGCAAGGTGGATATAGGATGGTGAAACAGCTCTTCAATTGTTTCCGCGAAAAACTTGTAGACCGTTTGAGAAGGTACTAATATTTCCACGACTTGAATGAAGATGGCGGTGAGATCGATTATCGAAGAAGATTTCTGTTGCTCATGTATTTCTGTGGTTCGCATCTGACAGACATGAGTTGAAATGACATCAAAATACAATAATTTCAGTGAATCTGGAATAATTATCGATATTTTGACTCTTCCCAGTCATTTTTCATCTAGAATAGAAGAAACTGATTAAAAGATGACAGATGCAGAGTGTCTGTTTTACCGACATAAGGTATGTCGCCATCTCTGATAACTTCAGGAAATATTACTACGGTATGAAATCAAGTAGGCAAAGGTCTACAGTTTATTCTAGTGCTTGTTGATAGGAAGCTGTTTCACCATCCTATATCCACCTTGATCACATGACCTCAGATTTGGCGGAAATTTGAAATACAGTTGTCAGTGGTGCCAGAAAATGGGTCAAATTGACAAGATATCAAAAACTGTTATTGGAAAAATGTGCTTGGAATCCAACTAGGACACCATATATTATTTTTAAACCAGATTGAAAAATTGAAAATACAATTTTAATTCCTCTACTCTTACTAAGAAACATCTAAATCACATAAGGTGGAGTCAAATCTAATCTGATATTTTTGGAATAGACATTTTGCGGAAGGTTTATTATGAAACCACAATTTATTCCTGTCACTATAGGTGCGTAGTCATGCCCTGTATATTGATGCACATGAGCTTATTCAATATTATTAAGTTTTAATTACAAATTTTGGTTGGTTTCAATTTTATTTACGATTTGAGAATATTCTCAGTAAGGGTAGAGGAATAAAAATTGTTTTTGTCAATATTTTTTTCAATATGGTCCAAAATTATTGCATGGGGTATTCATTGGATTCCATGCACATTTTTCCAATAAAATTTTTCGATATCTTGTCAATTTGACCCATTTTTTAGCACCATTGACAACTTGTTTTCAAATTCTCGCCAAATCTGAGGTCAGGTGATATAAGTCGTAACGAATTTATTAGTTGTCAGACTTGCTGATTTTTTCAGAAATACCAATAACAATTATTTCCCCATGAGTATGTAGCCAACTTTATGGCGGACAATATATAATATAATATATACCATATATCATCGAAAAAAAAATCATCTTGAGAGACAATTAAGAGGTTTGGTAAAAATATGATACCAACAAAACTGGAAGAATATAAATCTGGTAGAGAATATAGGTACTGAAAAGAAAGTCAAATGATCAGAGAGAAATTCATATGAGAATGGGTATATATTGATGACGATTTGTAGCGCCAATTATACCTATAATATGTTTTGATCTCCCTGTAATTTCGAACGTAGCAACATTTAGTAGAGGTGCCCTGTGCTCTCTCAAATGCCATTACCAATAATTACCTTTCTCATTGCATGAATGGCATTAAGATTGCTGTGTCTTGTGATATTTAATGAAAATAATATGGTGGTATACGCCCGAAGGTCGTACGTTCCAATAGGTATATCGCATATTGGTGTGGAAAATGCGTGGTCTCAGTTAAATTAAAATCTATTCGCCGATAAAAGTGAATTGAATATAATGGAAAATGCTCTTTGTGAATGGATTCTGAACGAATAAATTGTCAAACCATTAGATAAAAACATTTTGTTGACACATCCACGCATATCTTGCTAACCAGTGAGTGAACACTGTCAGCCTACTTAGAATTGTGTGTTTATAAATTATGCGAAGAAATGAGTATTTCCTATATGCTTCAACACTTTATTTTTTCAATGCTCTTATCTGGAAAATCTGAGACCCCTCAATCAATTATCATTTTCAGGGAGACATATTTTGATGACACTTCTCCAATAACAGTGCATTTTTAAGCCAAAATCACTGGGCGACAAAGGAAATAAATAATATTTCTTTCAAACAGTCCAATCAACGCGTATACTTGTCTGTATGGACTATATTTTTTGATAATGAAATTTTTGCCAGTAGGCGACGGTGTCGCCTATACTTTCACTAGTTGAAAAATGATCTGTTTCCTACCCTGAAAGGTATTATTAACCTCAATATCCATACTATTAACTCAAATTTCAACAGATTGAAACTCTGGTGATAACAAATTACTAGAAAAAATATAGGTATTCCCCTATTATTCTTCAACACTGCAAATGCTATTATAATCGGGTGCTCCAATAATTTTAAAGACGTTATTTTGAGATTTTTACAGCTTGATATATAGGTATATATCTACGTAAGACCATTAACTTTTATTTTTGTAAAGAAACAGGGTTCATTGTCATTTTTCTTGACAACTACTCTTCAATAAATTCATTGCGTGGCTTCCGTTTGTTGACCACAATTTTTTTGATTTTTCAAATCTGAGAAATTATTAATAATCAAATGCGCCCTTTATTTTAATGCATGGTCCAGGCTATACAATACAATGTAGATGCTACCTATACAGGTATACTAACCACTGATGAAATATAGCTGATCAGCTATTGACCACTTGACGTTTATTGCAAAACTGAGACCGATTTATATCCACTTATATCACGAAAAACACTGTACTGCACTTCTGATATACTGAGAAGGTACTAAGGAAGAAGCGAATGCCTCAATATTTGCATCAGTTATGCCCCGCCATTCATTCATAATTTTGTTGTTTTCATTTGCGGAATTCATGGAGTGACGAGTCAAATTTCAGTAAATAATTACTCATGATGTACAAAAAGGAAATGTTTTGCGGTCTTTTATCTCGTGGAGGTATTTCCTCATGATATATACCATATACCTATACTCTTATTGCCACAATAAAAAAGTTAACATTATAGTATTATTGATTGAGCGCTGTGTATTTCGAAAATTATAAGCAGCAGATAATTTATGATCATCTCAACATCAAGAGTTATCCTAATTGATCTTAATGTACCTATCCATAACAATATCATTAACTCACCTATGAATTAAACACGAATCAAACTTCGTCAATAATTAAAGGTTATAATTGGGTACCTTTAAACAGTTTATAGAAAATAATATTTCAAAAAAATGTTAGAAAGAAGTGAGTATATGAATGACAGAGAAGGATAAGGAAGGAGAAAGGGATACTAAATCCTAACAACAGGTGCGATATGCGATTAGACTGTCAAACCCCCCCACATGTTAATTAACTTCTGAGTGGCTCGATGTGAACCAATCTAGCAAAAACCATATTTATATGGATGAAAATATTAATATGTATGTGCATAGATAATTTATAATCTATATTGTATGAGTGTTACCTTTTCAGGTAACATTGCAATAGATGGTGCTGGGAGCCTATAATAATTACAGTGACTCTATTATTGATCACTCCATTCCAAAACACTCTGAAAATTTGCAGATATCTTGCTAGCGCTACTTGTTGAGGGATTTTTCTACGTCAAGCGAGTCAAGCCGCATAGTTCAAAAGGGGCTCAAATAAAGAGGTTCATGACTAAAATATGACTATAATAATGAGTCTATTTCGGTATATTTGAATATTAGTTGAGTGTTCACTGATATTTGAAAAATCCACAGACTGCTAGATCACTTCATTTTATTAGTCTTGTTAAGCCTGGTTCATGCTTATAAATTAATGCGAATCGGAAAATTATAAATATTGCAATCAATGTTATATTTTTACTGTACATCACTATTAATTTATGCATTCTGATGATGATTTATGCATTCAGAAATTTTCTTATATTCGTAAAATCATGTACTGAACCAAGCTTTACCCTTGTTCACTTGATCTGTACTGATCACAAGATTCGACATTACTACTGGGTGTTTCCACTCATTGGGTGTTTTTCGAAATCAAAGGTGGTTAATCTGTGGCCTGAACAAAATTTTCTGTTTAAAATTACAGTGACTCTATCCAAAATATATAAGTAGAATAAGTGGAAGGCCCTTCGTTCCTGGAACATCGGCAGCACACATTACAATGTTCTAGTTGTGTGTGTGACATGTGACGTTTGCCTGTGTGACGTTTGAAGAGACCGAACTCAGTTCAGGGGTCACGTAAAGAAAAGGAAAATAATACAGATATACAGATTACCACGGCGTTCGCCATATTGGTGGTTCAGTTGAAAGTTTTTATGTTCGAATTTCCAATATTCTTCTCTATAATCCAGAATTCACCAAACAATTGAAGCATTTTATAATATATATAATAGTACAACTAGTGAACTCTCACAACTGGTTTCAAGGGCATACTGGAACTGGAGTCAAGTGTCTACTTGAAGGATGAAACACATAACCCAAAATTTTTATTGAAAACAATTACTCCTAATAAGCAGAATGAGTACTTTTGTAATATTATTTTAAAATGTGTTTGCTGATAAAATGTATTCTATAACTTAATTCATTATTTGAGTCCTCAAGTGACAGTCATGCAAAATTTTCTCTGAGATTTATTAAAATACAAGTTATAGTGATGGCTGGAACCTTTGATCATGAGGATAAGGATTGGTGAGTCTTCATCTGAAAATCTTGATATGCAGTTGAACAATGTATAATATTTATTTCAGCTGGTATTTTGGGGCTGTTGGGCGAAATGAAGCAACAGATTTACTCATGGCCGAACGTGAAGGAGGTGTTTTTTTAGTTAGAGACAGTAAAACTTGTGCAGGAGACTTCGTTTTATGTGTTAAGTAAGCCAATACCATATTGTTATTACAAATGAAATACAATAATTAAGAAATTTTCAGAGAAGATAGTAGAGTCAGTCACTATATAATAAATAAAACACAACATCAGGATCAAGCAAGATACAAAATTGGAGATAATTTCTTCAAAACTATACCAGAATTGCTTGCTTTCTATAAAGTACATTATTTGGATACTACTCCACTCATTCGACCTGCTAGCAGAAAGATTGAAAAAGTTGTTGCCAAGTTTGATTTTGAGGGCAAAGTAAGTTGAATATGATGAATACTTATTAACCAGGCACAAATATTAACCTTTTAAAGGAGAAGGATGATCTCAGTTTTAAGAAGGGTGATATTCTCACAATACTATTCAAAGATGAAGAACAGTGGTGGACTGCCAGAAACAAAGATGGCAAAACTGGATCCATTCCTGTTCCTTATGTTCAAAAAGTGAGTGATGAGCAATTGAATGATAGTAACTGATATATTTATAACATGCATTCTTAATTACAAATATAACTTTTTCTTCTATTTGTTATTATTATTTTACAGATTGAAGAAAGTCAGTCCCCAGTAGATCTCCAGAGGACAGGATCAGGTCCTGTTAATACCAGTATGTTACAAACAGATGCAGCAAAGAGAAATCAAATGCAAGTAAGTAGAAACAAAATATTTCAATAATATAGTATATTTACCTGACAAAATGAATTCATTTTGGGAAATAAAGTTCAGTTATGTTTCACAGTCAGAAAAAAAATACCAGATGCCCATTACATTTGTTTACAAAATGTATATAATTATTGACACACCTAATATGTGAAATATTTTTTGTAGCGAAAATTACCTGCCAAAGCTAGAGTCAGACAAGTGAGAGTTCCAAATGCATATGATGACACAGCTTTGAAACTAGAAATTGGAGATATAATAACAGTGACCAAGATAAATATAAATGGTCAGTGGGAGGGAGAGCTCAATGGAAAAATTGGATATTTTCCCTTCACACATGTTGAATTTTTGGAAGAAGAAAATGGGAGTTAGTCTTTCCATGAAATTATAGAATTTTCAGAATATTTTGCTATTGTTGTATTGTATAGAGCTGGATTTTTATTGTATATTTATTGATTATTTTAATTGGCACTAACATTAACCTTATATATACATATATACTTATATTCATTTATTTATGAATAATTTTATTATACAATTGCGCTGATATGGACAACTTCTATGTTTATTAATTACATATCAATATTTCAGCCATTTAGTTTTGTTGTACAATGTTTGCTTTTTCAGGAATAAAATATTTTATGAGAATATTTATTTTGATTCAAAATTAAAACTACAACTGTCTTCAACAACAAAAGATGTGCCTTCAATATTTCATATCCTATTCAATAAAATCAGATCTTTTGGGGATATCATGATTGAATTCTAGCTTATCAGAATTAATCTTGATAATGAGATCTTTATAAACATACAGATCTTTCTCATGGGATGATGTAACTGAAAACAAACTAAATCCCTTGAGTATTAAGTGTATATAATCAAGGCTAAATCTGAGATAGTTCAGGTTCACAATGATAGAATGTATTATAGGGAAGAACTGATTCACATGAACCATTTTCAAAGTTTATTGATAAAAATAATACATATTCAGTATATCCTGATAAAAAAATCTGTACAAAAGTAAAAAACCACTGAGAAATAGTGTCATATATGTACAAAAACTCCAATTCATGGCCACAATAGCTCAATGTTGGGTGACTGAAGTTTTTCAATTTCCCTGTATTCAGAGAATACAACCAGCCAAAGATATATCTGAGGAAGAACAAAAATTTACTAAAAATTTATGTGAACACAGTTATCAAACTTACATTGTAAGACATCCAGCTCCATATCACAAGTGTATAGAAAACAGCATCAAGCTGGAACATAAAATTATTACTTTGTGTCAAATATGTGGTGCATCAACTCACATAAATATAATAGCCCCCTAAAAGCCACAAACCAAAGATGAGCTGAAATAAAATGGCAAGTGCAAAACTAGCCATCCATGGCACCATCAGACCTCTCACCAGCCTATGCATGCCATAAACTAGCAGCAGAGAAGATGCTATCAATTGTATGAAATACAAGATAAATATCCATCCCACGACTTGCATAGCTACAACAACAAAAATTAAGCCTGTATAGATGAAATTCTGCTTCATTGTACTTACACAAGCGAACATCAGCTTCAAATAAAGGGTTGTACAGTTGTGTAGAGTCGCCCCCATTCATGTTGAATGCTATGAATGTTATGATAACTATGCTCATAGCTCCAGTGTAATAAGCTATGGCTGTACAGCCACTTCTCAAATTGTCTGTCCAAATACATGGAGACCAACATGAATTAACTAGAACCATATTGAACTCTAGGTATCGAAGAATCTTCTCAATTTATGAATGATGAATGGTTCTATTCACTAGGTATGAAATTTACTAATTTTCTTAACGAGTTAACGGCACACCCACTTCCAACGTAAACAACAAACAGAAGTGAAGTACTAACAAGCGTACTCCGTAGCGAAAGATTACCATAGGCTGTGCTCAAATTTTGAAATTTAAAAAGATTTGTGAATATGTATCTTAGATATTCTGTATATATATTGTTCTCTCAGGCAACGCCTTCGCTAATGCACAGACTAATGACAATAACAAAAAATAAAAAGACTAATGAGTAATGAGATTGTTTACTGCTTGAGCTTAAAGCACAACTCAACATAAATACCATACTTGACAAACGTCAAACATTACCACAATGGTTTATCTTTTTTGTTTCTCTTTGTGGTTGATGTTTGGGCACTGGGTA
Source organism: Chrysomela aeneicollis (assembly GCA_029955515.1). Taxonomy (NCBI): domain Eukaryota; kingdom Metazoa; phylum Arthropoda; class Insecta; order Coleoptera; family Chrysomelidae; genus Chrysomela; species Chrysomela aeneicollis. The sequence goes on along the minus strand of JARUHQ010000015.1, from coordinate 17,589,471 downwards.
GGTGGTTAGTGGTATGATCCTTGGGTTCCGATGGTGTGGTCAAGTGTGGTGGTATCAGTGGGTGTTATGCGGTTTGCTTGGGTCACGGTTTATAAACCGTGTGCTTGGGCGGTATGTGACCTTATCATATATTCTTACACTAGATAAGGTATCCAGGTTATTTAAGCCATTGATTGGTTGTTTTAATTTTTGACCATACATATATGTTATACCACGTGATAACATAGTACTTTCCACGGCAGACTGCTCTATTGCTCTAATACCAAACAAATACGTGCAAATAATACATGATGCCGGATCTAGCGTAAGCATATATGTTCTAAGTATGTGACTTTCCCTGTGTTTTTTCATTTAGCCGTCATTGGTGTTTTCTTCTTCTCCTGTTGATAGCTTGACAGATTAACCACCTGTGGTTAATCTGGATTCTCTGTGGATTCTCTATGATCTAAGGTGATGACTCATGATAAGTATATGAGTTGCATTTCTTTCACATCAACTTCATTATTGGATGAAAAATAATGTATCCTTATCCTTACGGGATATCTCGCATATTTTCAAAAGATATTGATTTGCGGTTTTCGCGAACGTTGGCTATACTTTTTTGTGAAACTCACGATACTGCTCAAGGAGGATAAAAAGATATGTTCAGGTCATATACGTTCATTTAAAATGTATCGAAAAATCGCTCCCTCAAATATTGACATTCAATTAGAAATCACCCTATGTATATATGTGGACTAAGGAAATGAAAAAGTTTTTATAGTGATTCCTTGATTGTTGGCTATACAATTTCCGTGAAAAACTAATTAATATCGTTACATTTACCAAAATAAGGTTTCGTTCATTAGGATGATTGAAATAAGGGGCTGAAAATCCACCTCTTATTATACCAATACATAAAATTTGCCGCTGAACTTCATCGTTATTTATTACTATATATATCCTGATGAAAATCGTGATCCAGAGCAGTTCGAGTTGAAATTTCTCAAATATGTCCAGGGTTATTGTTGTTATTTTAATTTTTGCATTTTTCGGTTTCTGTGTGGCTCAATTGAACTTTTCGCCTAACTGGGGAAAAAGGGAACATAATCAAGGTGATGATAACAATTGTAGAGAGAATATGGACACAATCATCCTCATTTACAAAATGATACAGGTTAGTAAATAGTTTATCACTTTTGCAGAGGTTCAATGTTCAAGATCATTTCATATGTGATGTATATATGGTAAAAAAATTATAGAAATAATTTATTCAATACTTTTCATGCATCAAAAAAATACACGAAATACTCATCAACATGAAATAAATTATGAATTTCCATGATTATATTATAATTATTTTGTTTTCACAGGGAGAAGCCAAAAATTTGGTTAGATGTCGGAATAATTTTTCGAACTGAAGATGAGCTATGTATATATCCACACTTATTCTACATTCGATGACATGAATTGTGCCCACATGAAATGAGAATTATTTTTTTGCTGACACGTAAATAAAAGAATCTAATATGTGTTTGTTTTTTTATTTCTGTACATAATCATCGACAAAAATGTATGAAAGTAGTTTATATGTATAATTCATTTTGTCTTATGCGAGCTCGATCAATTTTACAAAATATTGAAAATCTTATTTCACTTCACAGAGCATTTTCTGTGATTTAAAAATAAGGCATGATTTCATTTACGAATAAATATTACCTTCATTAGCGTATAAGTATACAGGATGAAGCCCCACGACTAGCAGGTCGGACTGCTCTAGCTCCAAAACTGATCATTTTTCCGGAAATCTTTTTTCATGATGTATATTCATAAAGGTCATAATCTGAAATTATTTCGATTTTTACAAGGTGTCCCAAAAAAGCGCTAGGTATCAAAGTTATGTTTTTTTTAATGGAACACCCTATATTTTTTGCAGTTTTCGAATTCTACAGCAAAAATGAGTTACTTCAACGTTTTCTATACCTATCGTTCACTGTTTTCGAAATATTCGAGGATTATCGAAAAAGTAAGATATGAAATGGTAACAACTAACTGCATTGATTGAAATTTTTGAATCACATTCTCAGACTTTGGTATATTTGGTATATCCTGGGCTACTTATTTTCGGGACTGTAATTTTTCAATAATCTACAGGGTGGTGTCATAGGTCGGATTCATTTGACTATATTTCAAATGTCTATAACTTTGTTATTTCAAATAGATACACCTTGTATATTTCAAGACGAAGAGAAAGGTTATTGAAATTTCTTTCGAACTGTATGTATTGCTGTAAAATTCGAAAACTGCAAAAAATATAGAGTGTTCCATTAAAAAAAAAAACATGACTGATACCTAGCGCTTTTTTGGGACACCTTGTATAAATCGAAATGATGGTAATTTTTGTTGGTACTTACGTATTTTGACCTGAAAAACACGAATTTCATAATATTACCGTGAACATATCTCTATAGTTTTCGAGAAAATCGATGCCAAAGTTTGAAATTTCACCTTCTTTGTATGGCAAGTTTTGGGCAAGTATTGCATCTTCTTAGATCCCAGGACATATTACATGCATTTACAATGGTTAATTATGATTTTTGTCTAAGAAAAACACCATAAATGTGTAATTTTTCCGTAATTTCACTATTATTTCACCAACTAGGCTACATAAACAACGGCCATTTTGAAAACCTTTGTGCGAATAAAGGTGGATTCATAGCTGCCTTATAACAACACGAGTCAATACATGACAAAAAGAAAGATAGATATCTATATAAGAAGGTGACATTTCGAACTTTGGCATCGATTTTCTCGAAAACTAGAGATATGTTCACGATAATATTATGAAATTCGTGTTTTTCAGGTCAAAATACGTAAGTAACAACCAAAATTTTCATCAAAATATAGATCGCATGATAAGTGCAAAATTACCGAAATAATTTCAGATTATGGCCTTTATGAATATACATCATCCTGTGGAAACAGAGTCCGACGCGCTAGTCGTGGGCCACCCTGTATATTTATTTGAATAGTTTGATTCATGACATACGATTAAATTTATGAATAATTCAACATTTCCTCCTCATTACGGATCTGCGTTTTCCCTCCTACATCAATTCGGTGACGTCATTGAAAGGATTCCAGTCCTATCGCAAGTCACCACGGTTGTTTAACCACTTGAAACTTAAACCACTAATCTTTGTCTGAAACATGTCAAGTCTGACCACGAACTACTCTTAAAACTAAAAACTAAAAACACGAACCAAACAAATATGGTGGCTCTCGCTGTTGATTGAAGTTGGTAGAATCATTGGTTTAAACATATTTTCGAAATTCAATCAATTAATGAATGATAATTTTTATGTGGTGATAATGAATTGTTTCCATTCAACCATACACAAATATCGAATCAAAGAACAAAGGGGTCACTAAATTTTAACAATCTATCGGATTGATTGTGCATAGTCGGCTTCTACTACAACAGAAACTGTGACAACAGCATATACAATAGCGTGAGTTTCTATTCAAGATGTTGTCTATAGGGCCAAAAATGGATGGGGGACCAAATATAAAGTATTTTGAGTCCCCTGAAACATTGACTGCCCTAGAAGTAGTGAAACAGTGGCTACAAAAGAATGGAAAAAAGGTGAGAATTCTTATAATTTCTCAATGATGATTAGCACAGTGGAGTGGCAACAATTTTGAAACTGCTTGGGTATTATGCTATGTTATTGTTTTTTATGGATAATTTTTCTTTCAGTATGTGCAGAATGAACAATTGACCAATAAAACTTTGTCTACAACAGCAGTTCAACTTATGCAATTTCAAGAAGATTTCTTGGGCAAAAATACACAGAAACCCCCTTTGACAAGAATACCAGTGAGTAATTTATTTTTTATCCATAAAAGAGTGTTAATGTATAATTTTAGGTGAGACATTTTCTTGATTTCAAACCAGGTGGAGGTCTATGTCACATTTTGCTGGCTGCCTATAAGTTCAAAAGTGAACATGGCTGGAGAAGATTTGAGTTGCCATCTGGAAAGGTACTTTCCCAAGTACTATTGTTCTTTGAATTTTTTCATACTTATTTTGTTCTAGAATGTGTCAAAGCTTGAAAGAGTTTATGAAATGTTCCAAAACATGGAGAAAGCTCTGATAAGTGCAAAACACTATATCCTGCCCATAGTATATATTAAATCTGACATAGACAAGGCAGTTACACAAAAAATAAAGGAAATTGTTCGCAGGAGGAATGGTCAAGTAGTTGAAACAGAGGACACAGCAACCCATATAATACATGGATCAGTAGATCCATTGAAAGAGGAGTATGGTAGACCAGTGATCAAACGTGATAAAATGGTTATGATGCACTGGTATTACTTCCCAAATTCTTTTGATACTTGGGTTAACCTTGAATCTGCTGGTTTAGATGGAATTTCAGTTGAAAGTAACCCAAGTCCACATTCAGGTCCTTGGAGAGTAACATACACCTGGATTTATGATACAGATCAATACAATGAATGGATGTCTGAGGAAGACTATGAAGTTGATGAAAATGGCACTAAGAAAGTACATCCAAGACTCATGTCTGTAGAGGATCTGATGAACCCATCAGAAGATAGAAACAAAAAGAACAAAAATAAAAGAAAAAGGTCTCCTTCACCTCCATCATCAAAAGTTGGTAAAAGAAAAAGTGGAAGAAGCCCAGCAGTAGGCAAGAAAACAAGGCCAGAAGATCCTGAATCTGAAGACCTAACAAAAGATATGGAAGATCCTATCCCAGAACCAAATATTGTGGAAGTAAATCCTGTGTCTACCAATAACCAACCAGTAAAAAAGGACCATGAACTTCTACCACTCAAAGGTGGTTCAATAACAGACCTGGAAGAGAATGAGGAAAGAGGTGATGATTCTCAGACTGGTAAAAATAGTGACACAAACACCCAGGATGATGGTCAAGAAGATAATGTGACTGAACAGACACATCATATCATTATTCCTTCATATTCTGCTTGGTTTGACTACAATTCTATACATGAAATTGAAAAGAGAGCCATGCCAGAGTTCTTCAATGGAAGAAATAAATCAAAAACACCAGAAATTTATCTGGCATATAGGTAAGTTCTTATTTCGATAAAACTTTAAATTTTTGGGGACTTACAATCATCACTACTGATTACTGTTACTGTATTATGAAAGTTTATAGATCTAATTAGATATTTCCAATTTTTTCTTGTGGTTGCGATAATTTAAAAACACGCTGTACACAACTGAACAAGTTATTACACCATGGGTCGGTTGCATAAAGAATTTAACTATATATGATTATATATACAATTTGTAACCATGGCAACACATGCCTTAGCTCACGAGTTAGCAGTTCTTAATACAATTCACACTCTATTTAAATGCGGCTGATATATCCGTTAATTATGTCTGGCTTGCTTATGATAAGATCACACTGGCTGCTCACCAAGTAACCCTTTTATAGAGAAAATGAGTTGTTTGCTGATAAAAAAAATCTCTGAATTCTAGAATCCACAAATTCACAGGAAGAACCTTCAGGACTATTATAGTTTTCTAAACATCAAAATCAATTTAGACTGAAAATATATTCTGTGTACATTTAATATTCCTGTTTATTTTTTCACTTAAGTTTTCACAAAAGCTGTATTTTTTCAGAAATTTCATGGTAGACACCTATCGCTTAAACCCAACAGAATACATAACTAGTACAGCCTGTAGACGAAACCTAGCAGGTGATGTTTGTGCTATCATGAGGGTACACGCCTTTTTAGAACAATGGGGCCTTATAAATTATCAAGTAGACACAGATTCTAGACCAACTGCTATGGGTCCTCCTCCTACCTCACATTTTCATATTTTGTCGGACACTCCGTCTGGTTTACAACCGGTTAATCCTCCAAAAACGCCTCAGCCTAGTGCAGCAAAAACCCTCCTTGATCTAGATAAAACGGTGGATGTCAAAAAAGCTGAAGGTGCCACAGAGATATCTAGTTTTGGACTGAAACTTGACCAGTATGCCAAGAAACCCACAGTTCTTCGCAATAAGAGCGCAGCTTCTTTGACAAGAGATTGGACAGAACAAGAAACTCTGCTACTGCTGGAGGGCTTGGAAATGTACAAGGATGACTGGAACAAAGTGTGTGAGCATGTGGGTTCCCGTACTCAGGATGAATGCATACTACACTTCCTCCGTTTACCGATTGAAGATCCCTATTTGGAAGATCCAGAAGCTGGGGGTGCCCTTGGGCCTCTAGCATACCAACCAATACCATTCAGCAAGGCAGGGAATCCAATTATGTCCACTGTAGCATTCCTAGCTTCAATAGTGGATCCCAGGGTGGCTGCAGCTGCTGCCAAATCAGCTATGAATGAGTTTTCTACCATCAAAGATGAAGTCCCAGCCGCAGTTATGGACGCTCATCTGAAGAATGTTGAAGCTTCCAGTGCTGATGGTAAATTTGACCCAGCAGCTGGGTTAGCTATGACTGGCATAGCAGGAACTGTCCCAGAAAAAGAAGAAGAAGACAAAATCAAGAAGGAAGACGTGAAGGAGGAGGACAAGCCAGCAGAGGAAAATAAGAATGAAGAAGGACTAGAGGAGAAACCTTGTGAAAAATTGAAAACTGAGACTTCTGATAGTGACAAAGAGGAAAAAATGGATCTATCAGAATCTAAAATAGAGAAGGGTATCAGAGATAGTGAGATGCAGAGTGCAGCTGCTGCTGCATTAGCTGCAGCAGCTGTCAAAGCCAAGCACTTGGCTGCAGTAGAAGAAAGAAAGATCAAGTCCCTGGTAGCTCTATTAGTAGAAACACAGATGAAGAAGCTGGAGATCAAGCTGAGGCATTTTGAAGAACTAGAAACAACGATGGAGCGCGAAAGAGAGGGGCTAGAGTACCAGAGACAGCAGCTGATTACAGAGAGACAGCAGTTCCACCTAGAGCAATTGAAAGCAGCAGAATTCAGAGCAAGACAGCAAGCCCACCAGAGGTTGCAAGCTGACCAAGGGCAGTGGCCGACTCAGCAAACATCTGTGCCACATTCGGCACCATCTGCTGATACTGGACCTAGTACTACTCCGACACCACCTTCGCCACAAGCTTCTGCAGTGGCGTCACCACAGGCCCCGCCGCACCACCACATTTAAGAATGTGTTGAAAAAGTAAATACACTTTCTTAGTAATAAGAACGGAATAAGTATTGGTATCATACAACTCCACACACATTTCTGAGGTTATAGGATTTCTTGAAGCCGAGAACATGACGAAAAACAATCATGCACAACATGATTGTCTTGTCATAAAGAATATAACGAAACAGCCCCTTATGGTGAATTTATAAACTCCGCTGCCTTAGCTACAGTTGCCGTTGCCGTTCCAAAATGCATTGAGGAGATATCCAACGGCAGCTGCGTCAGCTGCGTAGTTTATGAACAGATGTTTATTTTTAGCATATTTCATTCACGTACAGTAACTGCAGCGTCAACTGTAGCTACGGCAGCGGAGTTTATGAATCGAACTTTATTTATAACTTTGAGTAATTCAAAATAAATTTGGCAGATGAAATAGGCACATCTAATTTAGCGTACAACGACTTCGATTTAATTTTTCACGTCATTTCAAATATTACTTAATCTCGTTTTTTTGACGTTCTATCGTGGACGATTTGAAAAATCGAACGTGGTGTAGCAGATTGGAGAATATACAAGGTGTTCTAATTGAATGTTGAGCGTTGTCGTTTATAGTGAAAGCAAAAGTTTTCCTCAGCTAAATTTTAATAATTAATGCAAAACTCCAAAGTTTAAAAACGAACAGCTCGAAAGTTACAGGGGCGTTTCAGTTAAACAACAAATTACATAATTTGCTATTTCACCAAATGGTGATGAGAATATAGAATATAAATTCTCATTATGGTGTGAACATGATTTTATAACATCTTATTATTTAAATAACTATGTTTGAATTTTCTGCCACAGTTCTTGAGAACATTGTAATTTTGTAATGTGTGATTGTTTCTTACATCCAAATTGAATTCGAACCTAATTTGATTATTGACTATTTTTTTTTGATTTCCACCCCTCTAAGTTTCGTGAGAGAATGTTATTTAAATTTTTGATCAATCCAACGATGTTTAAGTTTATACATATATACCTGAACGTATTGTATAATTTTGGATTGACAAAATCATTCAGATGATCAATTTCCTTGTCAGGACTTACTTTTATTTAATTAATATTTAAAGGGTACAGGCTATTCTCGGTCTGATTTTTCCCATCCCGACCTATAACTTGGAGATATTACTGAAAGACAATTTTATATCTTTCGAAGTAATCTAATTGTCAAGAAAAACTCCATTATATACACTGATTATTTTCTCAGTCACATTTTTTTATTCATATAACTTTATTATCTCATATTTCAAGTATACCAAGTATTTTTTACTGTTGTTACTCATAATTTTTCAAACGCATATTACGTTTCCCATGTTATAATTTTCGCTAAAACATTAACGCCAGTGAATGAATGCTAAGAAAAATAAGGGGGATTGATGAAACTAACGCGATACGTTAAAAACGAAAGAAAACAAGGTTATTATTCAATTATTTTTCATTGATTATGCATGTCTGATAAACTAAGAATTGATTTTGACATATAACGTGATCACTGGTGAAGCTCCTCGAATTATTGTTCGACAGGTCATGCATGGGTTTGATTGATTATCAAATTGCCTCTACACCATCAGTAATACGTGATGATTCAAAATAGATTTTTAGGTTAAACACATGCACAATCGATCTTTCACAACAAAATTTCAACATTATAACAATAAAATACCAATGCTACAAACTTAATGGTAGTTACTGTACAGACATTTTTGTAGCCATATAGTTTGTTCTTGTATCGTACATCCTTTAAAATAATTCACTATATGTTCATCTAGTTTTTCGAATTTTGGAAATCGACTTATTAATTCGCAATTTTTTTATACATTAATGTTAATTTCGGATGAGTATTGCGGAAATGTAAAATTATAGGAAAATACATATTTATAGTAAGTTTACGCTTTTATTGTGAGCGCTTGTTAGTACCTATACATAACGCAGAAGTCACGTTACTGAAAGGATGATGACTACTGACTAGCAAAATATGCATAAAGGCTGAATTTGATATTCTTCCAGTTGAAAACCAGATTCAGCTTTTTAACCGATTTCGGGAAAAAATGTCAATATGTCGTACCCAGACATGTAAAAGTCTCTGAATGAAACATTTTTCTGATTGAATCCAATTTTATTCACATCAGACATTATTCTATATTTGGGAGAATACGCTGCGATAAAATGCTGATTATCTTCTCGTGAAGAATTTGAGACATCCACCGAACCCTTCTGACGTCAGCGTTGCTGCTCCAATCAAATATCCCGCGCCCAACAGTAAAAACATTCCTTGGGTGTCGTCAAGAGTGAGAGCTCTATCTTCGTAAGTTAAAGCTCTGGTGCTAGGCCTCGAGTTTGCCTATAAAAACGAATGATTCGAAGTGAATAGGGTGGAACATCTGGTAACAGAACTCACAGCTAAGAGTTTTCCAGTTGTAGTTTTCATCGTTTCCCATTCAACATCGAATTTTATTTTATCAAGTAGTCCGGATTCTGTGATGCGTTCAATTCCCCCGTTCAGTATATCTCGGTATATTGATTTTTTCGGAAAAATTAATGCCAGGCTGAAAGGAATGAAGCATTGCTCGCTCACATGAAATATTGATTTTTTATTCCTACAAAAAAAATCGCTCAAATACCAGATGATTTTGATATTTGAAAATGACTACACTAGGTAGCTGTTTTAATGATGGAAATACATGATTTTCAAGAGATTTTCCTACATTATGTGTAACCTACTTCAAGGTAATATTTGTTCTCAGGACGAATTCCAATTCTGCCTTCGAGCCCATAAATGCGTAGTTCCAGAAGAAAATTGTTGTTGCGTTCTTCAGTCCTGACTGAACATTTGGGACCAAATCGAGATCATTAAATAGCTTCTCAGTAGAAGGGTCAGAATAATTAACAAACCATTCTGGCCACTCCCCTTTGTCTAAAATTACCCATACGTTTTTTTTATGAGAATTCAATGAATTTTTTCTTCACCTCAAAGGTATTTATATTCATCATTTAGATCCAAGCTTTTATTCTTTTTATTTATTCAATTTTTCAATAGGTAGTTATTGAGAAACAATTATTTTCAGTGCAAGTCAGGTATTTACCTAATATTCCAATTTGAAATTTTCCACTTTTGAGCTGGCTTATAGTATCAACCACGTCCGGGTAAACTGGTAGCGTAACAAAAGCGATTATCGAGCCAGTGTAACACGCAGAAACAATAATTGTGAAAAGCCAATAGAATACTGAAAGAAGTTTTTTTCAAATTTGCTGTTTGCACAATGATAATTCGCCTCTCGAATATTTATCAGTCTTACCAACGAGAAGCCTTGTGGCCACTTTGTCTGCTCTACTCCAAGATTTATCGCCAGTAAATGTGAAACAGTTGGTGAATGTACCGAAAACGTACCAGAACATATTCTCAATTTCTTCCGGGTTTTTTATCAAATGTTTAAGGGTGTGTTTTTCGGAGAAAGACAATGGAATGATTCCAAATAAATATATGATAACCAATGACATCCAAACTGTCCAGTGAAAAGGGCCCATTATCGCCCTATACCTGAAATCCGGAATCATATTAGTATTCAGCTTCTATACATATACGATTGTAATCGAGACATGAAGTCTCACCTTGGTAAAGCAGTCGAGGATAGAGAAACGAAAGCGGCACAATCCTGGGAATGCCATCTTGACATCCCTACTCTGTTCAATTTATTCGGGGTGACATATAAACCCCCAATGCCCAGATTTGCCTCTCCTTTCTCTACTGTCCTTGTAACTGCTTCTGATGACCTTCAAATGAGTTCACAAAAATATTAAGAATGCTGTTTCGGAAGACTGAGAAGTTGAGCATTTTCCAACACCATGTATGTAAAATTCTCTATACTCACCCAACAACGATATCTTCCGTTGCTTCTCTGTAATCAGTGGTGAAATTGAATTTTCTCGATAGCATATCCACCAATCTTATTTCAGCGCCAATGAATGTTTTATCTCCGTCGAAGGATCTTTCTCTGAAAAAATGGAATGTTTCAAAAAAGCGCTCGTTGATTCCGCTACTTGCTTGCATCGATAAATTTGCTTCTCAAAGGTTGTTCCACATTCTCACCTCGATATAACAAATGGTGGCTGGTGTGCAACTGCCACTATGAATCTGTGACCTGAGAAGCCAGCTGATATTTTTCTTGGAAATAAGTTCACGTTTCTGGTGAATCTGCCCTTGTGGAAACTAGTCAGAACAATTGGTCGACTGGATCCCAAAGCGTCAACGTACAATTCATGCGTGTAGAGAATATAAGGGGCTTCCTAAAATAATGTTGTCCTCAAATATTTCTGATGCTGTATCGTTAGATCTGTCAAATTTTCATTTATCATTTATCAGAATGAGTAGTGAAAATTTCGATTTATCGTTGAAGATTCTTAAGTTTGAACCATAAATTGGCTATATCTTTTCGGGAGTACTAACTCCCAACGTTCCATATCGTCGCCATGTCGGCGCAGAGGAACTGCGCAACAAACCATTTAGGTAGCACAATAATAATTGACATTAAATATTTTTCGTCCGCTGCCAAGTTCCTTCACATATGGTTTCTATCAAATTGATCAACACATGAAGTGCTGACATTGATCAGATAATTAGTGGGTTCGTTTGAAATGGCATATTGTGGAGACGAAAATGAAATAAGTATTCTAGACTTCGACTGAGTCATTTTCTCACTAGGCACGTTGGATATTGTTTGATGAAAATAACAGTTTACCGTAGTTTCTCAATTCTAATCTATTCTTTATAAGGTAAGTTTATGATTATGCTTGAATTCCACTTTTCAGATATTTCATCCGATGACAACTTTTCATAATAGTAATTTGTGAAGACTTTTTCTAGAACACCGGATTGCTTGTATGATGATGCGGTACCTCGTGTGAAGACATTCTCTCTGACTGAACAATAACCAATATATCCAGGAACATGCGTGAATCCTTGTGCATGAGAAAGTCCAAGACTCTCCACTGTGACGATCTGGCGAACACCACGACTCGATTGTGACTCTGATCTCCGATGACACCCCTACATTTCATCACGTCATTGAGGAAGAGAATGTAGGAGACACACGTGGTTGGAGGGTTCCCCGAGGCACTTGCCATCATCAACTCATGTCCATCGCTTATAGTTCCGTGGACGTACGGAATCGGAAAATCTGTCAGTAGTTTTTCGATGATGAGGTCGTCGTTCTCTTCGGTGGAGCTATCGAATAATATCATCGGGGTACAATCTGTCAAATAATATGACGCGATATATTTCAAAAGCTTCACAATGTGAAGGTTGCTCTTGATCTTGGTTCCTTCGGAAGATACATCGGCCCGCCTGACCTCTTGGAGTTGAGCCCTCGCTAGGACAAGGGAATTCGCCAGGGTAACTAGGATTGTCATCACTAACACAGATATCACCCTCATAGTTTGAAAGACAATAATAAACTTTCTCGAAGAACATTGGATTCGGTGTATCTGTATATATATCCTGATTGATCAGGTGTTCAAATAATGGCAATATTATATATTTATACGATTGTATCGGAAGCACCTGTTCATTACCAGCAATTGAAAAACTGATTGTATTGCTAAAAATAGCCTTTCGGAAAAATATCCCTCACAAAATGAAACACTCCAAGGCAAACATCAGTCGCACGAAAAATTGATGAAATTATGTGGAGATTGATATACCTGGAACAATTATCCAGATGAATGTTTCTGGGACACTCTGTCCCTAATGAACGTCCCTAGGACAGAAATTGTCAAAATTTTTAATGAAAATCAATCGCTTTGGAAATGTTAATCAGTTTTAATCTCTGAAATATATTTGGAAAATTGGGTGCGTTGTTTCATGATTTTAATTTTTATCGTTTATAAGTCAGATCAGGTGTACAACAAAATCAATGAGGGTGGATCAATATATATAAAATGTACTGTATGAAGGACTGATTCGTGCTACCGTTCGAATGAAACTGATCCTCCAACTCTAATACGATAATTTGATTAGATACATGTGTAGAGGATACAGACCTACTTTGCTAGTAGGTATGATTAGTTCGTGAAAAATGTATTCGATAGTCAGTATAATCGTTTGTATTATCATTTTGTTCGCCAGGATAGCTAATGTCGTATGCAGTCATAATATGTGAGTTCTCGAAACGAACGCTAAAATTCACAAATTTTATTTACCTAATAATGATAATCAAATTTTGATTTTGTTTATTTATATTTCATAAAATTTTGTATAATAACCACATTTCTTACTTTTCTTGTACATTTCATAATGATCATAACATGTTCCAATTACTAGACTTACTAGAGCATAACCATAACAAAAATTGACTGAGCAATTCAAACTTTGACGGTGGTATCTTTTTACAATCAGTTTGTCGTATTGAAGATAATGTGTATTTCTTTTTCTAAGATTTAATCAAACTAGGCACAGAATACGGGACACGATCGAGGAAACAAGTTTGTCGCTCAGAGATATACTCCCGATCAAACCTAAACACTACGACAAAAATCGAGCACCAAAATTCCAAGGACAGGCAACGATTGTTTACTTTCACGTGACTGTTTTATCTCTGGACTCAATCAACGAGGAATCAATGGTAAGATGACACCAACAAGAATCTACCACGTTTACCAGACTGATGATCCATGCACAACATTTTGGCCAGTCTGGCTAACAAACCAAGCCTAGTAGATTTCTTTTTCTATATTTCATTAATGTTATGGTGAGACATTGAGTTTCATATGTAATTTCAGACTTACGTCACAGACATATTTCTTGCTCAGAGTTGGCGAGATCCAAGACTACGGCTTCCCGAGAACATGAGCGAAGAATACAGAATCCTCGATGTCGAATGGTTGCATAGCATTTGGAGGCCAGATTGTTTCTTCAAGAATGCCAAAAGTGTCACATTCCATGAGATGACCATTCCAAATCACTATCTCTGGTTGTACCATGACAAAACGTTGCTTTATATGTCCAAGTAAGGAATAATTGGTATTATGGAACACCCTTCAACGACCTAAAATGCATGTAATTTATTCGATATTCTGACCTTCTGATTCACGACTTCGCTGTTCGGTAGCTCTTGGCTGTCTATCCCCTTCCATCACTATTTACTCGTGATGCGCGCGCCACACTAGATTACGTTTATCGCAGGCGCATGCGCATTACTCCCTTTTACAACGCCACATCAGCCATATATGATGGCGAAATCATCTAACCGGGAGAGTGATACGTATAAATGAGAGTGTGATACGTATATTTCGATTTTGATCACAGAATTTGGAATGAAAGAGTATATTTTCTATAGTGTCTTTCGAAAGAAGATCTTTATTCGGTTCTAACATGTGTGACACACTTGAAACCTGCAATAACAGCAAATAGCTACCCACCAAGATATATCTTACATTTGGTTCTATCAAATTTCGTTTATATGTTTATAGGTTTTTTCAGGTTAACCTTGGTGCTCTCCTGTGCAATGAAATTCGAAACTTATCCACACGATACTCAAATTTGCTCAATGATGATCGAAAGTCGTAAGTTTCAATTTAATACAGAATAGGAAGCGACTCAGCTACTCATCATAATTATATACTCTGTCTGCGTGTCTTCATTTTCTCAAATGGAACGTTTTTGTTTCAAGTTTCGCACACAGACCATGACTTGGTATTTATATGGAATATGACGGATCCTCTTGTCGTCAATCCTGAAATTGAACTGCCACAACTTGATATTTCCAATAATTATACAACTGACTGTACCATAGAATATTCCACAGGTAAGAATCTATTTAGTTCCAGTGTGATATTGGGATTTTCCCGTTACTCCTCACATAACCCTTTCAGCACCCTATTGATTCTTGGTTCGGCTAGAGACTCAAGCCGATAAAACGCAATTATATCGTTGCAGGAAACTTCACATGCCTGGCGATTGTTTTCAACTTGAGAAGGAGATTGGGATATCATTTGTTCCATACTTACATACCGTCAGCTCTGATTGTAGTCATGTCATGGATATCATTCTGGATCAAACCTGAAGCTATACCTGCACGTGTTACCCTCGGAGTCACATCTCTATTGACTCTAGGTTCGTATATCTTCCCGGATATAGTAGTAATAAAACGCATCATTATTGAACAATCTCGTAATCAAATTGCTACTTGATATCAAATTAACTGTTTTCTGGCCTTTTTCCGAATTCATGCTTATAGAGTTTAGTATGGATTCCAACCGAATTCACAGGTCGTGGCAATTGGGTAAGTTATCAAACCACATGAGGGCGCTGTTCAAGATCATATACTACGAACAGCAATGATATATTCGATTATTTCATCAATTTCTAGAAGTTTTGCATCACGTATATTAACTATGAGCAAAAAGAGGAAAGACGAGTAAAATCGAAAAAAATGAGCGAAAGCTCGCTGTCTACCTTGTTGAATAGTTTAGATTCTTTATTGGTGAATTGTTATGACTGTTTAGTTTTATTATTTGTGTCTTTTTGTTTGCATTATATTGCTTAGTCCAGCTCATTACTTGAAAGTATTGTTTCTGGAGTGTGTTTCTTTCTTGAGCCGCTTGGTATCACTACTTTCAATAGTCTCTTGGAACACGGCTCCATGCTTATAAAATACGCGTGGCGAAGCTTGCTCAGGTGTATTCTTATAACGGTTGAGTTTTCTCAATTTGTTTCAACTTTCACTTCTTGCAATTCGTGGCTTTTTTTTGTGAAAGCGACAGCAATGAAAAGCAATAACATTTTTCTCGCAGCTACCCAGAACACCCAATCCCAGCAGTCCCTACCACCCGTTTCGTATGTGAAAGCCATCGACGTGTGGATGTCGAGTTGCTCCGTTTTCGTTTTCATGTCCCTGATGGAGTTCGCTGTGGTGAACAACTACATGGGCCCTGTCGCGACCAAGGCTATGAAGGGATACTCGGACGAGGAGCTCGATTCGGACGTCGTCGAATATAAAGTTAGTGTCGCTTTTGGCATGTGTTCACATGCTTGTTCTAATGAATCGGGTAAGTCTCATTTTCAGGGAATGGAACGGCCACGATATAGCACAGCGAGCCAACCGCAATACGACACCTTTTGCGATGGAAGGAGTATAGCCTTGTGCATTGATCAGTTCTCTAGATTCTTTTTTCCATTTTCCTTCTTGATTCTGAATGTCGTCTATTGGTCAACTTTCCTTTGATGTAGATTATTATAACGAAATATACTATTCGATTGGTTTGGGTTTTTTTATCTATACGTTATTATTGTACATTTGTGATTTGTGAGAAAAACTGTAAAATCTATGCAGCCTGGTTCCCAACCGAACATACAGAGGTAACGTTTTGGAAAACAAATCGCCACCATAAAGTAATAAAATCCTCTGCCAAGTTTCAATATCATTTGAAGAAATAGCATATAGTGGCCGTCTGCATCTTGCTCAATTTATTCTTCCCCAACAGTAAATTCCCTTTTCAGCAGCAAAAACTCTGGGTCTAAAACAACAAAACTCATAAAAGTAGGATATTCATCATAAACGGGTAAGTTTTGAAGGATAGAAATAAAGGCTTCTGTCAAGAATGTCAGTTTGAAGTATAAACAAGAAATAGAGGCATAAGTACAAAAAAGAAATAGAGGCATATTAATGCCTAGCTATTTTACAAATACACTTTGCAGTAGTGCAAGCAGGAACACAAAATGACCTCAGCATTTCGTGGGTGGTCCTGGCAAAGGTCCTGGTTTGCCACAAAAATGCCATTTTAATCTATCTTCAGTTATCTTCATCTATCAACGTATCAACTTTTAAAAAGCTATGTGAAAAACCTGAAATCAACGTCGTCGTGACCATCACGTTCTCATTAGGCCCACATGTCATTAGTCTCACATTTCGGTACACCCACATTTTGTTAGGACTACATTTGGCCCACAGTTACCTGAACCAGAGTTGAGTTGGAAGCATCGCGTGACGTCATTGACGGGATGATAAATCGACCAATCCCCACTTCCCGTTATGTCTAATTTTGAAAATTTGTGGTTATGTTGTTGAGGTCCGATTTATTTGGATTTTGGATAATTATGATATTTATATGAATTAAAATTAATGAAAGAAATGGCAAAGAATTCAGACCCGTTTCCGTAAGTATTAAATTTATTATTTATTGCTTCACCATGAACCAATATTGACACCCATTTCAGAGTTTGGAAGCGAATTTACTCAGTAGTAAATGGAAACAGAAAGAATATTTCACCTGATGCAGTAGAGGATACATTGAATCTATGTAAGGAACAGATTATTGAAGTATTTCTTCAATTCAAGAACTATTCTAAACAGAGTTTCATATCCTGGAAAGCCAAATCTGGACTCAAAGATATAGTGTCTGATGATGAAATGTGCAATTTCATCCATTTGTTGAGTAGAGAACTTGTAAGTGATTGAATGAAAACTTGAAAACTGTGGCTTAATTGTACATAAACAAATTTATGTACATAGTAAAAATCAAATATTTAGATCAAACTGAATACCTCAAATCTAGTCTTAACATAGTGTTTAGGATACTATAGGAGATTTCTGCCTTTGAAATGAGTATATCTAGATGTTTTTTTCATTAATTAGGTATTTTGTTGAATATATTATAGTACACAGGGTTCTTATATATTTATGAGTGAGAAGGTTAATATACATTTTTCATTGGTGCCCTATACTTATCTAATCAGTTGATATTATTGAACATGAATATCTATTTCCATTTTTTTAGGATCTTGATGTCTCTGTAGCATGGACTGTAACATGTAATTTTTTGATGTTTGAGTACTATGGGAGAGTTGATGAACTGAAAACATTGATCAAATTTGATTCCAAAGTTGAATATCTGACAGAAAGTGTTTGGTATTTCTATACAGCAGATCGAATGTTCTTATTGAAGACCCTAAGACATATATTTGAGAATGTGTATGATAAAAGCCATGCTTATTTTGATAAATTTAATTCTTTCATCAAGTCTCTTGATATCAATTTGCTATGGAAGAACCTCAAAGAAGTATTCAGAAACCTTCTAGATGAAATTGATAGAGACAAATCCCAAATAGTATCTGAAGAAATTCTGGTACAGTGGATACATAGAAACAATAGAGAGCAAGCTGAAGTTGCTGTTCTTCTGTTGCACACCTTTGAATACCTCAAACCAGATGGATCAGAGTTAGCAGATATATTGACCCTTTTCATAAGGCATGGATTCACTAGGCATCCTTTGTTTCATCCAAGTGTGTCTGTTTCTAGAATAAATGATTTGACTGAGATAAAGAATTCTGAAATAGCTTTGATACTCACAATCATGAAAGTTTACTGGTAGGTTGGAGGTATGTTTTAGTTGTAGCATAATAATTAGGTATAAAGTTGAAAACAGATTTAAGGGCACAGGTCATGTATTTTTATAACCCTGTATATATCTCATTTCTATCAAAGTGAAGAAAATGATTCCCAGTTATAAATCTTCATGATTTCAAATACTCATACTTTTTTTGGAATGCCTTATATCTAAACCTATATACAAAACTTCTTGTATTGCATTTTTATTCTTGATGATGATGCATGCATCTTTACAATAACAAATGCAAAGAAAGCTCTGTTAAAGCTTCACTATCATAAAAAAAATGTAGATGTGCATCCAAAAGGCTCTGAATCTATTATAAAAATTCTTATCACCCGAATTTGTCATCTTTTTTTATATCAGTGAAATCTGAAAAACCGGATTGTGCGCCATTTTCATTATTGCTTTTCAGGAAAACTCCAAGTCTGATCAAAATGTTACCTCCAGATATCGAGAGAAATTTAGAATCATTACAGATACAGGGCGATAACAGTATAGTATTATTCGCGTGGGCCGCACTGAAAACCTCAATTAACGAATGTAATGAAAAAGAAAGCCATATGGATTACTGCAACAGAGTGATTCTTGAGTTAGTACAAAAAAAAGTGTTCAACTCCCTGTACGAATTTATTTCACACAAAATGTTTCTGGTAAGTCAATAATGTTGGTTTGTATAGCTTTAGAATAAAGTGAAAATCAATTGTTTTAGAATACAAAATTAGGCGAAATAACTACGGGGGCAGTTATAACATTGATTACTGAATTCATTAAAATTTGTGCTGACTTCAACTATGTCCATGAACAACCAGGTGTGAGCAAGTTGACAGCAGAGTTATTGAAACGTAATGGTCTGGTTATATTGGAAACTTTAGGACCAATTTTCCAGTTGTCAATGGAAGCATTCCCATTTATCTTTGAACCTTTCTTGGATATGTGCAAAGCCTTGATTGTTATACCTGAAAAATATGACTCAGTAAGTATTCATAATATCAATGGGTGATCAATTTTATTTCTCAATTTGAAAGTACCAATCCAATCTAGTTCACTACTTCTAACGGTTTTTTACTCTGAGCTTCATGGGCTTAAAAATTTGCATTATATTTCTAATCATTCTAACCATCAAAAGCGCTAGAAAATCCATAAGCGAGCTCTATTTAATAGTGAATCATAAATGAATTTAACGATTTAGATAATATTAATAATGTTTATTCAGAAAAAAAGGGAATCACATTAAATATTAAATACATAATACATAAAGAATTGTGGAATCAAATTGACACATAATTAAAAACATTGGTGAATAAACTTGAGAAAAACCTACTAAAACCAAAGTTGTGCGTAGGTTTCTAAGTCCATCGCCCTGTGTCGGTGGAATTGTTTTAAATTTGCTTATTATGAGGATTTGAAAAACTAAATGTACAATATAAAAAAAGATATTAGTAGACAAGTGAGTGTTAGTGTTAGTTGGATTTGAATGTTTTATAATGAATTTGGATTTGAAATATTGATATTCTTACAATGAAGGAATGTTTTTTTTTTAGAATTATATATTCGCGGGGTAAGATGAGTATAGCATCGCTGTCCTATCGATTTTTTTGATAGATTGGTTCTCACATTCTGATTTGTTTTTTGCCTGGTCGAGTAGGAATGATCTAAAAAGTGTAAGGCATTTCTGTTTTTAAATAGATTCATCAATATATTTTGGAGAAATAATTGCCTCAGGTCGAAACATTGTGTTTCAGAGTGAAGGATGAAGAATATTATGAAATGTAAGTTAATTGAATGAAGTTTCGAGTACCCGTACTTACAATCACATGCAAATGGTATCCATTTCTGTCAGATTCATGATTTCAGAGTGCCAAAAGAAAAAATAAAATCCAAAAGATATAAAACTAATGCTGCCGATTCATTTTCGTAAATATGATATCCAATACCATACTGTATATCAACCCTAACTCAACTGGACACGAGACACAACACCAAACTCTTCGCCAAACGCCGCTCTCAATTCCCGTAGAAGAATGATACTCCCTAATCATTACATAAATAACTTCTCCGTTTTAGAAAAAAAAACTCATCATCTCTTACCGCACTAAACAATAAGCTTTGGCACCAGTGGATTAGGTGACTGTACGGTGTGATTCTCAAATGCTTAATGAAAGGAATCAAACTCCCAATTACATATAGTGGTTAAGTAAGCTAACCTTAACTTCTGTATGCCCAACACCCAAGATGGATATAGGATGGTGAAACAGCTTCCTATTAGCAAGCACTTGAATAAACTAGACTTTTTCCTATTTCAAACCGTGGTAATATTTCCTGAAGTGTTCAGAGATGGCGACATACCTTGTGTCGGTAAAACAGGAACTGTGCATCTGTTATTTTTTTTATCAGTTTCATCTGTTCTAGATGAATTTCGCACCTGATTTCGCGCATGCGCCCTCAACATTGCCAATTAAAAATAATAGATATATGAAATTCGGCTTCACTTTGCCCAAGGATGGTAAACTAGAGAAGGATGGTTCATTGCCATAAGACGCAATGTTGGCACATCGAACGACGCGATCGTGACGTCACTGGCGGCCCTCAAGCTTTGTTTACATTTATGTTTCGATATTCATACTGTGGATTGTGGCTGTACAAATTGTTTTTTTTAAACAGAGTTCTTCAATAATTGTAGGTATAATCAAATTACTCAGAAGATTTAGTAGTGTGGATAAATATTAATAAATTATTACATCACCTCCATTGAAAAGTGTGTAGTGTTTATGAAATCATTTCAATTTCATATAGCATCTGATAACCAGTATGCCAGGTAGCAGATTTGCTATTTTTGGGCGAAAACCAAGAGGATTCCAGTATTCTTTACCACATATTTCCAAAAGGCACTGATTTTGTTTGAGATACTTATTTGAAAAGGTGGATGAGTTGTAAACATGGGTAGATGAAAATGTGTTATGAAAAAGGAGTACCTATTCTCATTATTTTATGATGTTCCATGTAATCAGATTCAGGAATTTTGTATACTTCGAGCTATAATGAGGATATAAAAACCTGCAAATAAAGAAACAACCTGGATTGCATCTATAGTAGAGTCCAATGTATAAATGAAGAGAATAGTCAGCTAATGAGAAAATCGAAATTGATGTCAATATATTTATATACCTATTATGTATAATGTAAGGTACCCATAATTCAAATTAAAGAATGTATTTTATTTTCACCATTCACTGATAATTGTTAAACTTGATAAAATAGGTAGGTATATCAATTTCAATTCAAACTATGAACTTTCAATAACCTGTGCATTAAATAATATATATGCACAAATACATTACATGCACCATTCATCAGTACCTATGAATTCTTCATTGAAATTTCTCTATTTTCAATATGAAATTGTTTTCAAGGTAGGTATTAGGTACTTACCTATTTATGGAATAGGTATATTCCCTGTTTTGTAAACGTTAAATTATCTCAAGTATTATTTTCTGGGTGGACGTTCAGGAATTTTTGTGAATCAATGAGTTTTTGCTCACAAAAATTACTAATATTTGAAGCCATATGATACCAATAACCATCAATAATCAATATGTATTGATTATAAAAAGGTACATCACAGTAAAATTACTTTTAATGCCCATTTAGTGATATTCAGCATTAATAATTTTGAATTCAGGGCCGTTGACTACGTCATCGCGCGCCTTCGGAAGCCACGCCTTTTGGCCGAAAAAATCGCTTGAATGAACCATCCTTCTCTAGTTTACCATCCTTGCACTTTGCCAACATTGTCTCTTATCCGGATTTATCGAAAATATATTGTTTTAATGTCGTTTCAATTCACGTCTGTCAGATACGAACCACAGAAATACGTAAGCAACAATAATCTTCTTCGATAATCGATCTTACCGCCATCTTCATTCTAGTCGTGGAAATATTACTACCCTTCTACTACAAAGTTTTTCGCAGAAACAATTGAAGAATTTGCCAACACCACATGATCGTGAACTTCTACTTACAATAAAGCCACAGGGTTACTTTCAGCAATGCCCCGTTCGGTTTCAGATAATGAGCCTGTTGAAGAACATCCCCGGCTTCCTGTCGGAGCTGCCTTGGGCGCACCACTCGCCTAGCTTCGTCACCGACCAGACGCAGCGGCTCTTCACCGACAGCGATCTCTTCATGGTGCCATCCGGCACGCTGGTCGAGAGCTTCCAGTACCAGGGGGTGGGCTACGCGCGGTTCGTCTACCCCTTCGACTTCTTCAGGCTCATGGAGCAGTTCACGAAGAGCCTGAGCACCATCAACTTCGAGGTCACAATTTTAGTACAAGATTCGAAAAAATAATACTTTCAGCGGAAAATAAGCAATTCAGACAACTCTGCCAAGGCAGCTTGGAGTGTACCTTCCTTCCTTCCTTCCTTCTTTGTTGTGGGCTCAACCTACTAGGTTATTTACCCAGGTACCTCGGGGTTTCTTCTTTTATTTAGGAAGGAGATTGCACCTGGATGCGTCTGGTCGTGGTACCATCACCTCCTCCCTGTTGTATTTTTGGATCTATAATTTCATATTAATCGATTTGAGATATGAAGAAATGATTAGTGCTGTGTAGGCATTAGGATTCCTAAGCAGGTCGTCTAGAGATAACGCTGTTTGTATATTTTTGATTTCTAAGAATTTCCTATACAGAATATTGGAATTATTTCTGTATGCAGGACATTCAAGCAGAATGTGTTGCAAGTTTCCATAAGCGCCACAATGGCATAAGGGGGAGTATTTAATTCCAAGCCTATGTAGGTGATCAGGAGTGAGGCAATGGCCAGATCTGAGCCTGCACATAGTTGAGGAGGCGTTTCTGTTGACTGTCTCTCTGTAGAACCATGGTTTTTTGGGAAATTTCCTTAATAGATTATATAATTTTTTTCCTTTCATTACACATGTTTCGGACCATTCTTCATCCCAATTGGCCATAATTTTTTTTCTGACTCTAGGTAAAATGTCTCTATAATCTAGTTTCTTGATATCCACACTTATCTTACTGGCACCTTTCTTAGCCAGAAGATCCGCTCTATTATTTCCCATAATATTTGTGTGGCTGGGAATCCAGCTGAATTTGGTTTGAAAGCCTTGTTGAGCTCCGTCTTCTATTAATTTCCTTGTCATGAGGGTGTGATAATCTGCAGAGGAGTTTACTCCCCCCCTTGCGAGTTTTTGTAGGGCACTCATTGAATCCGTTAAAATTAACGAGTTAGGAATTCGAAGGTCCTTTATTTTGGATGCTGCTGACGCTAATCCTAACATTTCTGCTGTGCATATTGGGGTGTCATCCTCTATCCTTGCTGAAATGTTCTTTTTAAGAGATGGTATGTGAACTCCAAATCCCACTCTGGATTTGCCTGCTGATCCATCTGTGTAGATGAGAGTTTTGTCTGCCCATGATTCTCCAATTATTCTTCTAAAGTCAATGCTATTGTCTTCATTTTCTTTTCTCACGCCCAGTTTGAACCATTTTATTTCCCTGATTTGGGTGCTGTAATCAAATGTAAAGCAAGGTAGATTTTCTTGCTTATGGATCACCTCTATGTAGGGAAGAGTCCTGTCCAGACCTTCTATTATTGGTATATCTTCCAAGGAATCTTGTTTGTCACAGAGGACTGAGTATAGATTTATGAGCAGGGACACTATGGGATTATCATCAATAGCAAGGTTTTTGAGAATAAATTTGCAGGCCAACCAGGTGCGTCGATGACGTAGTGGCCACTCCGCATTTTCAGCCAGTAAAGAGGGAATTGGGGTGCTTTTCATTGCGCCTAGAATGAGCCTGAGGCCTTGATATTGAATTTTATCAAGTTTCTGTAAATTTTGTTTAGAACTATTGAATATTAGGTACATACCGAAATCAAGCTGGGACCTAACTAGACCTTTGTATATCATGCTGAGGATTTTGGGATCAGCTCCCCACCACACCCTGGTGAGAGTTTTCATGATATCAATTCCTTTTTGGGCTTTAGCGCATATGTTATTTATGTGTGAAGAGAGTTTCATATTGTGGTCAAAAGTTACCCCTAAGTATTTGTAGGAATTTTTTATCGGTATTATTTCGTTGTTATATTTAATAACCGGAGTGTTCTTGTAACCTTTTCTCTTCTGAAAAATAACCGTGGCCGATTTTTCCGATGAAATTGAGAGCCCATGAATTTTTGTCCATTCTGATAGATTGTCCAAAGAATAATTTAGTTTTTTCCCCATTTCTGAAATGTCCCTTCCTGAACATACCAAAGCGACATCATCCGCATATATCAATATCTCTACATCTTCATGTACTACATTTTTGATGGAGTTTACATATATATTAAAGAGTAATGGACTAAGTGATGAGCCTTGTGGGACGCCTGTCACCACAAGACCCTCCTCTGAGGTACTGCCAGATTTGCTGTCTTTGATTATAACCTGTCTTGAAGTGTACAATTGTTTAATTGATTCAATTAAGTTAGATTCAATCTTGAGCTTGGCTAGCTTACTTAGTAGCAATGGTATCACCACATTATCATATGCTGCCGATATGTCAAGGAATGTAGCCATGACCGTTTCATTTTTTGTGAATGAGAAGAATATTTTCGTTGTAAGCCAGACTAGGTTTTCATTAATTCCTCTTCCTTTTCGGAAGCCAGATTGGAGAGGATGGAACCAATTTGCGTTTTCTAATTTATATTCTATTCTGTTTTTTATAAGAGTCTCAAATATTTTACAAAAACAAGAGGATAATGCAATGAATCTGTAATTTGAAGTGTTATTTCTATCTTTGCCCTGTTTGGGGATTGGGCAGATTATTTGCTTTTTCCATTCAGATGGAACTAACGTTTGGCCTAGTAGAATATCATTGAATGTTTTTAGAATTGTCTGATGAAAATCTTCTGACAAATGTGTAATTTGATTATAGGTGATTTTGTCAGGACCAGGGGCAGAGTTATTATTTATTTTTGATTGGATTACTAATTTTAGTTCTGTATATGAGAATTGAGGGCACTTGTGTTGTTTCAATTCCGGAACTTCAATTTGAAGGGGAACTCTTGGGGATGTGATTTGAGCTAGGAAGTTGTCCAAATTATCTTTCACGAAGGAGAGAGAGGTTGTTTCCGTTGTTTTGTTGTATTTAAAAATCTTAATCTTGTTCCATACTTCTGAAATATTTGAATCTCTGCTCAGCGATTCGCAAAATTTTAAAAAGCTGTCTTTTTTTTTTAACCTTAGTATTTTCTTTGTTTCGGCTACAGTTTTCTTCATTTTTAGGTAGTTACTAATTGATACCTCATTTTTGTATGTCGTAATAGCTCTTCTTCTGTCTAAGATGGCCACTGAACAGTCCTCATCCCAAGCTTGGAGTGTAGTGAATGAATTAACCTATAAATCACGGAAAAAAATAGTCTCTTCCGTAAAATAAATATACGAGTCACCTGAAAAAAATACTTGGGATATTCAGCAGTTTTTTAAATAATTAACCACTCAAATTAATCTCACAAATTGAATCTGTTGATGAGGTAGCTGATCAATATTTGAATAATATTGACAAACAGTCTCGGTCTTTTTACCTCCTTCCCCATATTGAACATGAATTATTTGTTATGCTCAACAGAAAATTGAAAAATAAATTTTTCTCGGGATCAGATGAGATAGCCCATGTAATGGCAACACTCGCCTAGCTCATAAATTTATCATTCGTGAATGGAATATTCCCGGAAGCTCTGAAAATTGGTAAAATCGTTCTTGGAGAGACTTATCTTTTCTCAAGGATTTCAATATCATAACAGTGGACCAACACGGTTTTGTGCAAAATAAATCAACTCAAATGTTAGGGCGTTCGATTGCATAGTCACGTAGTAATCATGTCACTATCGGTAACCATCACTGTCATCGTATAAAGAATATTCTGAAATAGGAGTTCCTCAGGGTTCGTTCCTTGGACCTACCTCATTTCAACTCTATATCAACGATATTGTGAATATCTGTAATGGCTCAATTATTGTTTACGCTGATGACACATCAATTATTGTATCAGATAAGGATGAATCATGTATACGTCAGAAATGTAATCAAATTTCCTCTTATATGGATCAGTGGTTCAGACAACTCACTTTATGTGAAAACAAATATAACAAAATGTATGCGCTTTCATAATAGACAAAAAGCATTTAATGTCTTTAATTTCGGTGACATTAGTCAATAGATTAGAATGCTCGATTTCTTGGTTTATATATTGTTACGATATTTCTACTTGGATTCGTGAATTTAAAACACTCAGTACAAAACTGAACAATTTATTTCACCCAACACACCAAATACAACTCAATAAACACTTAGTTACCACAACGATAATCGCTTTACAAATCTCAATGTTGACAATACTAGCTTTCTTTCTAAGCTGAACTCTCTCCAAACTGAAACTGACTGTTCGTGCCGATCCGTTCCTTTTATATAGGCACAAAATCATTCTCGTGAAATCTTGAATATTCAATGGAGTTCTTGATAAATACTGTTCATTCTGGAGAAACTGCGACGGGTATGAGTCATCCGCTAATTGCTTCGACGGCGATCGCGAGACCATAAATCACGAGACCAGTCAGACCGCCGAGATAATTACTTCCGGTCTCGTGGAAGCACAGTTCGTGACAATATAGACGAACATATTTCCTGGAGAGAACACTGTCAAATCTTAATCAATGAATTGAATTATGTTTCCTAATTTGTCCAGTGATCAGTTGCTGATGCTCAGCCCAAGTAGACTCCAGATATGGCATCTGCTTTTGGGGAAGGTCTTCGGGAGCAAACGATGTATTTGCTGCGCAAAAGAGAATACTCCGAGTTATTTTAAACTCAACCTCTAGACAAAGTTGTGTTGATGTATTCAAAAGTGGTAAAATTCTGACGCGATCATCACACTTTATCTTTGAAGTTTGTGTTTATGTATATAGTCAATATAGTGTAGCTTTCTAGTATTCATAAATGACACAAGAATAAAAAATTCTAGGGTTCAAATATCCAAAGACTGTCCTAATTCTATAGGTCCTTTATTATTTAATAAATTACCAGACCATGTAAGAGAGAGTCTAACCCTAACATGTTTCAAAAAATGTCTAAAGCAATTTTTAATTGATATTATAAAGTTAAGTTTACTGTTTTTTTTATTATGTTTAATCCAACTTATTACTAATTAATTCAACAATAGTTGAACGACTATTCAGGCACTATATAAGTACTAGTAAATTACAGTGTTTTGTCTGTTATACAGGGTCACTCACGGTCGATGGTACCTTAGACGTTTACGGAGAACGGGACGTAGGATTATTCTGAAAATTTGATTTATTGGGTAATCAGTTTTGTTCTCTCGATCTAAAATACTTTCGGCGTTGCCGCTTCTATCAAAAAGTAGCAACAACACCCTGTATTTTATTTCATTTTTAGATTCTTCCTGAAGAGCTGATTTCGTCGATCTATCATACTTGGGGTATAGCGCGAAATATTACAGAGATATAGGGTGTGAAAAATCGAGATTTTTCAACTTTAGGAATTTTTTGTGCCGAAACTATCCATTCTTGCTCAAAACGGCTCTCTCCCTATCTCAACTTTCCATTTACTATCGATTGATATTTAATTGAAACAAACACGGGTGGTTCAAAATTTTGAGTTTTGCATCACCCTCTATTTGTTTCTATTAAATGTCAGTAGATAGTAAATGAAAAGTTAAGATAGGGACATGTAAGCCGTTTTGAGCAGAAATGATCAGTTTCGACACAAAAAATTTCTAAAGTTGAAAAATCTCAATTTTTCACACCCTATATCTCTGTAATATTTCGCGCTACACCCCAAGTATGATAGATCGACGAAATCAGCTCTTCAGGAAGAATCTAAAAATGAAATAAAATACAGGGTGTTCCATTTGAAATAACAAAGTTGTTGCTCTTTTTTGATAGAAGCGGCAACGCCACAACGCTGAAAGTATTTCAGATCGATAGAACAAAACTGATAACCCAATAAACCAAATTTTCAGAATAATCCTACGTCCCGTTCTCCGTAAACGTCTAAGGTACCATCGACCGTGAGTGACCCTGTATACATGTAACAATGTTACAACTAAGTGAACGTCATCATGTACTGTTAACAGTCCTTTCCTTGTATTCCCTTACTCCTCCTCATAATTACTCGTTTCCTAATAATTACCATAATACCAATTTTGAAAATACCAATTTTGTAAATTCATTATAGTTCCTTTCACTCTTCTACTATTTAACTGTAACAAAAATATATGATAAGAGAACGACCCACAATACAAGATCTTATCAAATAAATAAGGAATTGTATATATCTTACTGAATAAACTTACTTACTTACTTTAGAGTTAAGATGAACGACTTCTCTTGTACAATACTTGTATCGTACTTCCGGAGAATGAAATTATCATTATTATTATTATTAGGTCGGCATCGAGTGGCACTGCTACGACAACCTCATCGAGCTGGTCGTCATCGGCTTCCAGTTCGTGGAACACCTGCTGAGGCACTACCACGGCGACGTAAGGCGCGATCCGGCGCTGAGGTCGCTCGTCCAGCGGCTCGAGATCGTGCCGACGCAGTTCGCGGAGGGGCCGTCGAAGAACTTCCAGTTCGTGCGGCTGTACTTCGAGGTGAACTGCACGCTCATCACCAGGGGGCTGCTCGACTTCGTGGAGGTGTTCTCGCCGGTGCACAGGAAGAAGATGTTCCCTGTCGTCGGCAACTTTGACAGGTCGAACAAGGGTCTGCTTCACGATAGGATGCTGAAAGGGAGCCTGCTGTTCAGGCTGTTGAAGGAGGAAGAGGGGAAAGACACTCATCATCTGCTCGTGCAGTACTTGAAGCTGATCGAGTTCATGGTCCAGGTGGGTTGGATTTCGAACGGAATGTTGTTTGAACTGAAAGTGAAAAAATAGTATGTTTATTCTGTATATATTTCCATACATAAAGCATTTTTATAGTGTAACAGTTTCTTACAAACAAACATAGAGAATCCCACTGAAACCGAAGTTTTGCGTGGGTGTATTTTTGTTGCTGAAACGTTAAAAAAATACAAGTAATTGAATAATAAATATAGAATATAACTAATTAAGGTACAAATCTAATCCGATAAATTATCCTAAGTCTATAAAACTTATAATTATTATTAGTGAATGATTCGTTCCAAATGTTTCCATATAAAGGTATAATATTGAGTATAAAAACGTTCTTAAAATAACTTGATATGGTAAGAGATATATATATATATACAAACTGAGAAAGCAACGACTTCCTCTTCCACTATATATATATATATATATATATATATATATATATATATATATATATATATATATATATATATATATATATATATATATATATATATATGACATTATTCGTTATTATTTGTTATGATATTATGAACAATGTCTCTATTCAAGTCAAGCACATACTTTTTGAAAATTCTCTTTATTAGATTTATATTGTTTATTTCATGTATGTAGGTCTTGTATATTTCAGGTAAGTAGTTGAATACTTTACTACTGAGGTAATTATATGTATGCTGTCCAATTTTTCTTCTTGTTATAGTGACTTGTACGTTGCCCTTAGATTTATTTCTGGTGTTGTAATTATGCTCAAAATTTCGTAGGATGTTTTTATTTTTATTTATTTATTATTTAAGCACATTTTATTTATCTATCCTAATCTGACATATTTTCACTCAAATCGGTCCTATGTCAGTTTTTAGTAACAATTGTATCGCATTCCAACGAGAAGAAAAAAATTGGAGTTACATAACTTGGCCAAGTGACATTTCAAATTAGAATCACAAAATTCGTCCTTTTGACTTAAACACCACACACGCCTACATTTACTTGTTTCCAACACTTTATAGCGAATAAAAATTATCGTTCTTCGAAATGTTTATTAAACAAGAGACTTGATACTGTTTTTTGTATGTTTTGAGGTGCGAATTTTTTGAAATACACTAGTTTTTTTCTGCTAAAAATTTATGAAAACAAATTAATGTGAGTTTGTGTGTGGTATTTTAGTTGAAAGAAAGACTAATTGTGTGTTTTCAATAGAGCATTTTAGAACACGTGATCTTGTTGGACCAAACCTTAGATCATAAAGGTTTACGCTATATCTGGCATCATGTAGTATTTGTTTGGTATTAGAGGGGTCTGTAAAAAAGTACAATGATATCACATATACATATGTATGGTCAAAATTTTAAAACGATCAATCAATGGCAGAACGTTAAATCCCCCTGGACCTACCAAACGAATAACCTGGATACCGTATATAGCGTAAGCATATGCGACTTTAGGACCAAACATGGCGCCAAATTATGTCAATACAAAGTAAATGTCAGTAAACAGGAAAGTTAGTTGCTGATTTACCAGATATTTTCAAGATATTATCAAGATTATTTCGTTCATGGCTTGTTAAGGTAAAAGTAAATATTTATTAGGTTCGATATAGGGATCGATAAAATAAGAGTCATAAATTCTGTTGATCCCTATGTTATTAAAAATGATGAAGTGGAAACTGACGTGGAATTGTTTCCAAAAGTTGCCTCCTTGGACATCATCAGTATTTAGACTCTTTCGGGACCAAACATGTCTCGAAAACTGATTTTAAATACTTCCAACAGAAAAAAAATCAACTCGAATGACAGCGAAAATATGTGTGGTTATGTTTCTTCTGGTCCAGCAGGTCTAATTTGACAGCATTCTAAAATACTCTATAGCAGAGATTTGAGATGTCAAATGACGTATTTCCGAAAAAAATGGAGCTTATATCTTCGAAAGTACCTGAGAGTGCCGCGTTTTGACTTTAGATTCGTGTACAGGATGCCAAAATAACTTGGTACCACCTTTTCAACTTGTTGGAGTGTGGTTAACTAAGATTTAAGTGATTAAAACTGTATTCACCATCGTAAATTTGATATGGAAATATTTTCATTTGCCTCGCACTTCAGGTTTCTCAATTTTGAACACATCCTTTCTACCTGATTCTCTGATCAATCGAATAAATCCATGATTGGAACAAGATATTTGCTGTGTTAAAAGGAGCGCCTAATTCAAATTGCAAATTAAAAGGTAGATGGAATATGCTTAAAATAAACATCTGTTCATAAACTACGCAGGTGCCGTCGGATATCTCCTCAATACATTTTGAAATGGCAACGTCAACTGTAGCTACGGCAGCGGAGTTTATAAATTGAGCTTAACACTTCATGTTCAAAATAGTTCACAGTTATTTAGAAGATATCTCTACCTAACAGAAAAAATGGCGTAATTTTTTCCAGTGAACAGACAAATCGTGTATACTGTCTACTAGGAGCTCATTTAGATCGACAATGCCTGCTGATCATTGATCGTTTCATTCTAGAAAAACGTGTATCATCGTGAACTCCAATTCGCCGGCATGTGGTATATCATCAACTGCACCTTCCCCCTCTACCAGCAGTGGAAATATGCCGACCCTCTGGAAGAAATCGCCATCACGAAGACCTGCTGCTCGATATTCGTGGAGGTGCTCCAGCGGCACCTCTCCAAAGTCGAAGACGACTCCGTGGTCATCTTCGAGATGCTGCTCGATTCGCTGCTGCTGCAGGAGCCCATGACCTCCAGCTACATATCCATATTCCTCAAGGACAAGTTCCACCTGCAGAAGTTGATGGAGCAGGAGCTGAACTGGAGCACCGGACCGGCCTTGGGGAACATCGAGTGCATTCGCTTGCATCTGGTGCTTCTATTGTTGCTGCTCAAGCACAAGGCGAAATTTTCGGAGAGGAAGACCACGTTGGACGACAAAATCGGGTTCATCGCCAAAAGTGTGTCGGGGTACATCGTGAATCCCTACTCTATTGCCTTGAGGAAGTTGTCCTGTCGATTTCTGGAGTTTTTAGCTAGGGTAAGGTTGATTTAACAGAATAACCGTCTCTTACACGGATGACGTCACGCGGAGAGTACGATGTGGCTTCATGAAATTGTTGATTTCTTTAATTTTTATCCCTCAATCGAATGGAAAATCCTTTTTCGGCAACCGTCCGGAAAGTACGTACTTTCCAGACGATTTTTTTTTTTGAGAAAGTGGCATTTTTCCGGCCTAGTCCGGGAAGAATCACATCGTTGTTGTCATTGTAAATATGAAAATCTTGGTAGTATGGTTTTGATAAATGCAGTTGATCATTACCATAGCAGCAAAATAACGACTGACAGCTATCTGACATAAAATTAGCTAACATTCAAAAATTATCAGATGAAAACAAACAATGTGAAACGGAAACTATACCTACGCTCGTCCTAGAATTTTGTCCACTCATCCAAAAAAACAGTATTTTCCGGACTTGTTACGTAAATTACTATTATATTCAAATTTTCGAATTTCAGGACAAGAATGTACCCCTGATGGCGCTTCTCGGCCTTGACTACGATCAAGTGCAAAGGCTTTATCTCGACAGACTTCGCGATTCAACAGAAACTGACGATCTCAAAATGTACATATTAGATCTTGTTGGTACTTGTATCAGCAGTCAGCACGGCATGACGGCTGCGTTCTTCAATGTCAAGCGTTCGAGAAAATGGTATAGCGATAATAAAGAAAAAACCATCGAATGTGACACGGTCAGCGACTTCATGATTGATTATCTGCAGAATATAAAGAAGGTATTGGGGGATTTTCTCATTTGTTCATCCGTTATTCACTCTGTGTTTTTTCTGCAGTCTCTCGACTACCTTCGAACACCTCTACAAATCGGAATTCTTCATGTGATGGCTAATCTGTGGGTTTACCGAAAGCGCCACTTGATAAAAGACGTGATTTCTCTGGAATCCTTCTGGCCGCTGCTGGCCGATCCTCTCTACAAAGAATTCGATCAGGCGCCCATTATCTACGGTTACATATTCAAAATTTTCGGTATACAGCTGGTGGATGATGAGAACGAAAACAGGTTTTTGTCGTCGGTGGAAAAGTTCGTTTGCAATGAGAAACAAGTGAAGTCTTGGACGGAGTACATGCTGAAAACGTTCAAAAAGGAAACCACGAATTTCGAGGAAATCGAAGACAGGAAATATCTGCTGCGGGCTTGGATGGAATTCGTTATAATGTTGGATAAAACTTCGGAACTGAGAAAGTTTAATAGGACTGCTAAATTTGAGTTCATTATGATGTCACTGGAAGGGATACATTTCTATGTTGTTAATACATACTGTATCAAACTTTGGATGGATCTGTGTCTATTGCAGATTTCGTCTTGGGGAATAACTGAAAAGTAAGCAACAACAACTTTACTGCACAAACCAATTTGGCAGCACCGCTAAGTTTTGCTATAAAAGTGAAAGGGGACATGTGAACTACTATAATTTTACGCTGTTGTTTCAGAATTCTATGTCCTAAAGGGTTATATTATTTCAGGAATAAATATGCAACTGTGGCACAAAAATCTATAGAAATGTTCAGCATCATCAAAGTGTACTATAAAGACTTCCAAGATGACGCTAGGCTATCCATTTTGGCTGTGATTCAAAATATCTTCGAAAAGCTGCGATCGCATTTCGAAAAACGCTCAGACGAACTTTCCCAATTGCTAGAGCAATTCGGCATGCTGCTGGAGCACGAGTACGAGCTGGTGCAGGATAGGCTTTCGATAATCGATCAAACTTTCGAGGCGACGGCTAGGGAACAACTCCTGCCGTGGATGATGTGCATCAGAATTGTCAACGGTTTATTCGAGTATGGAAATGTTGAGGACATGGGTCTGTGGTTTTGGTACAGAAGCTATGCCAATAAACTGATGGACTGCACCTGCACGTTATTGAGTCGGAGCTACACGCTACCGTTGGCTAAGATGACGCTGTATAGTCTCTCGCTTTATGCAGCATCTCCGATTCACCTGGACTTCATGAATGTGAACTTTTCGCATTTTTACAACACCGTCGAGCCTCCTCTCACCAGCATCTTGTATGGAAAGAATAACAAAGTAGGTAGAGCTTGGTTATATTTCGAGGTTATGCCATTCTGTCAAACCAATGACTTCCCCTATTCGCGAAAATCACGAACCAACAGATGGCGCTCGAAAAATGTCAAAAATTTTACATGAGGGTGATCAACAAACATTTGGTATATGTTTTCAATGGTAATATGTCAATTTTCAATTCGAATTTTAGGAAAGAAATAAATAATCCTGAGTATCCAAAAGGGGCGCTATAGATAGATTATCGTTTATAGAATTAAAAACAGGTATTTTATGTGAGTTTCGTGGATTAATTATGTTTTTATAGGCTTTTCAAACCACCTCTGCAAAATCAATGGGGTCACTAAGGTATTTGTATTTCAATGATTTCTCTTTATTTCAAGAATGGCCAAGATTGAAATAAGTATCTAGAGTATATTGGAGATAAGAAGAAACCCTTAAAATAGTGAAAAGCATTATTCAAAGCTGGTTACATACTTTGTGGGATAGATCATACTCGAACTCTAATATGAAATTAAAATAGTACCATGGAAAAATTAGCAGTGGAAGTGTGAATTTATCTGTAAACCTGTAATAATTTTATCCTAACCCAAAAATAGATGATTAGGGAAACAAAAACAAAGAATTGTAGTCAATTAACTTTATTCTCTGAGAGAAGTAAGTATAGGGGTGCTTATATTGAGATACCCACTTATCTTAAATAGGCAACACAAGTTATTATTTTCATTCATATAATAAAAATAATTATATAATATAGATGAGTAGGTATGTTCCAAGAATAACTTAAAAAGTTTGAGACCTTGTGGTCTACCAGTCATTCAAATTCATTTATTTCAATTGATACTTCATTCAATTCACAGCTCATTCATTTTGAATGAAGATTTGATTTCATTCAGCCCACATTGCCCTCACTCTTAAAGTTTGCATGTGATGACTTCCAGATGTTTATTGAAGGAATTGCATTCTTTTTGAGCCTATCTCTTGGTTTAATTCTCCTTGATGGTCCTAAAGTAAAATCAAGGTTTTCATTACAAACAACAAGAGACACAACTACAGTTAAACCAGATCTTATTTGTTTGATTTAACCTGAAAGACATACCTTCGCATTCACTTGAGAAATCCAGTTCTATAGAAAGTGCTTACTACAAACGTAAATGTTTGTGGTGATAAGTTCTCCTTTTTGATAATCCATTTTTCACACAATCTTGAAAGAAAATTCAGGATTTTGTGCCAAAGGAACGATGTCTGTACGGTAGGAGGAACGCTGAAATACTGAACAAATCTTTGTCGATTTCGTCTTTAGGACCTTTTGAACTTGCTGCATGTTTCAATAATATTAGTAACTAGCTGATAAGCACGAAACAAGTCCGAAAACTATTCAAAACAATTCAATTTCATTAAAAATAATACGAAATCCTAT
Organism: Chrysomela aeneicollis; assembly: GCA_029955515.1. NCBI lineage: Eukaryota > Metazoa > Arthropoda > Insecta > Coleoptera > Chrysomelidae > Chrysomela > Chrysomela aeneicollis. The sequence continues at coordinate 17,553,477 of JARUHQ010000015.1, read as the reverse complement.
GCTATACAATGCTAAATTGCTTTGTTTATCACCCTCGGGAGGCTTAGAAAATTTGACACCAGAGGCCGCCCACTCCGTGATTTTCGCGAATATCAACAACAGTTCTGCAGCGCCAACTATCGGAAAAATCTCCGCGAATCGCGTTCCATTGCATGGGTAATTCTAATAATTGGTGGTTATGAAACAAACTCTTTTCAGCTCAACCCAACGCAGTTAGAAGAAGGATGGTTGACATGTACGTTATTGATGAAGTTTCAACACGCACTGTTCCAATCCGTACAGCACAGAGCATTGCCGAGTTGTTATACATTCATCACGTTGAACGAACAAATTCTGACGCACATTTTCAATATACCAGATACCACAGTTGCCTTGAAGTCTCTAGATCTCGTAATAAGTACCTTGTCATTTTTTGATGCCATGATGGTTCACTGGCAATTGGAATGGTACAGGAAGTCGAATTCTACATATAATTTTGTATTGGTGAGTCAACGTTTTGTCACAAATCTAGTACAAAATTCAAACGAAATTTTTCTCAGGCCGGTGTGAAGAAAATCATAAACGCTTGTTTATACACTATTTTGAGGCCGATGAATATCGTTTTATATACGCTGGATGAGTATGGTAGATTCAACCAGATGGAAAAGGTACCAATCGAATTGACAGTCATCATTATGAACAAGTAAGTTGCGTTATCTCGTATCATTGCCGTCCGAACTACATGCGTTCGTTTCAGATTGGTAGTAGCCGTTTCTCTCGGCTTCTCGATCCTCTACAGAACGAATCCCAGCCTGGTCGATCTGCTGGACGTTCACGTACCCGACACGGCGACCGCGATGATCGACAACGACTTCAGCGTGCCGAAATTCGAATTGCCAATATCGACCACGCTCACCTACGGAATGCTGCTGTGCCTAGCGCACTTCTTCTGCAAAATCCTCGACGCGCTCAACCTGGGCAGGGCCAAAGAGCCCGACAAAACCGACAGGGACTACCATTCGAAGCACTTCGCGATGGTCGAGCATCAGGACTCCAACGACAGACTGCCGAACCAGAAGCTGAGCGCTTTCCAGCGGTACGCGATGTACGAATACTCCGGGCTGGCTGATCCCTGGATCGAGAAGTTGGACTGCGACAAGGTGAAGGCCTCGCTGGAGGCGCTGATGCTGTTTCTGGGTCAGCAAATATTCCTCGTCGTTTCTGCCACCGACATGGAGAACGTGTCGTACTTCAAGAGGAATTTGAGTTCGGAGCTGCAGTTCTTTTATGAGCACGTCAAGAAGCGCACTTCGGCGCTGGTCAGCCAGGCTAAGGCTACGGCGAGCCAGATGGCGCTCAAGGAGACCGACGTACTGAGGAGATATTTTTCGCAGTGCAAGGTAAGCGGAGGTGGAGATGAGATTGTTGAGAATAATTTCTGTATAGTTGTGTCGTATTGGTTCACTAATATTTGCAAACTTAGGTAGCTTTCAATATAAGTCATTGTGAATGTCTGAACTAGTTTTCCATCAATACATGATTTGTTAACAATGTTTTTTTTTTCTACAACCGGTTAACAAGGCAGCCTTCGACGCTTATCAATTCTCAGCACAACATTGACGTTCTCCGAGGAATGTTATTAAGTTACAGCATTTGCGCTCGTGAGCAGAAATATTCGCGCTCGCCTCTACCATGAGTATGTTGTTAAAAACGAACTAATATTCTCGTGCAGGATTGAAAATAGTGACTGTGAATTATCTAAGGTACCTCCTTATTACAGTGGCTTAATAGGTTACAGTGACGCCAATGGGCTAGCGGCCGCCATGTTTAGGCAAATTTTCTATGGGTATTATAGGAGGAAAACACAAAATTCACGATTTTTGTGGAATTGGACTATAATTTATGGTGATAACATTCTGATCATGATGTACTATTATACTATCTTTATTGTGATTAATTTTTCAATGACTTATACCTTATAAATGAAGTTATATTCAATTAAGAGAATGCGAATATAACGCGGGTAATTCAAAATTTTGAATTATTCGCGGTAAATACGAATTTCAAACGGTGCTTCCACACAACGTTACTACATTCCTAAATAAACTTAATTGATCAGAGTTGAACTGGTATTCGAGTTAAACGACGAATTATATAATATGAGAATGATGAATTGATTATATATGTATGTCTTGAAATATTCTTCTACATTCTACTTACCTCATTTTAAGGACATGTAAAAGAAATAAATAACAGACCACTTAACAATACATTCATTTTATTTTGAAATGATAAATACATATATAAAATAATCGACACTTCATTCATTTTTAAAACACAATAATATAAGTTGGACACATACATTTATTTCATTTTCTCATAGATTAACTGCCATAATTGTTGACTTTATTGACAATCTTTTTTTACTTGCTATCTTCAACCTTAAGTTCAAAAAACGAGTTTTTATTTTATTTTCCAAATTATGGCAAGAAGAGTTTGTTCCCACATATCCCCCTCAAAGTGAACATATAGAATATGGAACAATATTGTATAACACACAAAACCACAAAGAAATGAATAGTTTGTTGGTTGCCAGTTATCTCGCATAACTTTGGCTGTCCAAAGTTTTCTTCTAGCTGGGTCTCTGGGAAAAGTTTTCATCAAAAACCCTTTAGCTGCAGAGTTTGTACAGTTGAAAGCTGAACATCCAGGCATTCTTGAGTTTTAATACCTAAAAATTATACCACTTGAAAATATGCATATCAAACACTATATTGTAGGTTAGATAAACTTTTTGTGAAACAATTCACAACTTTCATAAAATATTCATAATATTGATGATTATAATATATTTTAACACAGATATAGGAACTATACAACTATCTTAAATGGAGATATTCTCAGAATTGTTTGTTGTTTATTTTCATATTATAAACTTGTCTCCAGTTTCACTTTATATCCAACATAAATCCTCGATATTAGATAGGATTGAGGGACTTACCTGGGCAGGTCGAATTCCAAGCGATTCTTCATTCAAAAGCCACGAATATACAAGAACTTAATGAAAAACACGATATTTCCAATGCTTCTATCACAAATTTAGCCTAAACATGGCGGATTTACGTCGACCTTGAAACAACCAATAGAAAAGATGACATTCCGTTGTCGTCACTGTAACCTATTAAGCCACTGTACTCCTTATGTAGCAGAAAGAGCAAAAATGTGACTTAGAACCTCCTACTAGAGGAATCGAGGAAAAGTATGAATTATGATGTGATAGATTCAAGAAATGGTGCCATGAAATGCTTGTTAAATATATCGAAGTAAGTATTGTCGCATTTTTCAAAAATCCTCTGGCCGCTACGCGATGCGCGATAACTGCCTTTTTCCAGGGGAAAATCTATAATTTTACGCTCTAAATCACAAATTGCCATTTCCTCTTTTACTCATACGCCTTCCTAGTTCGGGATCTACCTATGCTCATAAAAAAACGAGGTTATGCAACAAAATTTATGGCAAATTTATGTAATTACAGGCATATATATGATAAAATACATTCTGGTGGAAAGATAATTTATTATCAGATTAAATTAAACTTCGTAGTACAACCTGGAGACAACTCATCAATGACAGGCTGTGGAGTATCACACTAGTCGAGCTGTCGGTAGGTTCACAGCACTGAGTGGCGACAGCCCTCACCTTCGGGTAATACCGATTCCAAAACTCGAACGCCTTGTAATTCAGATTCCTCGAATTGCTCATGTTGAATATGCCATCGATGATCAGAACGCCCGGGCTGTCTTCGCTGAACCGCTCCCAGGTGACCGGGTAGATGCTGTTCTCGGTGGGGTCGGATGACTTCGCGAAGTTCGTCCACAGCGACATGATCGTGTCCGAGATCCTCTTGTCGCGGATGTCCCACTCCTGGCCCGTCGACCAGTAGGGCACGCCCCACACGTAGATGAGGTCGAACAGGTGGGGCACGCTCACCCAATCGGGCAGGTGGCCAATCGCAGCCGCCGTGCTGGGCTTGATGTCGAATCGGTACATGTACGTCGGCTGGTGCTTGCTGAGGAACGACGCCAGGAGGAAAGTGGCGGCTGCGAAGTTCCTGTCGGTGAGGAAGCTTGCGATGGTGTCCCTGAACACCTTGGCGTCCTTTATGGGCAGCGCGGGCCCGTAGAAGAACATCACGGCCTCGTTTATCTGCTCGTAATTGTAGACGCAAGGGGAAGACTCGGTGTTATTGACAGTGGGTATGTCGCCGCTGATCAACTCGTTCAGTAAACTCTGGAGGTACTCCGTGGAGAGAGAAGATACGTTCCGCAGACTCTCCACCTCGAGGGCCTGCTCCATGTGGGTGTAACCCGTCAGCAGGGGCACCTTCTCGAAGTCCCCGCTCTCGAAGTACCTAATCGAGGGCTCCGCCAGGAAAGGGGTGCTGCTGTTCGTTATGGCAGCGTCGAGTAGCGGCTTCCAATCGGTGTCGGAGGTTTCCTGCACGAGGGACTCCGCATCGGCGTTCCGGAGGCATTCAATCAACTTCGAGGTCGGCTTCCTGTCGCACCCGAACGTGGTCGCCATCCTATCCAACGCCTCCTTATCCTCCTCCGCCCTCTTGACCGCGGACGGGGAGAAATAGTTGCCGCCGCTCATTGCGATGGCCTTGTTGAAGAGGTTCCTGCTGCCGGGGCTGATGAGGTGCAGCTGCACGCTAGCGGCGCCCGAGCCGTAGCCCATGATGCAGATGTTGTCGGGGTTGCCCCCGAAAAGCGCGATGTTCCGCTTGACCCACTGCATGGCCGCCTGCTGGTCCATCAGGCCGTAGTTGCCCGAAGCCTCGCCGTCCATGGTTGTGAAGAAGCCCATGATGTTCAGCCGGTAGGCCACCGAGACGATGATCACCCTCTGCCGGTAGACGAGGGTGTGCGGGTTCCACATGGAGGGGGAGCCTATGACGAAGCTGCCCGGGTGGAACCATATTATCGTCGCGTAGCCTTGCTTGGGCTCGTCACCTGCAATGGTGAGACATGGGGATGATTAGGTCGTACTGGTACGTTCAGTTTTGAACAGGAGTGCCTTATCTTATACAATGACTGAGAATGTACTTTTGAAAATTCATTTCTAGAGAGGCACACGACTGATGAATTCATAAATTATAATACCACTAGAGCTTTATTATTATTGGAAACTCGAATATTTTGAGAATTTTCCAAAAAATATTCGATTTCGAGAAAAATGTTTCTGCATTCAAGTGGTATACAGTAAGAATAATTATGGAATTCTTGACTAACTTTATTCCACTAAATTTAGTACAAGGAACTCGAAGTGGTACTTGGTATCTGAAGTTGAATGTCATTTTACCTATAAAAGTCAAGAAATTTCCAGTGTGATTTCATGCTCCGTACCCCAAGGAGGAAGGAAAATTTCGGAAATTTTGGTAATTTGTAATGAAGTGTTTTTCAGCGACCTTCATTACTACAGGTCGGATACATAAAACCCTCGGTATATTATTCGAATAATTAGTATTTTGCTAGGTAAACCTGTTGTAAAATATTATATCTGATATTTCGTTCCTGTTTTCGAGATTCTTATGTTTAAATTGTACATAATGATTCGATATATAATTTTCCAGAAAATCGGAGGTAACGGTACATTCCTCATTATAAGTATTCATATACAGGGTCGCTGATATGTATGGAAACGGTCGATTATTTCCTAAAGTAACATAGCTAGCGAAAAATGTTAGGATACAAAAGTTGTAGGGTTTTTCAAAATCCATTAAGCTAATGAAAAATTAAGTATAAAGAATGAGTCAAAAAGTCAGGACGAAACAAAGTTGCTTTTTCTCTGAAGGAACGCCCTGTATATTATTCCACATTTCAATTCTGTTCGAAATTCTGAACAAAATTGATATAGCACATCATTTCCTAAATTCAACTGTTTTCGAGATATCGAATTTTGAAAATAACTCATAATAAATTATCCGGCATATCTAGATGAAACTTTTCCTAATAAATGGATTGGACGCAGGGGAGCAATTGAATGGCCAGCTAGGTCTCCCGATATGACCCCACTTGACTTTTTTCTATGGGGTCACATAAAAAATGTAGTCTACAAAAATAGGCCGCCAAATATCGAAGAGTTGCAAGAAAGAATAAGGCATGAAATTTCTACCATTCCTCCTCACATGATTTTAGATTCACTACAAAATTTTGTTCAGCGAGTTCATTACTGTCAGGAGGTAAATGGTAAATACTTTGAGCACCTTATTAAATAGAATTTGTTGTTTATTGAAACTTGTTTTCTCTCTTTTCCTCCTGTCTTAACTATTGTTTTCATAAAATTTTAAATATCCTGGACATTCATTAAAAAATACATTTTATTGTTTTAATTGCATTTTATAATCAACCCTGAACAATAATGCTTTTTTTATTTTCTGTAAAAAAATTATAATTAAATTGTAATCATAATATCCACATACTCCACCTTTTGTGACTTTCATAATAAATATGCATCATTTCGTGCTTTTCCTTTAATAAATTTGAGAGCAGTAAAAAGTTATTTTCAAAATTCGATATCTCGAAATCGGTTGAATTTAGGAAATGAAGCGCTTCATCAATTTTGTTCAGAATTTCGAGCAGAATTGAAATGTGGAATAATATACAGGGCGTCCCATTAGAGAAAAAGCAACTTTGTTTCGTCCTGACTTTTTGACTCATCCTGTATACTTAATATTTCATTAGTTTAATGGATTTTGAAAAACCCTACAACTTTTGTATCCCAACATTTTTCGCTAGCTATCTTACTTTAGGAAATAATCGACCGTTTCTATACATATCAGCGACCCTGTATATCCTATTCAGAAGAAATGTTATTCCTGGTATTTTTTTTATATTATTTCCAACACTCTGCTACCTGTTTTTAACTGAGTGTATTTTGGTTCATTTCTTGCTCCGTTTTAGAGGTCAAACAATGACAAAGCAAGGACAATCTGTACCGTTTTTATCCTGATTTTTTGGAAAACCGAATAGTGCATTGAGTTATGGTGACGATACAAAATATAGGCATTTGATTGGTCGAAAATGTTAGGTGTAAAATTTACAATATCATGCGTCATGTTTAAAAAGGAAGGTTGAATCTGAGATTATTTAGAGGCCCGCTTCAGGTTGAGATTTGGGAATTGTGAGCAGGATACGTCATTGGGAACGCATATAGGTATGGAAATAATGAACGGCGAGTTGATGGGAGATACGGCATTAATTCGGTCGGTGAATCTTAATTACGTCGTCCCGAAAAATATTGGTTTCCTGAACTTTTTACGCGAACGCCTATGAATTTCTGATTTCGTGTATAACTGCATAATGTAATGATCCAGTGACACGCTATACGAACCGCCGGTGCTACCTACGTCCGTACCTGTTCGCTCGCTTATTTTCTTTATGACCATGCCGTTGCGCAAAAATAATATAAGAATCGTGATTACGTTCCACATAATACGCATATAATAACACACGAGGGTGAAATGACTTTTTTTTACACGACTACTGCGCCAAATGATTGTTTAGAAACTAATACAATCCACAATTCTAATGGGGTTTTAAGAACTATACAGTGTGCCCAAGATAAGGATGAACAGCATGGGGATCTCGGTAACCGTAAGAGTTACACAGTAGGTCAAATCGGCAAATGAATAAATATATTAAGGAATATCAGAAATGTTCTTTACTTCAGGAGATATTCGAAAAAAAACCTAAGGCACTTTCTTATTGCCACTTTCACAGCTACAAAATGGCGTTCACGAAATCTCTGTACTACGTTTCGTTTGGAAGAAACCATCATCAACCTTTTTTTTTATATGAAAAAACAAGCTGTGCATTCGCTATATAAAAAAAACACAGTTTTTTAGAAATGAAACATTGTACGGTGATTTTATGCAAGCCATTTTGTAGAGCTGAAAAAGTGGCAAAGAGAAAGTGCCTCTGGTTCTTTGGGAACTTTTCAAATAACTTCCGAAAACAATAAAAACCAAATCATCGAATTTTTTTTTTTTTTTTTTTTTTTTTTTTTTTTTTTTTTTTTTTTTTTTTTTTTTTTTTTTTTTTTTTTTCGAATATCTCCGGAAGTAAACATCGGGATTGGGATTTCTCAACATCTATTTATTGACCCCTTAATTGCGAAACTTTTTTTCCATCTTTGACCTACTCTGTAACTCTCTGTTACCGAGATCCCCATGCTTTTCTTATCTTGTATTCGAGCAAGTAAAAGTGTGTAGATACCTGAAGACTGTATCGTATATACTATAACACTGTCTGCGATTCAGTTATCAGCTTCTAGGGTTATATTCTTTTACAGCCTCTCAACAAACAATCTTGAAAAGTGATTGCGGGTGATAGCTACGCCACTGGACCATCGCGTGTTATGAATCCAGATTCGTCTAGCTAGGCAAATCTAAAATCTGGATAAGAATTATCCACAAACGTCAACAAAATAATGGTCCCATTCAAGAAGCACTCTCTTGATGAACATCAGATATGTGCAAGAGGAAAACAAACATATTGCGGTTAATCAAGGATATCGAGATGTGATTTTATTAAACCAGGACTTTGCTTCGCTGCGTGTCAGCTTCAGAAAATAGGAGTAATCGATTTTGCTGAACAAGTGGAAAGGAAATCATGCCAAATAATCCTGAACCACGTGAATATTAATATGACACAGCCCGTTATTTAATTTTCATCAACCCCCACAGGGCGTATCGCGAATGGTATCAGATGGTGAATTCCCTGTCATATTTCATGAAAAAAAGTTCATAAGTATAAACTTGTGTCCTAATTTGCTTCATATTTGAGTAAATAGCTGCCAAAGTCTTGATAGTGTTGATAGAAGTTTTTATTAGAGACTCGAGAATTTTTTTGGTAAAGGTAGGGAGTATGGGTCCAAGCCCGATTTTGACGAAACTTTCACAGATGCTTCATAACATGATAAAAATACTATATCCATCAAAATTTTTCCGCGGAAAGACCTTTTTCCATGTTTTTTTGACAAATTTATGTCGTGGTACTCACTATCAAAACTCAAATACAATCTATATTGGACGGAGTAATAAATGCATCCATAACATTGAAACACACTTTCTTGAACGGCTACTACTTTTATCAACACATTTAAAGTAATTTATGAGTACCAATAATTCTCAAAACGTTCGAAATAGGAATAAACTGATTGAATTATTCAATAGACATGTTTAAATTTATTTGGCAAATGACAGCTCCGTTCAAACTCCAAACAGCGAAACTGCTATTGCGATGTTGCCGTTTCGATTTCAAAAACATTCGTTTTAGGTAAAATAAATAAAATATTTCGGAGCAGAGAGGACCAGAAGTTCTAAATTTCAGAAGCAAGGATAAATGAATTTTTATTGGATGATCATTTTGGTAACGAATTAATGTTTCAACTTGAAGAAAAACACATCACATTCAATCTGAGAATTCTATAGAAAAATAGTTATGGTCCTGAGAAGGACCGTTTAATTTTTAGCATTATCCTTTCAACAATAAATAGCATTCGGATCATTAGTAACTTAAATTTAAACAAAGTTCATAAGAGTTCCTACAGGAAGTAGAGAAAAATGAATAACGTGGTGATGGCATGCGCGCGCTCGCGTATGTATTATTGATATTTGTCAAGCAATAAGGGAATATAGTTTCTATAATAGTTTAAAAAATAGAGAAGGTAGTAATAAATTTCAACAAAGTTAGGTTAGGTGGTTTCTCCTTCTTTTCTGTTTCCATTCATCAGCGTTCCTACAGTAAGTAGAGAAAAATGAACAACGTGGTGATAGGTATGCGCGCGCTCGGTCGACATTTCGCAAATTCGCGCGCGAGGATTTGCGAAATGTCGACCGAGCGCGCTCGCTTCGCTCGCGTGTATGTATTATTGATATTTGTCAAGCAATAAGGGAATATAGTTTCTATAATAGTTCAAAAATAGAGAAGGTAGTAATAAATTTCAACAAAGTTAGGTTAGGTGGTTTTTCCTTCTTTTCTGTTTCCTTTCATCAGCGTTCCTACAGTAAGTAGAGAAAAATGAACAACGTGGTGATAGGTATTTCTGAAATCAAACCGGCAACGTTGCAAAAATTACTGCTCTAACAACCTGTCATTAGTGTCATTCGCCAATCAAAATGTTTTTGTATTCATTGATAACAAGTTTTCAACTTTTTTTAATTCTTGTTATTACTTTCAAAGAATCAGTTAATTTATATAGATTGTGCATGTAAGTATTGTTGGTTCAACACAGTGCCTACCAATCGAAAAGATACATTGGACACTCCTTACAACGAATTGTGTGCTTATTATGAAAGCCAGTGAGAAAATGTATGTTTTTCAAAAAAAAAATGGAAAAAGGTCTTTCCGCGGAAAAATTTTGATGGGTATAGTATTTTTATCATGTTTTAAAGCATCTGTGAAAGTTTCGTCGAAATCGGGCTTGGATCCATATTCCCTACTTTTTCCATTTTTTTTTTTGGCCGATTTTGATGAAACTCACCGTTGGGCACGAAAATGTTCAAGTAGAGGCAGTCCTCCGCTATGGTGAAATTCAATTTCGAGATGAGCTGCAAAAACGGCTTCTCCGCATCCTTGTAGTCGTTGACGATTTGCAGGCAGGACGGGGGATAGTCCTTCTCTTGCCTCACATCGCTCCAGCTGGGCAACTCTTCAGTCACTGGGGGAGCGAACCTGGGAGAAGTTATCACCCTCGTCATATTTGATATGCTCGAATCCAAGGTGGATATAGGATGGTGAAACAGCTCTTCAATTGTTTCTGCGAAAAACTTGTAGACCGTTTGAGAAGGTACTAATATTTCCACGACTTGAATGAAGATGGCGGTAAGGTCGATTATCGAAGAAGATTCCTGTTACTTACGTATTTCTGTGGTTCACATCTGACAGACGTGACTTGAAACGACATTAAACCAATATATTTTCTATAAATCTGTAATGAATATTGATATTTCGACTCTTCTCAGTCATTTTTCATCTAGAACAGATGAAACTTATAAAAGTATGACAGATGCACAGTTTCTGTTTTACCGACACAAGGTATGTCGCCATCTCTGATAACTTCAGGAAATATTACTACGGTATGAAATCAAGTAGGCAAAGGTCTACAGTTTATTCTAGTGCTTGTTAATAGGAAGCTGTTTCACCATCCTATATCCACCTTGCTCGAATCATAAGAACTCTGGCTGTGTGAATTTCGAGTTGGGAGTTCCTCAAGGGTAGGGTTGCCATATTTCGCTAGACTCTCGTCGGGACGTTCTAAGAATTCTATATGATGGGGTGTATAAAAAAATTTTGTGATGAAAATCTCCGTATTTCATATAACATATTTGTTAGTTAATTAACGTCATAATAAAAATAATTCTAATTTGCTGCAGAAGTACTAGAGTTGCCATACTGTTAAGAAGATTTAGCTTTTACAACTCTTTGTGACCTTTAACATATTTGTAGAACTCTGTGCAAAGTCATGTCTGAGATGTCATAATTGAGTTGGCACTGTGAAATAGACTCCACAGTTTCTGGGAGCAAGCGATTTAGCAGGGATTGTAAAAAAAAATACTCGCATAATTTTAACAGTTGGCACTTTCTTTCATTTTTTCAGTTTCTTCATAAAAGTTAATGCATTTCTTTACCAACGAATTGATCAATTTTCATTTCTTTGAGGCAAGTTCAGCTTCTAAGATACATATGTTGCTCGAAGAGATTGTCGCAGGAGACTTACAGGTATAAAATAGTATTTTTTTCATGCTGGGATTTCAGATAGTGTCTTCAGATCGATCCCTTCATATTTATCAAATGAATCAGACTATCACGTTAGGAGTATTATCATTACAATCAAATATTATTAAGTGGCTGACCGACGAAATTTGCATTGACCAGTTTCAATCGGGACATTTTAGTCTTTTGTCGGGACGTCGGGACAGAGAGCTCAATAACGGTGACAGTCCCGATATATCGGGACGGATGGCAACCCTACTCAAGGGTCATTGTTCGGGCCTAATTTGTCTTTATCCTACTCCTATCGCGGAAAACTGAATGAGTTTTCAAATTTATTTTGTCATGCGTGGAAAACAATATATCTCATTTACGAAAATATAAAGGGTATTTCGAAATTCGATTATATTTTAAGGACGTATTGTTGGAATTAAAATAAGACTTTGTTTTCATGTAAACAAATGTGTTTCAAAATGAACCCTCTTCGAGCTACAGCCACTGTGAATTGCTTAAAATAAACGATTATTTGAAATTGTGGCTGACGTAACGGATATAATTTTCTGAAAAATGGCATGACCTGCTCATTTTTTAAGGACCTGTACTCATTCATTTTTCGTTTCAAAAATTAGGTATTTCCAGTTTTGTTAGAGTTGGGGGGTCCATACTTTCAATGACCTAAATTTTTAAAAAGAGAAACTCTGAATTTCAACACCATACTGTTGTTAGCCATGAAAAAATCAAAAAATTTGGTTTCTTGAATTTTCTTGATACATCTATCTGTTTGCAAGAAAATCGTTATCAGCGAAGGGATATAATTTCACAATATCAGACTAACAAAACTTTTATTGGGCTGCGATATTTGAATTGAAGTTTTTATCACTAGGTGTTTTCTACTGGAAGCGATGGTAGGAATGACGAATAAAACGACATCACAAGACGTCAAACTTGTTAATTTGTTGACGTTTATTAATTTGAAATTAATTATATATATTTGTGATAGTTGATAGAAAACATTACTATTAGTAGTTATTACTCCATTATTTTACCGAACACAAAACATTTAGGTGAAATGAGAGGCTTTCACAGCTTGACCTTCTTTTTGGGAATTATTTTGGGGTTATGTTATTAAATCACGTTTGCTTTTCGTTAAATCGCCATTTTTTTCACCCCTTTCACAATATTATTCCTGTCATTCCATCTGAGCAAACGGAATGAAAAGTTGCAACCAACCTACATTCCAGTAGGGGAATCTTGCCAATAAAACGCACCTATTATTGACACTTATTTTAGTTGTCAGTTTCTAGTAGGTTGATTATTTGAAATTTGTCAACGTTGAAAATGGAAAATGTTAACAGTAGCTGGTATTTCAGGACACATTTATATGTGAGAAAAATCTTATTTTGATCCCTGTAATACGTCCCTATAGTATCCACATCGAATTTTGAATCACCCTGTGTACAGGGTGGGCAAATTTCGATGTTTGTATAAGGTAACTATAGGAGATAATAAAAAATTGGGGTTGCCTTCGATCTCTTTTTTCAGACAGAGAGTCTTTTGTTTTCGAGTTCGATTTTTCGACTTTTGGATACATGTGAATATCATGGTTGTTTGTAAAGATACGAGATAATAATTTTGATATTCTGAAGGCACTTTTTCGTCGAGAAAATTTGTTTAATAAGGTGCAACTTCGAGTTATGGCCCAAAGTTGTAGTTTTTCAAATGGAAACCATAGTTGACTGTGGTTTGGTTGGAACAGATATTTTTCCCTTTCTAACCATGTATCACATGTCCGGTCGCTTTGGATGTGTGAGTTTTCAATAGTGAAACTTTTCGTACGACATCCTCACTTTTAATGATTAAATGAGTTAATTGATTTTATGACGAAAACAAACAGATAAACTGTCATAGATAAAACCCGCCTACTTGAAATGAATATAACAAAACGCAAAAAGTAATCTAGTAGAATATTGAAGACTTGCACATCAAAAGCGATAAGTCATATTATGATACATAGTTAGAAAGAGAAAAAATCCGGTCTAACTAAACCATGATTCCCATTTGAAAAACTACAACTTGAGGCCATAACTAGAAATTGCAATTTTCTTTCCAAACTTTTCCGATGCCACCGGATTATGCAGAAAAAAGTGCCCCAAGAAGCAGGAAAGTAAAAGTTCTCATAACTTCAACACAAACCACCATTACCAAAAATTACATTAGAAAAAAAAAACTGGTTAAGTTGAAAAACAGCCTAGGCTGAACTTCGCCCTTCATCAAATAGCAATTTAGTATTGTAACTCATAACTTGTGAAAATGATGAATAAAGACCATTATTATTATTATTATTATATTCATATGTGTCTACTCTATTTGCTGATGATCTCTCAGTAGCTGCATCTGGAAACACCATAAGCAACCTTTGTGTGGCTTCAACAGACTATATAAGAGCTTCTAATGAATACAGTACTAAAAATCACCTTGTACTGAATGCGCTGAAAACTGATCTAGTGCAGTTTTCTGCCTCAAATCTAGACTACAGTTTACTAGTGAGATATGAAAACTCTTCTCTCTGTCAATCAAATGTTGTTAAATTTCTTGGAGTAAATATGGATTCACATTTAAATTGGTACACACATATAGAATATGTTGCCAAAAAAATTTCATCTCACTGCTTTGTATTATGGAGACTGAGAAAGTTTGTTGACAGATATTTTCTACTAATATATTACCACTCATATGTCAATTCTACATTCTCCTATGCAATAACCATATGGGGAAACTCAAAAAAAATCGAGTCTCTCTTAATATTACAAAAGAAAATATTGAGAACAATGACGTTCAAAGACCGAAGGTACTCGTGCAGAAATATATTTAAAGAACTAGGCATTTTAACTGTCACATCACTTTACATTTTCAAATGTGTGATATTTGTTAAAAAGAATATCTCTGATTACATTGCATCTGAAACTGTCAACTACAATATGAGAGCTAGGTCGGTGATTAGACTACCCCCACATAGACTTACCCTAACGGCAGAAAGTTGTTTTATAATGCCATTGAAACTGTATAATCATTTACCGAATGTTCTGAAAAATGTAACAGATGTTAAAATTTTCAAACGGGAAACAAAAAAATTTCTTACTACAGTACTCATTATACTCGTTGGACGAGTATTTTGATGCCAATTTTTAGATCATGATGTAACTGTTTAGTCTTAAGTTATTTGTGTGGTTAGTTTTGTTCTATTTTACTCTATTTTTTTTTTGACGAATCTAACACAATTTGTAAATTGTCACATGGAAAATAAAAATATTATTATTATTATTATTAAGAGTCCAAAAAGTTACCTCCTCTAGTTACTGCTGATTTACCCTGAAATTTGCACAGCAAGCACGATATACTTGAGCGGAAACAGCCCACCAATACAAAAAAAAAAAAAAAAAAAAAAAAAAAAAAAAAAAAAAAAAAAAAAAAAAAAAAAAAAGCGAAAACCACCGACCTGAGATCGCCCAGCGGCGGCCTGGCGTACGGTATGCCGTAGTAGGCGGTGATCTTGTGCACCCTCAGCTGGGACACCTCGACGCCGAGCACGTCGCCCTGGCCGGGCAGCTGGATCGGCTTGCGGTGGTCGCGGGCGGACCGGCAGAGGGCGGCGATCGCCACCAGACGGACGGCGACGAGGGCGCGCATTTCGCTGCTTAGCGGGGGAACGTCTCCGGGTAGCGTCGTGGACGCGACTGCCCGTCCTGCCGAGGCGCTCGTCGACGTCGCGTGTTGGGGGCGCCTTCCCCCGATCCGTGCGATCAATTCGGGGTGTTCGCTCCGAGAGGGTCGGGAATCGGGATGCGTTCTTGTGCTGGTACTGGTCGTTTGGGGACTCGTTGACCACATTCAGGTGTTTTCCGTTCATCGTTGAAGATTTCGTTGAAAATTTCACGTCACATTTGAAAGCCTATATTTTTATCGTTAACCATAACAACTAGAACGATTTTCCTCATCAGAGGAAGGAGAGGATGGTATTACACTTGAAATTTTTTGACGTTTATAGGTTAAATATGGCATTCATATTTTTATCTTTGGAGATTTCATTGAGAATTTCACGTAACATTCGACCAATCAAAAGCTTATATTTTTTATCTTTAACTAAGACAATTTTCCTCCTCAAAGGAAGGAGAGGATGGTATTACACTGCAAGGATGGTAAACTAGAGAAGGATGGTTCATTGCCATAAGACGCAATGTTGGCACATCGAACAGCGTATGTTACGTCACTGACGGCCCTCAATCTTTGTTTACGTTTATGTAATTATGTTTCGATATTCATATTGTGGCACAATTGTGGATTGTGGCAC
Organism: Chrysomela aeneicollis; assembly: GCA_029955515.1. Taxonomy (NCBI): domain Eukaryota; kingdom Metazoa; phylum Arthropoda; class Insecta; order Coleoptera; family Chrysomelidae; genus Chrysomela; species Chrysomela aeneicollis. The sequence continues at coordinate 17,537,373 of JARUHQ010000015.1, read as the reverse complement.
AATTGTGGATTGTGGCTGTACGAATTGTTTTTTTTTTAAATAGAGTTCTTCAATAATTGTAGGTATAGACAAATTACTCAGTAAGAAGATTTAATAGTGTCGATAAATAATAAATTATTACATCACCTCCATTGAAAAGTGTGTAGTGTTTATGAAATCATTTCCATCTAATATAACCAGTATGCCAGGTAGCAGATTTGCTATTTTTGGGCAAAAACCAAGAGGATTCCAGTATTATTTACCACACATTTCCAAAAGGCACTGATTTTGTTTGGGATACTTTTTGGAAAAGGTGGATAAGTTGTGAACATGCAGATGTTGTGAATCCTGATACAAGTCATACATCAGAGCTGTGATTTGTCCAACCAAATTCAAGAAAGAGATCTATAAAATGGGTAGATGAAAATGTATTATGAAAAAGAAGTACCTATATTCTCATTATTTTATGATGTTCCATGTAATCAGATTCAGGAATTTTGTATACTTCGAGCTATAATAATGAGGATATACAAACCTGCAAATAAAAGAAACAACCTGGATTGCATCTATAGTAGAGTCCAATGTATAAATGAAGAAAATATTCAGCTAATAAGAAAATCGAAATTGATGTCAATATATTTATATACCTATTATGTATAATGTATAGGTACCTATAAATTAAATAAAGAATGTATTTTATTTTCACCATTCACTGATAATTGTTAAACTTGATGAAATATAGGTAGGTATATCAATTTCAATTCAAAATATGAACTTTCAGTAACCTGTGCATTGAATAATATATATGCACACATACATATTACATGCATCATTCATCAGTACCTATGAATTATTCATTGAAATTTCCCTATTTTTGATATGAAATTGTTTTCAAGGTAGGTATTAGGTACTTACCTATTTATGGAATAGGTATATTCCCTGTTTTGTAAACGTTAAATTATCTCATGTATTACTTTCTGGGTGGACATTCAGGAATTTTTGTGAAACAAGGAGTTTTTGTTCACAAAAATTACTAATATTTGAAGCCATATGATACCAATAACCATCAATAATCAATATGTATCGATTATAAAAAGGTACATCACAGTAAAATTACTTTTAATGCCCATTTAGTGATATTCAGCATTAATAATTTTGAATTCAGGGCCGTTGACTACGTCATCGCGCGCCTTCGGAAGCCACGCCTTTTGGCCGAAAAAATCGCTTGAATGAACCATCCTTCTCTAGTTTACCATCCTTGATTACACTGGACATTTTTTGACGTTTATAGGATAAATGACATTCATATTTAACTTCGCAGATATTAAGTACAACTTCGAGTTTTTCATTTGATCACATTTAGACGTTTTCCGTTTATCTGTGAGGATTTCATCGAGAATTTCACGTAACATTTTCGACCAATATAACAATTTCCGGAAATATTTTCGTTGTTGAATTAACTAAGTGGCGTGTATGGATTTGAACAATTTCTTAAAGTAAACTAGTCTTTCATGTTGTCACTATCGGAAATTTTTTTATCCATTTTCTGAAAGATCAGGAATTGATGTACTTATTCCACTTTGAGAGCAAATAAATCAGCTTATTCTGCTAAGTTGTTACCCGAGAAAAAAACTTTGTAAATTCAAATTTTAGTGGAATGAGTCAAGAATAGTGGTTTGAACTACCAGCATGGCAGCTAATTTATTATTATTTTGCGTAGGTAACTGATACCGATATTTTGTATTTTATTTAGCGTAATCTCAACTGGAGTCTTGGTGTGAAATTTTCTTACCGAATGGCAAATACCACTCTGGCCTCAATTGAAAACAGAAAATTCTTTCTCGAACAGGAATATTAAAAAAAATATATATTCGTGTTCTCGAAAAAATGTCGAAGCTCTAGTGGTATTATAAGTCAAAATTCGTGTTCTCGAAAAAATTTCCAGTAATGCTATACCAACAATTTCAAAATTCGAAAATTTCGAATCATCAAAAAGGCGGGAAAATTCTTGAAACATACGTCTTCGGGGCTATCCGGCAAGTTCTTTACAGGACTTTCACAAAACAACGAAATTCTGCGATCTGCTTTCACAGTGTGAATCGTTGCATGGACTCCGTGGTGTTTGCTAGGAAAGTTGTTGTTTTTTACTCGTTGTCTACTATTTTTTTTTCATAAAATAATTGAATGAATCATTTATAATTGAAGTTTACTATAGAATAATCCACTTGGTAATCTGATTGAATATGTTTATTTATGTTAGTAAACGATTTGCGATATCATTGTCTTGAACATATGAATATTGTTTACATCGGAATATTTTGTGGGTACATTCTTGGCACCGAATGATTGTCTAGAATTTTTTGCTCTCACAGCTGACCATCGTCATTCTGTTCCTTAGCAGGTTAATACGCGTCGTCGATATATCTGCTGTTCATCCATAAAGTTTTACTACGTTTGCATTTCTCATCGACTATATTCGCGTTCGAAAAGTTAATTGCGCCTGTGTTTGCTTTCCTCGAATATCGTACGTACGAACCATCATGCCAATGAAAACTCTATTCCTGTGTTCCACTGACATTTGCATTGACCGCCTTTGAACTTTTCGCATTTGAATATTTCTCCTTTGCGCCATTAAGATGGAAAAGTTCATATCCCTAAAAGGGAATCAGAGGACATTAACCTTCGAAACATCCACCACTGAACGATGAAAGATCGTTATTTTATGATTCTGTTACGAGTATTCTGGGCTGGTAAGTGATAGTAACATTGTATCAAAAATAAATTTTATTAGGATTAGAGCTTCCTGAACTAGGTACATAATATTAAAATCGTGAGGTTACGGACAAGAATAAAAACCAGTGATCTTTTCACTATCACATTGCACTCTTTTTCCATAAAGAGACGGGTCAATGATTGCTCAATTGACGCCTATTTTCGATACTAATCAATAATATCAACAATAAAAATCCTAAGTTTAGTAACGACAAAAAAATAAATCACAAAACACTGATGAATAACATCAAAATACTGAAGTTTGAGTTGATATACCTGCAGGCCGAAATGGAGAGCAGCAAGTCTCAGTGTTTGCTGCCCTTCACTTCGATGCAAGGGCACAACTCCGCCTATCACAAAGAACGCTCAAATCACAACCAACACGTGGCAGATCATTATCCAAAAGCTGACGAAATACAGGCTCTTCCATTTCTCGTAAATACCCATCTCGTCGGTGCTAGAGTCCATCAGCATGCCCAGATAAACCAAATGGACCACGCTGGTGAGTGCGAAAATCAGCCGACAGAGCCTGGCAGGCGGACTGTGTCTCCCATATTTGTGCGAGCACTTTCTACAAGGGTACACCCTGATGCAGCAGTCGAAGGCTTCTGCGAGATGGTCGCGCACCGCGAATTCGAGGTAGGAAAATATGCCGATGGTGATGAGGACGACGGAAACTTTGAGCTCGAATCCGTGGAGGAAGGAGGATATGATGAACGTCGCCAAGACCCCGTAGAATTTTCCCAGCGGCAGCCACGATTTGTAGATATCTGCGAATCAAAATGATTTTCTTACCTAAATACCACGACTTTAAAATAATCATACCGTTAATCCGTTGATTCATGCCACTGGTGACAAAGCTTATCGTTTAATGTGGTAAGAGTTGAGTTTTTTTTTTTTAGGAGAAAGTGGTTTAAATACAAGCAGTCAGTCATGTATTGATTATAGAGTAGGTAGTATTATTCTTCTCAGGGAATTGAGAGCGGCGTTTGGCGAAGAGTTTGGTGTTGTGTCCCGCGTCAAGTCGAGTTAGGGTTAATTAACAGTATAGTATCGGATCGTATATGAATCACAGTGGGTACTAAATATACATGAACGAATTCTATTCGTACTATTTTGCGACGTTTTTCAAAAATTTTCGATGGATGTATGGCATTTTCGCAAGCTTACATTGAATATTCAACTATTGTAGGTTCTGTACGTGTGAATCGATATGATATTTATTCGAGGATCAATGTTTTTTCTCATTCTATCTGAATAAAAAATTCACAGATCGATAAGAACAAAATTGTCTTCCACGAAGGCTGAATACTTGTACTTATTCAGTGTTATCAAGTAAAATCATTATGATAGAGATCAAAAGCTATATATAGTAGAATAAACATGTCCGTAAAAAATTTGAACTGATTGAATTTGAATGAAAACATGAGTAGGTTTCCCGCTCATATTTCGCTACTATTTGGGACCGAGTGTTTTTGTGCCAGAAGTTCTGCTGGACCAATTATTATACTTACACCGTTTCAAGAAATCGTGCATAGGCCTGTTCCAGTTCGTGACGACCACAGACAGAGCAGAGGGGAATTCTATTTTCAAAGGATTGGCGAGAACGTATCGCCACTGTTGATGATGTTCACTCCATATTTTATTGTTTCTAAATCCAGCAGCCAGCATTGATGCTTCAGAGAGATAGCATATGAAATAGTGACTAGTTCTGAATGTCAATGCTTCCTTGTATGCCACAAACCACACACTAGCATCGTCCCTGATGAAGTAATTTGCCGCGCAATTCGAAATGAGCAAAAATATCACGGAGAGGGTGGCCGCTCTGAGAATGCCTGTTATCCACCAAATAGTCTGAAAAAAAAATCTCATAGTTTTTGAAGCTTTTTTACTAACTATGGATTCCAATAACAGGTGAATCAGTTCAAAATGTCAAGCTTCTAGGAAATGATTTTCAGTAAATCATATCAAATGGGGAATAATGAAGTGAATAATGAAACGAGAATATCAATGTGGTAGGTCACCTTTTTCGTAGGATGATGGTGAATAACTATGTAGTCCTGAAAAGAGATCCATGGTCCAAACATAACATTACCCCCACAAAACATGTACCCAAAGTATTGCAGAAATGTTGGGAGAATGGTAACATCATTGTCTACATCATCAGCTAAAGAAATGAGCTTCATGCTGAGTATCATAATAACTCCCCTTATTTCCATCCATGTTTCTGATTTCAATAGGAAATATTCACTAAAATATTATTTCTTTGCAGACATCTGTATTGATTTTTATATCAACTTACCATAGAACTAAGAGTATAATCAGGCAGTATTTCACTACATTAGCATTACTAAGGAGCCTTACTCTATCAGTATCACATTTCCTTTCTACTACTTCATTATCATTTTTTATAAAAGAACCTATGTGTAGAAGGAGATAAAACTGAATAAAAAATACAAAAATAATTATTTTTCCCTCCAGAGATTCTAAGTTGCTGAGGAAATAAATTCCACTCAAGCCTGATAAAAGGTGAAATGAAGTTTGTGGTAGCTTTACTGAAATAGAAAATATATTCTAATGAAGCTATAGAGTTCCAAGGATCTTATATCATCAACATTCTTGTTTGTGAGAGAAATTAGGTGAAATAATGAACTTGTAATTTCAATTTAAACTCCTATTTCAAATCGGTCTGCCTTAAATAACTAACAAACTAATAAATTTTCATTAAGCTTATTATGAGAACATGAACAATTTTTAGACCTGTCCTGTACTTACATGAAGAAATAAATGCATTATATTGAATAAAATCCCCTTCCCTTCAATAATAAGATGTTTTTTGGTTAATGGAATATAGTATATGACAGACACCAAACCCCTGAGTCTGGCTCAAAAGTAACAGGAAGGTCCTATCTACTCAATTCTACATTCTTCTAATTTAAACAGAATTTTAAAAGGTTACCTGTAGAAGTTAAGAAGCCAAACAGCAAATTAACAAGTATTATTTTAGAGATTATTAAATAAATGCTCATAAGGGATGGTAAAACACAGTGAATCCACACATCTTCTATTGTTTCTTGGTAAATTTCGTCATCATAATAATATTGAAAGCTGTAAAAATGAGTTATAAAAATGAAATAAATAATTCAAAATTCATACTAACTCCTCAGATTCATCCATCATTGAAAAAACTGAGCAAACAATACAATTCTTTGAGAATCATTTCCTGTCCTCCGAAGAATTCAAATCAAGCTGAAAAAATTGAGGTTAAAAAACGAACTGGTTTGATGGATGGAACCACAGAAATCATAAACTGACAGATATGGAGACGGCTTCGGCGACAACCACACGGAGAGGATTACTCAGAAGTAAATTCAGAACCACGTCAATGATATCCATATAGTACCATTTACATTATAGAAAAATGAAGCTACTGAAGCCAGGGACCCGGAACGGAACCGTTATGAACCGAAAACCAAATTATTTTGAGAACCGGAACCGAACCCATATTCAAACTTTCATTATTTAATGGTACCGAACCAGAACCCCTAAAAATAAAAACGTTTTTTTCCGGTTGATTTCGGTTCTCCTAGGAAATTTCACACTTTGTGTTTATAGCTCAGTCTAACCACTATGTGTATAGACAAAGGTATATATATGTAAGAATAGAGAAATTATATTCTGAGAACCTTCACTGAACCGAAATTAAATTCTGGACCCGAACCCGAAATTTTCAATTTCCTTTGGACCCCAACCGATATCTCGTATGGGTCCGGGTCCCTGACTGAAGCATTATGCTACTCTAGTTATCAGTTCTGCAAGTGATTGGATGAAGATCTAAAATTCAAAACAGATTCTTCCATTTATTTGCAGGTGGTCTTGCAATGTTACATATTATAGTATAAAGTTCTAAGTTTTAATGAGCAGCTGCAGGAGTAGCCTTAGCTCGCTTAGCCTTCTCTACTGTTGTCTTCTTTTTGGAACTTTTCTTGGGAGCTTCTGGGGTTGATTCCCCTTCTGTTAGCCAGAGCTCAATGTGGCAGGGCGAGGACATATAGGGGTTGATTCTACCGTGGGCACGGTAAGTCCTACGTCTCAGACATGCAGCTCTGTTGACCTTCAAATAAAAGCAAAATATACATATTCTACTATAATCAGCAAAGCAATGTTCCAAACATTTGCCAAAAAATAAGCATAATTTAACAAGAAATTCAATTAATTCATCAATTTAATACACAACTAGTGGCCAAATCAACACATGATGGCACTATTCAGTTACAATGATATTACCTTCCTGGGTTGCTTATGTTTTGATAAAACTGCATGTATTCAGTATTTTTTCAAGAGCAACAATCTGACTTCAAAACATTACAACCTGTATTTATATTTTGTTTCAGTTGGCTTTCATAAGCTGTCTATGTAAGAAGCAGATAATATCACAAAAAAATCATATTTTAGGGATATAGGTTTCCATTAGAAATGTTTTGAGATGCATTGTCAATATAATTACCCACTGAAGTTTATGTGAAGCATGTGGTTATTGGGTGCATATATTCTAAATTCAAATATGGAAAAAAAAATTCGAACCCAAAAATAGTAAGTACTTTCATTCATATATTTTCAACATTTTCAAGGAAAATGTGGCATTGTGGTAGGGAACATATTTTCAAAATATAACCCTATATTGGAATTATGTTGTGACAGGTTCAATAAGTACATACATGCATGTTTACAACTATGAAAACAATTGTGATGTTTTGAGAAATGAATGATCTTACTCTCACAATTTCAAAATTTTATATACCTTGTTGTATACCTTTCATTTTCAAACAGTGTAAAATTTTGTGGAAGAATAACAGCATGTTTCCCATTTGAGCTGGTCTCTGCTGTGTAATAATTGATCTTAATATTCAAAAGCTTTTAAGTGTTGTGTGCTCAATCACAGGCCAAATACAATGAGATATCTGTGAGATGGTGTAACCCTAATCAGAGCATACATAAGACAAACACAGAATGAAGTTCATCAAGCACTCACCTGGATATGTTCCACAACAAGCCTATCAACATCAAGCCCACTGAAATCAGCATTACTTTCAGCATTCCTCAAAAGTTGTAGTAAAAATTCTGCAGATTTTTTGGGCCAACGTCCTTGTGTGGTTCCAAACTGTTTGGCTTGTGCACACCTGCCAACACCACCATTGAATCTTCTGAATGGAATACATTCTTTCATTGCAACTACATTTTTCAAATAGGCCACTGCCCTCTTAAGGGGCATTTTCCTGATGGCATTTGCAGTTTCACATGTATTCTAAAATGAAAGTCAACATATAACACAAACTCCATCAGCAAAGTCCAGTTTGAAAACACCAAAATTAGATTACTCACTTTGAAGTGGACTCTTAAGTTTGATCCACGGGCTTTGCAGGATTTTCCAGCATTATCTGGTTCACGAGCGTACCGTCCCATTTCGTTTTAAAGAAACTACAATCTGCAACAACAGAAAATTGAGTGAGGTTAGAATCACTTGAAAAATCCCTCAAAGTATACGAATTTCACTGTGTCCTCAAAAAATAATTTACTTCGCGGATGACCTGGATATAAAAAATGATATAGTTATTTACAATTCTAACTGATCCAGTACGATGGTTATTATTTTCAGAGATTTACACAAAATTCACGAAAACTACATACCTTACGAATGTACGATTAGAAAAGGAAGATTATATAAATTCTCGAAACGTAAATAACAGATTGATTAATATTTGACAAATGGCATGTGCCTGCACAAGACACCTAATTGTCAATTAGAAGCGCCCTCTAGGTGGGACGATTTGACGAGATTTTGTCACTAAAATTGTCAGTCGTCACACGTCACACTGTAAATATTCTTGATCTGTGCCGTTAAATGCTGAAAGCCTCAAAACAATGCAAAAAATTTGCATTGTTTTCAAAAACAAATAAATATAAATTTTTCATCATACACACATGAAAAATGAATGTCTACCAGCCCGACACTCATACAATAAATAAAATTAATAAAAAATATGATGACATTCGTTGGTATCATGGGAGACTATCTCGAGAAGAAGCTGATAATGTTTTGACTCAAGGTATACTGTGAAAGTGATTATCAGAAGTTATGTACACTAATAATCTTTAATTTTTTTGCAGATGAACGAAAAGATGGATTATTTCTTGTAAGAGATAGCAATTCTTCTGCTGGAGATTATGTTTTGTCAGTTTATCATAATGATCAAGTCAGTCACTTTCAGATCAGGAGACATACTGAAGATGCTTTCTTTTCAATTGGTATTACTAATTAGAACTTGGTAAATGCATCACTATAAGTTTTCTGTTCACAGTGGAAAACTTGAAATTCCATGGGTTAGAAGTCTTGATTGAATACTACACTGCCACACCTAATGCTCTGTCCATGGACCTAGTTCTTACTGAATATGTAGAGAAATATCCTCCACCTCATGATTCCAGAAGATGTGGAAGAACCAATTTACTGCACCGTTCTACTGATCAAGGAAATTATGCAGTGGTATCAGAGATATTGAAAACTGATTATCCTCATGATGCAAAAAATCAGGATGGCAAGACTGCTGTACATTTAGCAAGTCTGACAGGAAACAATGATATTCTATTTAAACTCATTGAATCTGGATCAAGTGTTAATCTGATTGATTCAGCTGGTTATACTCCTCTACATGTGAGTGAATTCAAATATCAGATCATGCACTGGGAAAGTTATATTTAAAGTAATTTCAATCTATTTCGATTTGAATTTCAGTATGCTTGCCAAAATAATTTTCCTGCCACTGTCAGGCTCTTGATTCAGAAAGGAGGTGCCAATATTCAAGCAAGGAACACTGAGTCAGGGGCAGTACCTCTACATGAAGCAGCAAGTAGAGGCTTCAAAGAAGTTGTTGTGGAGTTGTTGAGTTTGAATGCACCTGCAAGACCTAGAAACAAAGAGAACCTCATTCCATCTCAGCTTGCAAGGATAAACAATCATATTGACTGTGCACTGCTTCTAGGTGAGGTTTTATTCAGAATTATTTTTACAGTGAGATTGCTAGAGAATGCAAAAAAATATTATATTTTTACAGAACAATATCAATGCAAAGTAACAAAAACTGTCAAGAGTGAATGGTATCATGGAACTTTAGATAGATATGAAGCTGAAGCCATAATTAACCATAGTAACCCTAAAAATGGTGCCTACTTAGTTAGATTCAGTGAAAGAAATAAGAAGAATGTTTTAACATTGTTCAGTGATGACAGATTTTACAATTATGTCATACAAAATAAGGTATAATTTTAAAATAATAGTAATAATGATTTGAATGTATTGAAGTATTACTTGAATACAAATTTTCAGGATGGTTATTTATTTATTGATGATGGACCTTATCTTGAATCTTTGGAGCACATTGTTGAGCACTATTGTTTGATGCCTGATGGATTACCAACAGTATTACAAATTCCTGTACCGCCAAAGCCAAAACCTCCCGTGCCTGAGGTAATATTTTTTTACTTACTTTGTACACTGTACCCAATTTCAGCAATGTAGTCGGTGCTTTCTAGAGATCAATTTTGTTCTATTTTGATAAATTTTCAAAAGTTATCATATGAAACTGTTTACTATATTATCTCTAGTATTGATGAAATTAATCAATTTCCAGTTCTCCACAATGCCCAAACCAAAAAAGAGAAACCTCATCAAATCTGCTCCCAAAGTGATGCCAAAGCCTGAAGAGAAACTTGCACTCAAATACTTCCCCAACCATTTCCAAAACATAACCTTCACCAGTGAATTTGTCATCACCAACAACAATAACAATTACCCGGAAAGCGAGGACGATTACATACCAGCAGAAAGGTTGACCAAAGGCGCGCTCATGGGTGAAGGCGAGTTTGCCTCGGTCTACAAAGGTAATGATTGAAATTTTTTAGAAATAGGTAGTCGGCCAACATTTTCTTAACGCTGTTGATCCTTATGTGATGAAAAATTGATAGACTCCCATCTAAAACACCCCCAAATACCAATTTTGAATCGAATCAACCTGAACACAACTCTTCCGCCATCTTGGATACGCCATTTCGTGTTTTCTCTAATTCTATAATGCATTGTCACCGGAATTATGATCACCTAGTAGATTTCAATTTATAGGAAGATCAGTGGGTCAAAATTCAGTTGTGAGACATCCATAAGTTAAATGGAAGCTTGTGAGAAGTACTGATTCGTATTCACTTTTAATGCTAAGCAATACGCTATCTGGCGGAGTAATCTCGCATCAATGTCACGTGACCAGCAAGTGTGATTGCTTTGTGTTTATTTACCTCCAAGCGTGCATTTGGGTGAGGATTATAGTTGTTTAAAGTGATAAATAATTTGTTAAAAGTGAAAATGACCAGCAGAGCAATTTGTTGTGTACCTGGATATACTCTTTGAATAAAAAAAACGAATTGACCTGTCATCATTTTCCAAATGAGGGTCAGAGAGTTGAGAAAATTGGAGAATCTGGAATGATGACTGTCATTGATAGAAAGAAACAGTGGGAGATCCGAGGGGAGATCAAATTGAAAATAGGAATGAGAGTTACCAAAAACATGAGAGTTTGTTCTAAACTTGTTGTTGAGGATGAACTCCTAGTGATTGTAAGTATTTTGTTTTCTATTTATATCATATGTGGTTAAAACAATCATCTATCAATCTTTCAGGGGGCTATCAGAAACGGTACCTGAAAAAGACTGCTGTACCAAATAAAAACTTACCTGTATCCAGTGTTATAACAAAATCAAAAAGTCTAGAGATAGAAGAGAAAAAGAGAAGATATGATAAACTTATTGAAAGAAGACAGGCAAGTTCTCTTTTTGGTTATTTTTATTGAAATCAAAAATAAGTACTACTTATGATTATCATTGAAGTAATTTCAAATTTTAGGTTAATTAACTTCCTTCCACCTCCAATGATGACATGATATCAAACTCATTTAGTGAATTTGATGGAACTAAAGCACTACTCCAGCTTCAACACCATTCGTTGAAGACACTTCCAAAGAAACTTCACATTCCATGAAGATATTTATTGATGTTGCCACTCAAAAAGAAGATTTTAATGATCACAAGGACTTCATGTGCTAAGGAGATTCAAGTGAACACAAACTGACCTTCATTTTCTGATTTTAGCCCAACTGAGAATTCCATCATCATGCTATGAAGAAAAGTTGTTACAAATATTTATAAATTAAATAATACACAGAAATTCTATGCTTTTATTGTGTACAGGAAATGTCATATTATTTTTTTTCAAATATTGTTTTCTTATACAAGTGTGAAAAACCCCTCAGAAGAAAATTTTCCTGACTTGATGGATCTTGAAGTAATGCTTTTTAAAAATTGTTGTTGCCACCAATAGTTGATACCCTATATCGTTAAATATTTCAGAGTTATAAATAAATCAATTCAAAGATATCAAACATTTTATTCATGAAAGATTGTGTAGTTTTTGCAAAACAACTAACCACAATCATGTTATCAGAATTTGGGAGTGCTGTTGAGGCCAACTGAAACATGTCTTCAACTTCTTCCTTTGAAAAATATCATTTTCTAGCCAACACATTTGATGGCATGAAACATATTGAGTTTTTTTCATCTATATTCTGTTGCATTGATATTCTGAACTTTCCATAACATGGTTCTCTGAAACAAAACCACCAGCACAGCAAAAGAAAACCTAAATTAAAAACACGTTGCAGATACTTTATAAATTACAATGGGCACGATAAGCCATCAAATAAATCAGTCATAATACCACCTTGAGCAAAACAGTATAGGTAGTGCTGCTGCTACATGATTGCAAGATTCTGAACTGCCTACCTTACAGCTGCAAGTAAATGTCTGTATTTTAAACTTGCTATCTGAAATAACTGAAAATATTCCATTAATTTTATGGGGATCACCTTTCACTGCACTAGTTTGCAAACATTATGATCTGATCATCCATTTCTTGTCCACTTTTTCTCTAACTCCACAAATAATAACATGGTTCCCTGCCAGAAGAGCTTCACCTTCTAGGATGCATCTACTGTTTGGAGAAGCATATAAATAATCAAAAATTGAGGAAAATGGCAGATACATCATTGGATCTCTTCAAACAAATATCAGAAAAATTTATAACAGATTATCCTGTACGTAAAAGATGAAAAAGCTAGCTCCACCATAATAAACTCATAGGCAATCATAGGTTATTTACAATGCAATGACACTTGGCGAAAAAAACATATGTTTTTCGACAGAATGACACCGCGGGAAAACTTAGGTTAAAATGTCAATAAACATGACAATGAATCAATCTAGGTACTTATCTGAACAAGACCAACGAAACGATCAACGTGGCCATCAAAATTCTGCACAGCGAGCAGGAGATGAACCGCGGCGCATTCCTCAGCGAGGCCCAGGTCATGATGAAGCTGAATCACCATTGCGTGGTCAAGTTGATCGGACTGTCGCAGGGTCCGCCGCTGCTGATGGTCCAGGAGCTGGTACCCTTGGGCTCCATACCGCAGTACATCCAGAACAACAGGGACAGGCTGAACCCGAACTACGAATTCAAGATATGGGCGGCGCAAATCGCGTGCGGTAAGATATGTCCTGTATTTTCTTAATTTTGATTAGAAAATTATAATTTGCGACGTCAGAAACTTCCACATACCAATTTTGAAACGAATCCGTTCATAATCACCAATCTCGTCTACCATCTTGGAGCCGCCATATTGAATTTATGATTCAAGCAACACACAAACATACATTGCAAGTTATTTATAAAAGCTTATAAAAAACGCCTCCGTTCACATCTGACAATATGGTCGTATTCGAGACCTAATTCAATTTAATTTTCCATCCTGATATTTATTTATTGTTGATCTAGATATCTTTGACTTTTTTAGGTTAACTTGTTTAGTTTGACGGTGGATTTATGCAGAGGTTTGAAGTCGTTAGTTTTAAGTCTTAAGTTTTAAGTCGTAAGTTTCAAGTCGTAAGGAAAAATCGACCATTTATGCAAGATGTCAATAGTGTCAATCCTGTTATTTTGTGTGCTTATTTTTCTCATTGCCTTCGATTCAATCCAAATTTCCAGACTAAATCCTATTTTTATTTATGTCTATTTGCTTTACATGCATTCAACTCCTGCTGTTTGTTACGATACCCTTTTGCAAAATCAGACGCATGCGCAAATCGATCGAGTTTCAAGTCGTAAGAGATAAATGTTGGCCATTTTTTCTTAGTACTTAAAATTTATGACAGCTGTATAAATGGTAACATTGAAAACCAATGGATGAACTTCTTATGACTTATTACTTGAAACTTTAGACTTAAAACTTACGACTTAAAACCTCTGCATAAATCCACCGTCAAAGTCCCACCATCTCGAAATAAATGGATTGCTTCGCAACTCTATTAGTTTAGAGACTGTAGAGAGTTTTTTGACATTCAGTGCCAAGGTGGATATAGGATGGTGAAACAGCTCTTCAATTGTTTCTGCGAAATACTTGTAGACCGTTTGAGAAGGTACTAATATTTCCACGACTTGAATGAAGATGGCGGTGAAATCGATTATCGAAGAAGATTTCTGTTGCTCATGTATTTCTGTGGTTCGCATCTGTCAGACATGAGTTGAAATGACATCAAAACACAATATTTTCAGTGAATCTGGAGTTATCGATATTTTGACTCTTCTCAGTCATTTTTCATCTAGAATAGATGAAACTGATAAAAAGGTGACAGATGCACAGATTCTGTTTTACCGACACAAGGTATGTCGCCATCTCTGATAACTTCAGGAAATATTACTACGGTATGAAATCAAGTAGGCAAAGGTCTACAGTTTATTCTAGTGCTTGTTAATAGGAAGCTGTTTCACCATCCTATATCCACCTTGTTCAGTGCATAGGTTACTTTTGACATATGACTATCATGACATGTACACACTGTTGCCAAGCATCTTCAATATCTATATTATGGAACATCACCACAGAAATATAATTATTATATTTATTTGAACTTTGGAAGTAACGAATACTTGAACAATCTTGCGATATTCTTCGACAATCAGTAAATTTCGGTTTCTCGATCATCTGCATCCTTTCCAGGAATGCAGTACCTAGAAGAGAACCGCTTTGTGCACAGGGACTTGGCAGCTAGAAACATTCTGTTGGCCAGCCAAGTACAAGCGAAAATCAGCGATTTCGGCTTATCGCGCGCATTAGGAGCTGGACATGAATATTACAGGTAAACATCCGAGCCCACTTTGAAAAACTCCCGATTCTGACGTTCTGTTATTTTGTTTGAAGAGCTTTGGCGGGTGGCAAGTGGCCTCTGAAATGGTACGCCCCGGAATCCTACAACTACGGACAGTTTTCGCACAAGAGTGACGTGTGGAGCTTCGGAGTCACCATATGGGAAATGTACGCTTTAGGTGCCACTCCATACGGAGAAATGAAAGGGTCTGAGGTGAGTACTGGAGTGATGTAGACCACCGAATCCACAAAAATGAATTGACCATATTCAATAGATATTGGTGGCAGCTTCTTGAGTGTTCAGGGTTGGTACTAATCTGTCATAAATGTCAACAGTCATCAATGTCAACTGTCATTAATGTCAGTTGTCCATATAAATTCAAATAAGCCTGCCAAACCATCTTTTCCATAAATGTTCAGATTTTTCATATTTTTAATGAATTTTTATAAAACCAGGATATAGATAAGAACATCAACAGGTTATGATTTCATTTTCTACATTATCAATATTTGCATTGATTTTGATTCTGCTTCAGATTTCAACTTCCAAAGGGACCTTGGACAAGGAATCTTGATAGGTTTCCCAAGAATTTCAAGGAAGAGAGCATCTTGCTATACAAAGACACATCAAAACACCATCTTCTGGGTTACAGAATGTTCGAGGCAAAAAAACTTACTCATATGTTCATTCACTACAGCCAGGATGGTATAAAATCCACAGTGAAAGCAAAAGTTGAGACAGCAATGAAAAAAAAAAGTTACCTTGCTTGTACCTTTCTAGATAACAGTGGTAAAGTTTCTGAAGGATATTGTGAATGCATTGGTGGTGTCTCTGGTAGATGCAAACATGTATTCGCAATATTGTGGCAATTACTGGACTACATCAGAGATGAGCACACCCACATTCCTGAAGACATATCTTGTACATCCATGCAGCGTGAATGGGGGACTGGCTCAACTATGTTAGTTGATTCTCCACTACATCAAATGAACTTTCTCAAACCAGACCCAGCAAGTCCACAGAAAAAAACTTGGAAAAACGTAGGGAGATTTCCAATAAATAAACCCTTACCAGAGAAGTTGTCAAAGATCATGTAGAAATTTTCAAAAGAAATGGATTGAGTTTTCTAGGAGAGGTTATAGAGGCAAATAAATTCATACCACTGCCTATTTCTAATCCCAAACAAAATGCAATGAACCCAATGAATGCTGGTGAGGATTATAGAGATGCTATAAAGATTCCATTGTCAGTGAAATGGGAACATGAATTTCACCAAATTGTAGAAGAGTATGACCTTCCTTTAATTTTATTGAAACACTGCCATATATCTGAGATGGACGCTATAGAATTGGAGCAACAAACGCGAGGTCAAAATCAATGTAGATTATGACTTGAAGAGAGGAAAAAAAGGTTGACTTCCAGTAAATTTGGTGAGGTCCTCAAGAGAAAACTACCTGTGAATCAAAAAATGATTAACAGCATCTGGCAGAAGATTCCCATTCAAACAGGGCCCCTATTCTTGAATTCTAGGGAGTAGAAAACATGACAACTATCTTACTTCTTGACAGATGAATGATATATTTCCTTCTCCCTTTTCTATCAGTTTTTCTACTCGCTAGAATTCAAGAATAGGGCCCCTGGTATCATGAAAATGGGGATAGAAAATGAAAAACAAGCAGTAGATAAATACTTAGAGAAATATCCCCATTATAAAGCATTCAGATGTGGTTTATGTGTGAAATTTTTGAGTAAATTTATGATTAGTACAGATTATTGAAAAGTACTCGAAAAAATAACAATTTTTGAATTAAAAAATACAAATTCGAAAAAATAAACAATCGAATTAATGACAGTTGACATTATTGACATTTGACATTAATGACAGTTGACATTTATGACAGATTAGTACCAACCCACAACGCTCAAGAAGCTGCCACCAATATCTATTGAATATGGTCAATACCTTCATTTTCAGGCTATCACCCTGATTGAAGCTGGCGAAAGACTGGGACAACCGGAAGATTGTCCAGATCACATATTCGCGATTATACGTCAATGTTGGGAATACACAGCTGACAATAGACCGTCTTTCAACGAACTGGTCGAATTCTTCAACTCCGACTTGGATTACATGAACATTCGTGAGCTGTTGCCGAATGTTAATCTCGCTTGACGTCTCTCATATGCAATTGCTAATGCTGCTGGCATGTTTTCACGCCTATAAATTCTCAAAAACGCCCTGTTTGTTATCAATGAATTATTAGGTCTGTTCTAGCAGCGATTTCGAATAGTTTGCAATCGTCCGGAGCATGCGCATACTGATTTAATAGACGCATTAATCAGTATGCGCATGCTCCGGACGATTGCAACAGTTTGCTACTGTTGTATAGGACATTATTTCGTTATTTTCAAAAAAATTATGAACAAAGTTTGTGATAATTTCATCAGGACTGACATAGCGGGATATATTGTCCCATAACGTTGACCTACATCGACGCATATGGCCCGAAGACAAGCAAACAAAATACTCCATTCGGTTTGAATTTAAGTTTCAAATCCAAAAATTGCATACATTTTCTTTGCTCTACGATTTTTTCGTGATTACATCAAGGATACGGAATACCTTGCAGAGAATAATTGGCCTCATGTCACAAAAAAACCTAACCATATAAAAATGTATCGACAACTGAAGTGTACACATTGCCAGCATTGTGAGAAAATATTTATTTTTTAGAAATCTAACTCCCATTTCGAAAATAGACTTTTTGGGACTGAAATCTGCTCACTGTGGATTTTGATATTAGTCATACATATTTTTCAATATGAGCTCAAACATTGTTTATATGCTCCGGTAATGTTGTTTTGTATATGTATTACATTTTTTATATTATATATTTATTGTTCGTCATTCCAACGCATTTATGTATTGAAGAAATTTTATATATATATTTAATTATTTCATTGTGTCATATTATTGCAATATTTTATATTTCATATTTTATCGAATTGTACATAGTAAAAATAAATGTGGTTACAAATTACACTTTTTTTTCCTTAATCCCAGGTGTTCCGAAATAATTCAAACAAGTCCTTAAATTTATAACAAAATATAATAAGCAACATAGATAAGGCACAATACAAAGTATTAAAAAATATATAACAATATCATCATTCAACAGTCATCGTAAACGACCTAAACGAATCCAACAGCCATTTTAGCAGCTTCATCGATATTCTCCACCGTTATAATATCCAACCCGGACTCCTTGATGATCCTCCTTGCCTCCGGGGCGTTCGTCCCCTCGAGTCTAACGATCAGCGGCACCTTGATGGGCTCCGCCTTCAGAGCCCCAACAATGCCATTCGCTATGATCCCGCAGTTCACGATGCCGCCGAACACGTTCACCAGCACCGCCTTCACCCGGTGGTCCGACGTGATGATCTTGAAGGCCGCCCTCACCTGGTCCTCCTTCACGTTGCCGCCCACGTCGAGGAAGTTCGCCGGCTCGCCCCCGTTCAGCTTGATGATGTCGAGGGTGGCCATGGCCAGGCCGGCGCCGTTCACCATGCATCTGGAAAATGATCACAATAAAGGACACCACAAACCAACCACTGAACTCAAACAAGTTTTACGCTGAATTGAATTCGCGCATACCATGTGATCATATAGCAAAATTGAATGTGTATCATGCGCAGAAACCTTTTGCACAGGACTACCGGCACTACCAAAGATGACAAACTCAATAACACAGCTTTTTAAACAACAGATAATTCAACAAGAACACAAAAAAACAATATGAAACCGAAAACAGCTTGCTGTAAATCGAAATGGACAAGATTCGAGAACAAAGAGCAATCAAGTACAATGTAAACAAAACTTATAGGCTGACGGGTGGGCTGACGCCAACTCTAAGTTTTGTGGCTGAAATATATAATTTTAGACATACGTTCACATAACACATCAAAAACGTAGTCTCAGACATGCCCAGCTAACCCTGGCACATATTGCGCATGTGCTCGATTCAAGGTTTATGATTCGCCTGTTGGCCGTAAATAATCCTCGCGCATCCTGCTATATTGTCGTTCCATTTCTTGTTTGAGTTCAGTGAAACCAACGCGAAACAGCGACAGCGAAACTAACGCATGAGAAACATATATCTAATAATAACTATATAGGTAACATGGATACCAGAGCTGAAGCCGAGAAATAAAACAAATGACAGTCTGCGGGACTAATCGCGGATATGCGCATGCGCAAGTTTGAATTAAGAATCGACATTCGTTTTCATCATGGAGGAGAGTAGCTTTCTAGTGAGCGACAAACGTATGATAATTATTAAAAACCAATCAAATGTGTCAGATAACCTTTAATTCGAGTAATAAATCTAAGATGTATATTTTCAGAAAACTTTGTTTTCATTAACTTTCAGGAATAATGGATATGATAATTTTGTCAGTAGGTCAATTTATTCAAATTCAGAACCTTTCAAGATAGCAATGAGACACTGGTGCTGAAGGATTCTGTTGTTGCTATCCTTGCTTCAGAATGAGGTAACTCTAGTAACTGATTCAAATGTTGGCTTCAAACAACTACTGTGTCAAGGATTGTGTGATATTTATCTAGTCTGTTATATGATCGAAGATGGCAACACATGACAATACCCATACCACCAGAAAAACTTCAAGATTCACAATACTGTCCATAACCAATTGAGTCCGAATTCATGACTTGTGACGTCACGGCTGTTCTTGGGCTTCCAAGCTTTTTTGAAATACAAAAAAGTATCATATTCGACATGTGTAATATCTCGGAGAAACTGCACAATATTACGCGCTCAGTCGACTCACCCAATGCTCCCAGTGAGGCCCACGTAATTCAAGTTGTACTTGGAGGCCTCGACCTCCCTGGGATCGCTCTCGCTGGTATCCTCCATAGCGAAAATGTCCTTCTGCCTGTAGGCGGCGTTGTCGTCGAAGTTCAACTTGGCATCGACGGCGACCACGTCGTTCTCGTCCGTCTCGACCAGCGGGTTGATCTCGATCTGGACGGCATCGACGGCGACAAACAGCTTCCACAGCTTCGTTATCTCGGCTGCAGCCTTCGCCCTGAGCTGGCCCTCGAACTGCAGGAACCCGGCCAGCTCGTCGGCCATCGCCGGCGTGACGCCGACGAGGATGTCGACCGGCATCTTCTTCAGCAGGTGGGGCGTTTTTTCGGCTACCGCCTCGATGTCCACGCCGCCCGCCGGCGAGGCGATTATCACCGGCCCGTTTTTCTGTCGGTCCATCAGGATGCACAGGTAGGTCTCCCTCTTGATATTCACGCTCTCGGCTATCATTATCTTCTTCACCTCGATGCCGTTCGTGGGTGTTTGTTTGGTGATCAGCTTGTGTCCCAGCATCTGTTTCACTATACTGTCTATGTCGCCTCGACTGAAAGAGCATTTATGAAGCTTCATGTGAGTCCATATTCGAGAAATTTCATTTACTCTACATGGGTACATACTTTTTTGTTATATGCACGCCTCCTTTGAATCCATTGTCGAAATGTCCTTTGCCCCTGCCACCGGCAAGAATTTGGGCTTTGATTACGTACTCTTTCACATCTGATAAGAAATAGAAATATTGTCAGTTCCTACATGACCAATTAATATTGCGGATAGAAAAAGAGCTGCCGGCAACCGGACCTAAGAATGGAATATCGCAGTTCCGTCTATTGATATATTGATTTATCAAATCAACGGCCGTTCCGTCAAAGCGATGGATCGACTCAAAGTGGATATAGGATGGTGGAACAGCTTCCTAGTAACAAACACTAGAATAAACTGTAGACTTTTGCCTACTTGATTTCATACCTTAGTAATATTTCCTGAATTTACCAGAGATGGCGACATACCTTGTGCCAGTAAAAAATAAACTGAGCATCTGTCAATGTCATCTGTTCTAGAAGAAAAAATACTGATAAGAGCAAAAATATTGATTCATTCCAGATTGCGCTCGAGAAATGTCAAAAATTTGACATGAGGGTGATCAACAAACATTTGGTATATGTTTTCAATGGTAATAATATGTCAATTTTCAATTCGAATTTAAGGGAAGAAATATATAATCCTGAGTATCCAAAAGGGGCGCTATTGATAGATTATCGTTTATAGAATTCAAAACAGGTATTTTCGTGGATTTATTATGTTTTTATAGGCTTTTCAAACCACCTCTGCGAAATCAATGGGGCCACTAAGGTATTTGTATTTCAATGATTTCTCTTCATTTCAAGAATGGCCAAGATTGAAATAAGTATCTAGAGTATATTGGAGATAAGAAGAAACCCTTAAAATAGCGAAAAGCATTATTCAAAGCTGGTCACATACTTTGTGGGATAGATGTCAAACACATACTCGAACACATATAAATAAACTCCTGTTCACAAACTTCAGCTCTAGGGTAGCTCTAATATGAAATTAAAATAGTTCCATGGAAAAATTAGCAGTGGAAGTGTGAATTTATCTGTAAACCTGTAATAATTTTATCCTAAACCAAAAATAGATGATTAGCAAAATAAAAACAAAGATTTGTAGTCAATTAACTTTATTCTCTGAGAGAAGTAAGTATAGGGCTTATATTGAGATACCTACATATCTTAAATAGGCAACACAAGTTATTATTTTCATGTTAACAATAAAATGATAATTCATATAATAAAAATAATTATATAATATAGATGAGTAGGTATGTTCCAAGAATAACTTAAAAAGTTTGAGACCTTGTGGTCTACACCAGTCATTCAAATTCATTTATTTCAATTGATACTTCATTCAATTCACAGCTCATTCATTTTGAATAAAGATTTGATTTCATTCAGCCCACATTGCCCTCACTTTTGAAGTTTGCATGTGATGACTTCCAGATGTTTATTGAAGGAATTGCATTCTTTTTGAGCCTATCTCTTGGTTCAATTCTCCTTGATGGTCCTAAAGTAAAATCAAGGTCTTCATTACAAACAACAAGGGACACAACTTATTTGTTTGATTTAACCTCAAAGACATACCTTGGCATTCACTTGAGAAATCCAGTTCTATAGGAAGTGCTTACTACAAACGTAAATGTTTGTGGTGATAAGTTATCCTTTTTTCAACGTGATCATCCATTTTTCACACAATCCTGAAAGGAAATTCAGGATTTTGTGCCAAAGGAACGATGTCTGTACGGTAGGAGGAACGCTGAAATACTGAACAAATCTTTGTCGATTTCGTCTTTACGACCTTTTGAACTTGCTGCATGTTTCAATAATATTAGTTACTAGCTGATAAGCACGAAACAAGTCCGAAAACTATACAAAATAATTCAATTTCATTAAAAATAATACGAAAGCCTATGCTATACAATGCTAAATTGCTTTGTTGATCACCCTCGGAAGGCTTAGAAAATTTGACACCAGAGCCCGCCCACTACGTGATTTTCGCGAATTTCAATGTTGTTTCAGTTCACGCCTGTCAGATTGGACCACAAAAATACATAAGCTACAGAAATCTTCATTGAAAATCGATCTTACCGCCATCTTCATTCAAGTCGTGGAAATATTCCTAGCTTCTCAAAAGTTTTTCCCAGAAACAATTTAAAAGCTGTTTCCCCATCCTATATATCCACCTTGGATCGACTTTTTAGGAAGGCTCCTAAGAAGAGTACCAAGTAATCATAATCATACTCTTTTGAGAGATCAGATCATTCAGATCATCTAGCATAATAATTTCAATAAGCTTATTGTTACATTATATTATATTATATAACTGAAGACAGAATCAATAAAGGTATAGTAAGTAATAATTGCATGAGAAAGTTTAAAAACTGTCCAGTGCACTTATTGAATAATAAATTACATATTTCCTCCATTGTTGTGATTATTTGAAGCAAAGATTTTGAAGTGAAGCTTGACATGTAGTCACATGTTTGACATGTCATGGAGGCACATTTTTATTTTCTATGTTCACAGTGTATTCACTTCACTGTAAAATTTTCAAATGAGATTCTAGAAGAGACCTATACAATTCCATTTTCAGGTGTATGTGTTTATGAGTCATGTAGAATTATATTTTTTAAGAAATCGAGAGAATGCAACTCTTGAAAATAACATTTTTTGACTTACCGAATTTATCCAATTCCTTAGATCCATGTTCGTCAACAATGCAAAAGTCTTGGATTGCAACTCCATTTTTTCTCAATAAATGTTTGCTCTGATACTCCAGCAAATTCAAGTTACGTGAAGATATCTGGGAAAATGAATAGAATATTAAAAACATGTATGTTATGTTTACCATGATAAGTGCATGACTACATACTTTAAGTATTTCATGGTGTTTCAGAATATTTTTAACTGAATTCCACAAAGAAAACATTGTTTTTTTTCACCTATTGTTAACAGACAGTTACAAGAGCCCTACTTTTTGTTTTTGACTTTAAATGTGCACTAGGGGTGAAGTCCAAAATACAGTAGCGATTTCTATTGGATAATCCAGTGCTACACTTTCATATGATCTGCACTCATTACATATCTGTTATTCGTCTTCCACATGTAATAAAGCGAGAAATATATACTCTGAGTGCGTCATTTTATCGCTTATTTCAGCTAGGTTATGAAACATGTACCTGTCGCCTGTCTAGTCAACGACCAACGTCACAAAGTGTGTGGTCTCGTGCTCGTCTCATGGGTCATAGCACATAATGAATTTCGAACTTATTACGAATTTCATTGATTTAGGTTTAAAAAGAGAAAATGAAAAAAAAAAAAAGGAATTTGATAGCTGTTTTGTTTCATTTTATTGATAGGAGATATTTTATAAAAGTAAATGCATGTATTATTGATTTTGAAAACTGAGTTTCACAGGAGACTTTCCCATCTCATCTCCAAAAATAATGAATAATGACACTAAAATTATAGTACTCTAATAAAAATCTGACTGATAACATTGATTTATAATCAACAATAATTAAACAGATATGATAGGAGCATTTTGAATAAATTGAATATGTATCAAGATCTTAAATTATTGCGATACTGAATAATTTGAATCACATCATATTAAAAAACATACAAAAAAATTTTGTCTTAGGTGTGGAACTAAAATAAATATTACCCAATCATTTAGATTGAGGTATAAAACTATATTTTTAATGGACCATTTTCTGTCACATAGACTTTTCTAAAGAAATTTCACTGATAGATTCACTTCCAGCTGAATTATTATCACTCTGCCTTAATTCATCATACTGTGCTTGCTGTTTTTCTATAGTTTTATTTACTATAGCAGTCTGAGCTTGTACAAAATTTTGCATTAGTTTATTATTGAATTTGACAAACTTTGATGAACAATCTTCCACACAGTCTACTTCATTTTCGTTAAGATTTCTGCTATTCACATTGTCTACACATCTAGTGAAACATATTTCTGTCATTTTGTTGTATAGTTGGAGGAAATCTTTGAACTAAAAAATATTAGTAATCAATACAAGAACTTATATGATTTGTAAATGCTCACATTACGTAATGCATTAGGATCCATGTTATGATTTGGTTTGAATATAGGATTTTGCAGTTCCTATAGTGTATTCATGTGTGGGAATGTATTATTTCTTGGTTTCTGGTCTTCTGGAACTCCATCAATGTTTGTTTCAAATACTCGACACTTCCAGTTTTTCTCAACAAGTTGAAATACTTCTCAAATTCTGATGTTCTTCTGTAATCAGTTTTCTGTTGCTTTTTTATTTTCAAACGCGAAGTTAAAACAACTACATGAGATGAGATCTATGATTCATAGATCTAGAGTGTAACTAACATATACTCTATGC
This sequence comes from Chrysomela aeneicollis, assembly GCA_029955515.1. Lineage (NCBI taxonomy): Eukaryota > Metazoa > Arthropoda > Insecta > Coleoptera > Chrysomelidae > Chrysomela > Chrysomela aeneicollis. The sequence continues at coordinate 17,512,476 of JARUHQ010000015.1, read as the reverse complement.
TATGGATCTAGATTCTAGATCATAGAAAACACTGTTCTAGATTCAAGAATCAGATAGGTGATTTCTCTACAGTGTTGCCAACCACGATAACCCAAATTATCCGAAGACTGGTATGAAATTATCCGAAATTATCCGATCCTCCGATGGTGAGTCGAATAATGTTTTAGTTAATTAACTGACCAATAGATGGCGCCACTTGCAACAATAATCTGATTCAAAATCATTGTTTAACCAGTTATTTGATTGATATTTGTTTTTGCTAATTTTTCGTTGAATAATAAAAGCTTCAAATCAGTGATATCTGCTATAGGGGCTATTCGTTAACGAATATAGACGATTATTATTCGAAGAGAACGATAGCAGCGCATCTTCCGAATGTCCTTCGAACTAAATCCTTATGTTGGTTCCAGTGTTATTCACATAGAACATTGTCAGTTATTTCATTTGAGTCTAGGGATGATACAACCAATGACGGCTAATAATGAAAAATCTAGCCAACTTTTGTTGAAATTATCCGAAATTATCCGATAAATTTCAGGATCTGGAGGGCCAATGCGAAAAAAAAATAAGTCGAAATTTCGACTTACTAAGACGAAATTTCGAGATAATTAGTGTATGGTCTAAGGACAGAACAGACAGAGCTAGCCATAGATCTTACTGCTTACGCTAGATCCGGCATCATTGTTGTAGTTTGTCTATGGGTTTCGTACAAAGGCCGAACATACCCGATTGGTCAGACAACTACTCGACACTAGTGACTGTACTGATGGTATTGTAGTGACAGTGACTGTAGTGCAGTGTTGCCGTTTTCAGTACGATTGTACTTTTCTGGTACATTTCAAGCACATTTAGTACGTCAGTACAATTATCAATAATCTGATACAAAAACAAAATTTGTTGTATATAACCTCGTATATAACTGTATGTTTGTTTTATTTGTTTTTTTTATATTCGTATAAATAAGTGTAGTTTGTCATCAAATGTATGAGTATCTGTTTTTCGATTTTCAAACTATTCTCACACTATCGGCCAGACATTCCCTTTTGTCTTGTGCTGGATTGTGTGCTGGATACCGTTACTAACCAGTTTGAGGTTTCAGTTCAAAATCCAGAAGATGCGATAATATCTATCGTCCGCTTTGAAATGAAAAGTAAACAAAACAAACGATCTTATAATTAATTCCATGTTGAAATGATAAACTGCATGCAAGTCACCAATCAAACAAATCTTTTTTTGTCCATGCTCGACCATGATTGGACAAGATTTCGGTAATTTGTCGGCAAATTGCAGAATCTATTTTTTTTTTCATTAAGCTGAGCTGACTGACCAAATCCAATGCGCATTATTTAACACTACAGATCGTCATCTGTCGTATTTTTTATTTAGTACAATCTACTATAATTTAGTACAATTTGGCAATGCCATTTAGTACGAACTGAAATTTTAAAACGGCAACGCTGCTGTAGTGACAGTGACAGTAGTGACAGAGATGATTGGAAATTGTCTTCGCCCAATTTCGCCCCAAGTATTTATTTATTTTCTTGTAAATTGTGTATATTGATGAACAGTTTGATAAGAGCGATCTGTGTAGAACGCTTCTGCATAATATGTCTCAAATGAGTGCCACTACTGTAAATGGCGAGAAAACCAGTATTCATGACATGTTGAAAGAGACTTCACCGAATGAGAATAGAGCAAGTAATGTAGCAACATTAAATAATTCCAGTACATATTCACGTTCCGTTCCTACTAATTTGTCGACATACAGTGGTAGCAATTCACCAACAATTTTGAATTCACCTACTCAAAATGATGAATCATCCATTCTGAAGGCATCCTCCAGAATAGAAAATCTCAAGAACTGGTCTATATCCACATATAAATGTACAAAGCAAATTATGTTCGAAAAACTAGGCAAATCTTCAAGAACTGTAGATGCAGGTAAGTATTATGTCAAGATGAATCAATTATAAATCTCCATTTGAATTTATTCCTTTGGAAACTTGATGTGATCTCATATTTCAGAATTAGAATCTCAAATAGACCAGTTGAAAGAAACTCAGAAGAAGTATGTGACTATATTACGTTTGACAAGAATTTTGACTAGTCATTTTTACCAAGTTGTTCAGACCCAGGTATTTTCCATATTCTGCAGTAATCTTGAAATACCAATATGTGATATGTTTTAGCATGCTCTAGGTGAGGCTTTTTCTGAGTTAGCTCAAAAATCCCCAGAGCTTCAAGAGGAATTTTTGTATAACTCAGAAACTCAAAGAAGCTTGACCAAAAATGGTGAGACTTTATTGGGTGCTCTGAATTTTTTCATCACATCAGTCAGTACTTTGTGTAACAAAACAATTGAAGACACTCTGCAGAGTATCAGGCAATATGAAATAGCAAGAATTGAGTATGATGCTTATAGAACAGATTTGGAATCTCTGTCTACAAAGCCAGATGGGTCCATTGGGTTAGAGGAAGCACAACAGGGTTATGAGATCCATAAAGAGCATTTCATGAAGTTAAGAGCTGAAGTCACCATCAAAATGAAGTTTCTTGATGAGAATAGGGTATGTTCTACTCACAGTTATTAGTTTTATGACCTCTGCAAATATACATGAATTTTTTTTGTGGACTTTATTCCCAATACAATAATTTGCTTCAATTCTGGGATCAGTACACCATACTTCTTGTATATTCATTGTGTTTCTGAATGAATGGTTTCTCAAAGTAGAATATAAAACTATAGGTCAGGGTGGAAAATTAATTTAATTGGCCTACCCTACACTTATCCCAAACAGGATTTTTTAAGGTATATTACCCATGTTCTGTTGAGTTTTTGCATCTTGATTATATGAAATGGCATTTTTTCAATGGTTTGAGTAGTCCCTTAGGGTTCTTTTAAATGTAATACATCTGGGTGAACTATTCTGTCTAGAATGGGCTTTGAGTTTTTAAATTTTGCATTTAATTCTCAAACACAAACGATTTTGATGAGTCACAATGTTTATGTTCAACTCCTGCTAGTATAGTGTTTTTTTTTCAGATTAAGGTGATGCACAAGCAACTACTTCTATTTCACAATGCAATATCTGCGTATTTTTCTGGGAATCAACAAGCTCTGGAAGCAACACTAAAACAGTTCAATATCAAAGTTAAGACACCTAGCTCTACCTTTCCTTCTTGGTTGGAACAGTAGGGCAAAGAAAACTGAGTTCTGGTTTCTTTGAACAGATAGATTGCTCTTTTTCAATTGTATCAAGTATCTAGTCATTTTTATATTGGATGATTCTTTAATAAGCAGTTTTCAGATTAATATCTGTCTTCTGTTTTTGATAGTATCCCAATGATTACTTAATTGCCATTAATTTTAATATGAAAAACTTATTTTTGCTTTGCTTTTGATATTTTTTTAACATGTGAAGAAATTTGTTAGTCATTTCTTGAATAAATGAGAAGCACAATTAAGAGAAACTTGATAATATATTAATTCATTTGTACTGCCTATGATAATATAACTCAAAAACCTTGGTATTTGAGAAAAACAAAATAAGTAAGTATTTCGCTGAGTTGTCATCTTCAGTGGAAACACCAATGAAACTGCTGAAATACGTATTTGGGTTTTTCTCAAAATTTTTGTGATTTTTTGGTTATGTTTTTATTTGCAGTATATTCTCCAGTCACAGTCTCCAAGTCTCTACTTTATGAATGGTGTGTTGAATGTGGTGTGTGAAAGTTTTATTTCAGTTTGAACTTTGAATTTCTTCCAGAAGAGGCATCAATGTTGTCAGATTTATTTGAAGAGATAAAACAGTTGTTGAAGATCTTATTCGGCTAAAATGGATTTCAATTCATTATTTTAAGTGGTGCAACTTTCCAGTAAGTGGCAGATGCAGAAAATGTCATCCAATTATCTCATCTCAATCAACTCAAGTTTTTCTTTTACTTCCGGGACGAAATTTCTTTAATAATCCTAAAACACCGTGCTTCTAGCGGGAAAATTTTGAAAAGGGATATAGGTAGGTACTGGAAATTTTCGTGAAGATTGAAAGTTTATAGGCAACAAGATTAAACTAGCCAATAAGTTCCACAACAGCGTCATTCAATAGAACAGTATATTTCCGTAACAACTTCTACCAGATTATCAGATCCTTATTTCAAAATTCTAACCAGAACCACTTGATATTTGATGTCAATCAAAACATCTCAGCATATCTCTGTCAATATCAGTAAACAGTGAATGTTTCAGCGGTAATTTCCTGGAATACTATCCAATCGGCAAGGTTGGGAGCGAGAGGCAAGTGAAATATATATTATTTTTTCAATAATGTATTACAGTTCAACCCCTCTCTCATCGACATCCAATATTTACAATACATACCATCAAACGAGGTTGTGAATCACAAAAAGCAGTGTTTTCAGAAAATCTCAAAACTACGACTATTCAAAAATCTGTAAAAAATAACGTATGTTTGGTGCTAACATGTCAATATGAACCTATTTTGCTATTTTTATTCGACTTGGTGGTGTGAAATTTTTGTGCCAAAATACACTGTGTCCAAGATAAGAATGAACAGCATGGGGATATCGGAAACGGTAAGTGATACGGGGTCGATCAAATTAGAGAAAAGAAGCGCATTTATGTGCCTAATAATATGACATTTAGAAAGTTTTAATATTCCAAGTAGTTTCGGAGATATACGAGAAAAACCGAAATTTGAGAATTTTGTTTTTATCTTCTAGCTTTATTTTCAAAGGAAATGTAAAACAAATAACACTTCGTCATGGCCACTTTTCAAGGACTACACGATAACATAAGCAGAATTTTTCTGCGACGTTTCGTCTTCTAGAAAACATCATCAACTTTGTATTTTTATATGGGCCAAAACTAAAGTATACCCTGTATACGACTCCTTTTCTCATTGTGAATACAGCATCAATGTATCACACAATATGATTTCGGAACCATTTCTCGCGCAAAATGTAATTTAGTGATTACTTAATTTGTTTTTCTTCAATTTTAGATAGTAGGCGTCTAAATATTGATTTACCAGGTGGCAGGTTGTCGCCTCTCTGGTTACTCATTAGAGTCCGCACGTTCAGCATCAACACAATTTCTTTGGCAAAAAATGTAACATAACATATAAAATTTTTCAGTATTCGAAAAGCTGCCGTTTTCCATTTTTAACACAAATTAGGTAGGTAACGAGATGTAAGAGTAGGAACGGTAATATGTCAAAAATTCTACCAAACTACAGTATTATTATGACAACAGAAGATGTGGTCATTTTTTCCAGCGCCTACTATCTAGAATTGAAGAAAAACAGATTAAGTAATCACTAAATTACATTTTGCGCGAGAAATGGTTCCGAAATCATATTGTGTGATACATTGCTGTATTCACAATGAAAAATGGAGTCGTATACTTTAGTTTCGGCCCATATAAAAATACAAAGTTGATAATGTTTTCTAAAAGACGAAACGTCGCAGAAAAATTCTGCTTATGTCGTGTAGTCCTTAAAAAGTGGCCATGGCGAAGTGCTATTTGTTTTACATTTCCTTCGAAAATAAAGCTAGGAGAAAATAAAAACCAAATTCTCAAATTTCGGTTTTTCTCGGATATCTCCGAAACTACTTGGAATATTGAAACTTTCTAAATGTCATATTATTAGGCTCATAAATGCGCTACTTTTCTCTAATTTAATCGATCCCGTATCACTTACCGTTTCCGATATCCCCATGCTGTTCATTTTTATCTTGGACACACTGTATATGATTCACTTCACACACTTCTTTGGGGTAAAGTGAATCAGTAGTCTGAATCGCCACAAAAATTACATCAGGAGATGCTCGGACAAACTACCGAGTCGTTTTTTGGAAATTATTTATTACACTGCTGCAAAAAAAAATAAAAAAATACTGCTCGCTCAAATTTCGGATTGTGTGTTGAAATCGACTTTACTTATATTGAAATGCTTTCCTCTTTTCACGTCCGCAATTTCAGTAATCAGTAACATTTCATATTGATTCACTTTACACCTTGAATTGATTTTTTAAACACAATAAGATTCATATCTGAGAAGAAATATTTGACATGAATTTAATATTGCCGCTTTATTCATCAACACAATTGTTGAACAGATGTTTGATAATATATATAAACAAAAGCTGTACAACTAAACGTTGGCAAGAATTGTGAAAATCCATAAATAACTTGTGTTTACAAATATTTGCATATAACAATAATTACATTTACATTAATTGATGAACGTGCACGGCCAACAAAATGCAACCCAAGAAAATCCTTCATTCAAGTTCTCCTCAGAGACATTCGCAACTATCATGGAACATAACCGAGCGATTCACTTCACCCCCCTAATAGCACAAGATGTCCATTGGACATGTGTTTTGTGTACAGTATATGTCCAAGGTGTCCATGGATATATTTTGGACATCCATAGGATATAGACCTCTTCTTCAAAATATCGATAGCCATTGTCCAATCGATGTCCATATGGAGATGTCCATTGAACATATATTTAAGGTAGTCCATATGGCTTACAATTATAGACTATATGTTGTCCATTTTAAGTCCAAATTGAGACGTTTATTGGATATTCAGAACATATGGCGTACATTCAATGTCCCCACGTTCACATTTTGAATTTTTTCCACACATACATACATACCATTGCATTCATAAAAAGTATTTAAAATTGACACCGAAAGAAACCCTCATGTTCAAGTAATATAAACCAATGGGAATTCTGTTAAATTACTTTTCTCCTATAGAAGTGGTTCGGATTACAGTATCAGCTGTTGGTCTCGCTTCTCTCCACCATGCACGAATTTGGCTAATTGGGCTCTCACAACATAGATGAAGTAGAGATATCAAAATACCACACATCATTGTCTACTCCATCATCGTACAATACCTAAATTTTCTCTAAAATGAAAAATATGTCAAATTGACATCCAAGAATCAACACTAATGGAGTGATTTGAATCGTTCTCATTATTGACCAAATTTCATGGATTTAATAATATAAATAAGAAGACAGCAGCAGCCACCATGCAAGGAAGGATGAATCACAGAGGTAAAGCAACGATAAGCGAAGTTAGAGTTTGGATGGGTGACCGCTTGAATGCTAGTAGCTTTTTCATTTATTCCTCATAAAATGGACATTCCATGGTTGTCCAAAGCGGTGGAATGTGGATGTTCAATGGCCTATATTTGTCCATACATGTTACCATATTGATGTTCATGATGGATACCGTATGGATAGTCAAAAATTTGGAAATGCGACATCCTATGGATGTCCATACGTTATCCAGTGTACAAAAACTGGATGTCCAGTGGATGTCTGAGATGTCCTGAGGAGGACATCCATTGCGATTCACTTGACCCCGTCCGACGGCCCGCCGACCCTCAGATGTTCCACAACAGCAAATGGTTGGTCGAGTCCTCTCTGCCGGCCACCTCCGACAGATTCGACGTGCGGAAGTCCTCGTAGCCGTCGCCGCCCGAGATGACGAGCACCTTGGTGGCGTGGCAGCGCGCCTCCGGCTTCGCCTTGTACGAGTTCCGGTGGGCGACGTCGCCAGCGGCGGCGGCCGCCTCGACGGCGGTCAGGAAGCGCACGTGGCCGGTGTGGCCGTGCGGCACGCCCGTTACCGTGGGCGAAGCGGCGAGTCGCGCAGACGCAGACGGCACGTGCGGCAGCGGCATCGTCAGCAGCACGCCGGCCGACGTGCCGATCCACACGAGGTCCTTGCACGCGACCAGCGACGTCACGCGCAGGCAGGCGGCTTTGTGCTGGCGGATGATGTCGTCGCAACCTGCGGGGGGTGTTTTCATAGGTTCAGTCGGGGTTGGCAGGACTGGTTAGTTCGTTATGGATCTGGGGCGCTTCCGCTCTATCTAGTACGCTCGAAGCGGAAATCGGACGTTTTGATTATACAGAGTGTCCCCTCTCAATTGGAAAAAACTTCTGGGGCATATTGAGGAACCATAGACAAGCAGTTTGAGATAAGAGACTGATGTCCGGAAGTGCATGGTTTTCAAAATACAGGGTGTCAAAGTTTTTTTCAAAAAACTTTTTTTCATTAATATTTCAAAGAAACGTTAACCGATTTTCTTGAAATTTGCTAGTGATGTAAGCTTTAATAAGACGCTCAGTTAGCACTGATTAAATGTTGATTATGACTTCCAGTGGCGCCCCGGGGGACAGTGTCACGAATAAAAATGACAAAAAATGTACGCTGCTGACTTTTTTTAAAAATTTTATATATTTTTTAGAAAGCTCAGTTAAAAATACAACTTTTTTGTCACTTGATATTTTTTCGTATCTCTCTCCGTTTTCGAGAAAAAATTTTTATTAAAAACTTTATTGAAAGGTTCATTATTATTAGAAAGAAAAACAAGGAGGCTTTTTTACAAATAATTTATTATTAATTAGTGGAGCAAATGCTCAAAGTGTCCACCATGCATTTCGATGCATTTTCTGCACCTGTCGAGCCAGGATTCGCGCACCCGAGCAAACACGCCTGGATTGTTCGCGATAAATTCCGCTGCCACCACAACTCTAGCAACTAGGTCCTCCATGGTCGGCACAGGAGTTGCATAGATCAACCGTTCCATTTCACCCCAAAGAAAAAAGTCCAGGGGGGCCAAGTCCGGCGACCTTGCTGGCCAAGGGACGGGACCACCTCTACCAATCCACCTGTTGTTGTAGGTTTGGTCGAGGTAACCTCTCACGGTGCGCGCAAAATGGCGAATAGGCTGCAAAGATAACAAAGCCTCTTAGATTGGCTGTAAAACAGAAACGCGCAAGAAAAAAAACACAGAAAGTTGCCATTTCTGCAATACTTACCACGAATGAGCCGGTCTCCCGTAGATTTTGATGAATTTTGATAAAAATCTTATGGTTTGGCAATCCACGATTTGGGAACCGCTGCCCGTACAACCGTTGTGCTAACAAAGAATTACCCCGCGCTTCCCCATACAAGAGATGCATATCTGCAAGCTCGGCTAATTCAAACCGATTCATTTTTGCAATTAGTGTAACGTTTGAAGATAATCAAGTACGTAGAAACTGACACTTTTACTAAAGTTTTACATGTTTATGTGTTACCATGACAACATTGTTTTGTTTTAGATTTTCAGATAATGAACCTTTCAATAAAGTTTTTAATAAAAAAAATTTCTCGAAAACGGAGAGAGATACGAAAAAATATCAAGTGACAAAAAAGTTGTATTTTTAACTGAGCTTTCTAAAAAATATATAAAATTTTTTAAAAAAGTCAGCAGCGTACATTTTTTGTCATTTTTATTCGTGACACTGTCCCCCGGGGCGCCACTGGAAGTCATAATTAACATTTAATTAGTGCTAACTGAGCGTCTTATTAAAGCTTACATCACTAGCAAATTTCAAGAAAATCGGTTAACGTGTCTTTGAAATATTAATAAAAAAAAGTTTTTTGAAAAAAACTTTGACACCCTGTATTTTGAAAACCATGCACTTCCGGACATCAGTCTCTTATCTCAAACTGCTTGTCTATGGTTCCTCAATATGCCCCAGAAGTTTTTTCCAATTGAGAGGGGACACCCTGTATAATGACTACTATTTGCCCATATCTCAAGATGGAAATGGTGGACTTGCATATTACTATTTTTAATTAGGACTTATAGTTACAGGGAAATTACAGCTCTCTTGAATTCAATATTATAAAGTTTTTGAAGGAAAAAAGTGGACGTGACACCATATGGTGAATTTGCCCCTCGTATCCCCCACTTATCAGATCTCAACATGAAAAGAAAACATTCGGTCACTATAACGACTCAAATTGAATCACGGAAAATTTCCTTCACACCTTCATAAAATTGGATTAGCCCATGTGACAACATCTCGATTTGCGACTTGAACCATATCTTTTTCGCTTGCATATTGCATTCAGCAGAAAGAACCAATCTAATTGGCACCATGATAGAAAATAAAATTCAACTACCAATCAACATTACATCGTTACTCAGTGTTCAAAACAAGAATATATTTTTTGCGATAATCAATTTCCTCACTAACATTAATCTTGAAGTTTGAATTTTGTTTCGTCATGCAGGGGAAATTGGGGACATTACTCTATGTGATGGTACTCGCGCTCCTCTCCTCTTGGGTGATAATAATCACCAAAACATATTATCATTTACAAATCCGGAAATAAATCTTCTAAAAGTATGTGGCAAATGGGAGCCGAAGGCGAAACGAAATGACTCCATACGCGTAATTAATGAACTGCGCATGCTCAGGGTTTTATTCATGCGCATGCTTATGATCCACCATATGCATATGGATAGTCGACGTCAGACGAGGCGACATGGTTGAGTTTACTCTGTAATTCAATAGAAAAGGACGAACATCGACCAGTTTTTATTCAAATATCACGTTTTCTCTTGTTTTTCATAATTTTTATATAAAAAGTTGTTTTTTTGATGTTGACATTTTGAAGTTGTGAGCAGTCCCAAAATGCAGCTTATTGACGTTACTGTTCGCATAACCCAGTTAACACAAATTCGTCTCAGAGATGTGATTGAGCATCTCATTCATGTTTCAGATCACACCCGCGACTCGCTCACTGAAATCACAATGACTGCTATTCCGGACCCTTTTGGTCATTTTTTGATTCACAATGTGATGCCAAATTGAACTCGAAATCTATATTATGCGACTTTTCATTTAACATCAAAATAGAAATCACATTGACGTATTGGAATAATCACAATCTGAAGTTACCAAACAAGGAATTATTCATAAATGTGAAGTACTTTTTGATTCTTCAACTGCCTCACATTCTTCGGTCAGGAAGTCCTTATGAGAATAATATTGTGCTTCATATATATACTTTATTTTCGAAGTTGCTTTTCATTCACATTAAGCATTAAGCATGCAGCAAGAACTCACATTTCTTTCACATAGATTGAATGTTGAGTTTCACGAGAGTACTCCTTTTCACTTAGATAGTGTGTGTCAATCTGAATTATTTCATACAAATACTTATTATGAAGTATCAAGGCGTCAGATTATTGTTGTAAATGGCGCCATCCCTTAGTCGGTGATTGAACTAAAATTATATATTTGATCCATGCTTGAACATGATTGGTCGCGCTTTCACGAAGTTCGGAAGACGTTGAGACTAATCGAGTTTGATTTTCGGATTCAAGAATTCTGTTCAAACTTATTGAATTCATAATTATGATAAATTCCAACAAGAGAAGCCCTGCTTCTTCAGAATTCTGATCCACTTTGCATTTGTTTCAGTCAAATATCAATTAATAGTCAAAAAAGTACAGATAAGGATATGTGAGCCAGTTTGATAAATACCTTATGAATAGTTTCGACACAGAACATTTCTTAAGTTGGAAAATCTCATTGTGTTTGTAAGCTTCACAAATTCACCTACATATTGGCCTCAGATCCAAATAAATGAGACGAATAATGTGAACCCTTTGTCATATTAGAAATCCCCTGGCAAAGTCAGTGATGTATAATTGTGATTCTCTATAATACATTGACTGACATGAATGCGACACCCCAGAGATGTTTGTGTTTACTGGGAATAAGCAATAACTTTCAGTGAATCATTTTTTGATGTGCAAAGTGTAAATATCGCATTGCAATAATTGATACTCACTCGTCAGCATCTTCGTGACGGCGGGGGCGACGTTTATCTCGCAGAGAAGATCGAACGTGGCCGTGTGGTGGCACCTCACAATGGCGGAGTTCTGCAGAGACAACCACACCCCGTTGCCGCTGATCACCATGCCGGTGATCGTCTTGTTGTCGTTGACGCTGAAGGCGTTGTTCGTGGCCAGGGTGGTGGTGTTGAGCGTCTTCACGTAGCTGCCGCACGCGCACCATAAGCTGCCCATGCTGGGTACCAGCTTGGTCACCGGCGAGCTGCCCGATCCGACCGTGCAGGTGGTCGGGCTGCTGATGTTCCATCCTCCTGCTGGAAGTACCTACATTGAATTTTTCAACTCCCAATAGCGAGGCGATTTTTAAGCTCGGTCAGAATCATCGTGGAAGCTGTTGACTTCGCCTTCATTTTCTGAACCCATAAAAACGATGTACGGAGATGATCAAAATTGTATGAAGAAGTTGTAGCTAATATGATGATGCATTATTTCGTAATTAACAACTTATTATGTAACAATAAATATGGCTTCAGAAAAAAACCGTTCCATTGAATCAGCTAGTTACCACTTTCTCAACTACATTTTACAAGTATATTAGACAGTAATAGTCTCGTTATTAGTGTATTTTTGGACCTATCGAAAGCATTTGATACTGTGTCTTTAGAATATTTCTCTCTACAAAATTTAATGCCCTTTGTTTTCCAAATAATTTGTTACGATGGTTGAAGTCGTATTTGTATGGCCGTAGTATGAGAATACCATCTCACAAGACAACTAAATTCAAAAACTCGCCCACACATAATATGCAATAACCTTCTACAATAAATTGACTATTTCTGTCGAGAGCTCTGCCACTGACAATATTGTTACGGACTGTGCATTTCTAAGAACACCGGTCATTATCTCGGCGGCTTGCGTCTGGCTGATTTATGGCCTCGCGATAAAATCGGTCGCCGACATACCTAATTAGATGACAATAGCGGATGACTCATAACCGTCGCCGTTTCTCGAAAATGAATGGTATTTCTTGGAACTGTATTGAATATTGAAGGATTTGTAAGAATAATGTTTTGTACTTATATAAAAGGACGCGGCAGTGTTGCGGACAGTCAGTTTAGAAAGAAAGTTAGCATTGTGAACATTGAGATTTGTAAAGCGAATATCGTAGTGATTTAATTAAGTGTTCATTGAGGTGTATTTCGTGAAATAAATTGTTCAGTTTTGTACTGTGTGTTTTTATCAATATATTTGAAGCAAAAACGAAATCATTTTTTATTGAGAAATGTTATCATAGGCCACTAACTTGGCATATTTATAAAGTTTGTGCGATTTTTTTTTTGTTTTCTAGACCAATTTCTGATGTGTTATCAAATTGAGTAGGTGTGTAATGTGAACAATTGACTCACCAGAATCTCTGCTATATACGATAATGTCCCCGTTTGCAAGTGCAGCAAAAACTCTGTTCTCTATATATCTGGAAGGAAAAGACCATGAAGTTCAGTTGATGATGACCTCGAATTGAATTCAGATTGACCACAGAATAACAAATGGTTCTTACATAATGGCGAATATCGGAGTTCCTAGTTGAAGCTTCACTTTATTCTTTTTTATCCTAATATTATCACAACAATTATACACATGTATGCAACCGTCCTCGGTACCCAGCCACATCGTAGACTGTTGGGTGTCCGTCTCTTCATTGTCATCGATACATGTTTCGAAGTCGAACACCCTCTGCGATTCCTCGTTCAGTTCATTATCACAATTATCCTCGTCCTCACTGGACGAGCTGCTATCGAAATGCATCGATTTGGGCCGGTCGGCATCTTCCTTCTCCCGACAGCATCCGCCCGGAGGTCTGAAACATCAACCAAATACCAACTCATCACAACACTGGGTTGTCTGATAAACCTTCGTTTATCACACTCTCATGAGTTCAAAAAAAATGTTTGGTTATTATTATTATTAATTAAAACAAAAAATTCACCCTTCTTTGAAAATATTATTTTTTTAAAAATTCACCCTTCAAAATGTTGACAAAAAACACCTTTGGTCACTGAATTTCTGGTAATTTTTACTTATGTTGCAACGTGATTGTTTAGTTCGTGGGATCGGCTATCATTCAGTTTTCTAATTCAAATATCGAATGAAATTCTTACAATTTTTCTAAAAAAAAATGGATATCAAAACGAGATTGAAGAAGCATGAGAACCACAATGCAAGCCGAGTGTAGCCGAGCCCACGAGCCAAACAATCACGTTGCCAACATCATAAATAAAAATTAATGATAATAATAAACAATTTTATTTATCAGCGAAAATTACATACAAACAAAAATAAAATTTACACATGCGTTATCAGAAAAAAAGGAACTAAAATTTTCATTCTACCTATATATATATCTACTATAAATACAAATGTGATTTGATACACCAGAAAATATATTTGATTCTAAGTAGAAGATAATGATAATTATGACATAGAAATTGTCTGAAATTTAACAAATGATCTTGCTCAAGTTTGATATCTGTTTTTGAAAAATCTTTGAGAATAGAGTTTTTTGAGTGTTCCAAACACTATTTTCGAAAGATAATTCACGTGCTTTTGTCAAATCTCAAGCTAAAATCCATCCACAATCCTAGGTTTTTGCATTCGCTCATTATTGGTAAATCAATACCTACCAAGTAGTTGTAATTTCAGTGTATTTTTATTATTTTACAAAATATCTCGTTTGCATTTTGAGACGAAGAATATCACCGAAATTATTGTGAAATTCAGTGTGATGAAGAGTGAATTTTTATAAAGATAATAGTTTTTTTCTGCTGAAAAGTATTGGAAACAAGAAGTAAATAAATTTGTGTAGTGTTTTCTCCGGAAATACTTGAGAACGGCGCGTTTTGACTTCGGATTCGTGATCATGTAGCCAAAGTGCGTCAGTTCCACATCTCATACGAGTGCGATAAACAAAGGCCCAATTTATGCATCATCATTATGATAGTCCTAAGTCACTGTCTCTGTCTTAATCATAATATCGAGTTGAAATAGTATGCATACAAAACTGCAGAACATATGCTTTGCGAATGTCCAGCAATCTTCTGCAAGAGGCTCAAGTTCCTGGAAGGGCCGGGCCTTCTCAGAGCCCTCCGATGTCAGAAACAAGTCAGAAACCCAGCTCCCAGCAAAACTGATAAACTTTGCACGAAGTCTCGGAATCCCGGGCATCGAATAGATTAAGGGTTATGCACAAAATATCGCTTGAGAGGCTGCACAACCTTAATCTACAATGACTGTGATAAGTAGTGGTGGAAAACTATCGATAGCACTATCGATAGTATCGATAGTTTTGTACTATCGAAACAATCGATAGTTTTGTACTATCGAAACAATCGATAGTTTTTCGATACTATCGATAAACTATCGGTCCATAATTTATTACAGAAATCGAATCATTTTCACTCCCAGAGATCATCAGTCACCGAAAAATATCATTTTTATAATTTTTTCGAAATGTTTAGGTTGAGACACGTTGAAATATTTATGAACCACACATACTCAATGTCTGCGACCTATTCCGGTTCAAGGGTACTATAGTACTATGTTGAAAAAATAGGTTAAATGGGAGAAAGAAGAAGAAGAACTACTTGTCACTCATGTCAACGTCAATAAATAAAATAAATAAAAGTGGAA
Source organism: Chrysomela aeneicollis (assembly GCA_029955515.1). Classification (NCBI taxonomy): domain Eukaryota; kingdom Metazoa; phylum Arthropoda; class Insecta; order Coleoptera; family Chrysomelidae; genus Chrysomela; species Chrysomela aeneicollis. The sequence goes on along the minus strand of JARUHQ010000015.1, from coordinate 17,497,100 downwards.
ACGGATAAATTTTGAAATTGTGGAGTATTGTGAAATCAATGGCTGTTAGATTAGTTTTTTTATGGATATTTATTTTTGTTGGAACATGAAATGTTATTTTTTTTTAATGACTGATTATTTTTTAAGTTCCTTATATGTACTTGAATCGTTTGTGTTCAATGAATAGAAATAAATTGTTTATTTTCACCAGTAGTGATTCTAATTTGGAAAAAAAGTACTGTTAAAAAATATAATCACAATGAAATTCCAGATCGATAGTACTATCGATAGTTTCAAAATAAACTATCGATAGTACAAACTATCGATAGTTTTCCACCTCTAGTGATAAGTACAAATGATGCATAAATTGGGCCGAAGATTCACCGAAGACCGTCTGCTGCTGGTGAACGATCTCCTCGACGCCGGGCCGATCGACTCACCCATTGTTCACCCCGGGCACGGAGGCGATGCAGAGGATCCTCGCGCTGCACACGCCGTTGCAGGAGATGACGGTCGGCTCGGGGGTCAAACTGAGGACGCACACCTGCCCCACGTAGCCGTCACTGTTGCACACCCACACGTCCCTGTCCCTGCCGTTGTCGCCCAGCGTGGGTGCGGCGCACGTGAACTGCAGGCCGGCGCGCGTCTTTCTGATCGGCACCGTCGCCACCAGCTCCGGGGACGGCCGCCTGTCAGTTGTCAACGCTGGAAAACGTCGCGGACGTGGCAAAATATATGTCACTTTCTGTTGACCCATATATCCAAGGTGGATATAGGATGGTGAAACAGCTCTTCAATTATTGTTTCTGCGAAAAACTTGTAGACCGTTTAAGAAGGTAGTAATATTTCCACGACTTGAATGAAGATGGCGATAAGATCGATTATCGAAGAAGATTTCTGTTGCTTACGTATTTCTGTGGTTCGCATCTGACAGACGTGACTTGAAACGACATTAAACAATGTATTTTCTATAAATCTGGAATGAATATTGATATTTTGACTCTTCTCAGTAATTTTTCATCTAGAACAGATGAAACTGATGAAAAGATGACAGAAGCACAGTTTCTGTTTTACCGACATAAGGTATGTCGCCATCTCTGTTATTTTCAGGAAATATTACTACGGTATGGAATCAAGTAGGCAAAGGTCTACAGTTTATTCTAGTGCTTGTTAATAGGAAGCTGTTTCACCATCCTATATCCACCTTGCATATATCTAATAATAACTATATAGGTAACATGGATACCAGAGCTGAAGCCGAAAAATAAAACAAATGACAGTCTGCGGGACAAATCGCGAATATGCGCATGCGTAAGTTTGAATTAAGAATCGACATTCGTTTTCATCATGGAGGAGAGTAGCTTTCTAGTGAGCGACAAACGTATGATAATTATTAAAAATCAATCAAATGTGTCAGAAAACCTTCAATTCGATGTTTTTATTTCATCATGACATATATTTATCAAATATTCATTCATTGATGGATTGTTTAACGATATTGAATGATAGTTGATGATAAATGCAGAAATGGATGTGATCTACAAAGCGATACTTGCGATTTGCATAGAAACCTGAGACGATAAAGTCATCGGAACAAGATTCGTGGGCTAATTTTTGATCAATCACTGTTATCACTCACTAATCACTTCTGTAAACAATCAGTAAGTACATTTATAACTATTTTGATGCCCTTTCACATAATTTGGGTTAACAAATATACCTAACCTATGAAATTCTAAAAACGTCAGTGGATTTCAACTCGTCAAAACCCGCGCATGCGCACATTTCATCATTTGCAAGCCAGACAGTCTTTTTTTTTCCAAAACTGGCTTCACTTTCGCGTAAAGAGAAGAATAGGTGTTATTATATATATGTGTTGACCCCATTTTACGGTGTAACAGGGAATTGCTTACTCAAGTCAAATGAGGTTAGGTATAAGATGCCGGGAAGTCAGGATCAAGCCTCAACTGGTAGAAACGTCCCACGCGAGATATATCTTACCTAGTTTCTGTTTGGCCTCGCTCAGGGATTCTTCCCAAGAAGTTCTCTTCTCAGGTTTGGAAAATATTATAGCAACACTCTCTGAACCATTTCTGAAAAAAAAACGAAAATCAACATGAGCCAAACATTGAAGTTGTTAACAATCCTGTGGCTTATGACTTTGCATTCGCTAAACTTGACGGTGCTAGCGTAAGATACCAGATTCTTTTAATGAATAGCAGATAATAATATACACTGTGTCCAAGATAAGAATGAACAGCATGGGGATATCGGAAACGGTAAGTGATACGGGGTCGATTAAATCAGAGAAAAGTAGGGCATTTATGTGCCTAATAATATGACATTTAGAAAGTTTTAATATTCCGAGTAGTTTCGGAGATATCCGAGAAAAACCGAAATTTGAGAATTTCGTTTTTATTTTCTCCTAGCTTTATTTTCGAAGGAAATGTAAAACAAATAGTACTTCGCCAAGGCCACTTTTTAAGGACTACACGATATCATAAGCAGAATTTTTCTGCGAAGTTTCGTCTTTTAGAAAAAATCATCAACTTTGTATTTTTATATGGGCCTAAACTAAAGTATACCCTGTATACGACTCCATTTTTCATTGTGAATACATCAATGTATCACACAATATGATTTCGGAAGCATTTCTCGCGCAAAATGTAATTTAGCGATTACTTCATCTGTTTTCTTCAATTTTAGATAGTAGGCGCTAGAAAAAATGACCACATTATGTTCTGTTGTCATAATAATACTGTAGTTTGGTAGAATTTTTGACATATTACCGTTCCTACTCTTACATCTCGTTACCTACCTAATTTGTGTTAAAAATGGAAAACGGCAGCTTTTCGAAAACTGAAAAATTTGATATGTTGTCATGTTACATTTTGTGCCAAAGAAATTGTGTTGATGCTGAACGTGCGTACTCTAATAAGTATCCAGAGAGGCGAGAACCTGGTAATTCAATATTTAGACGCCTACTATCTAAAATTGAAGAAAAACAAATTAAGTAATCACATTTTGCGCGAGAAATGGTTCCGAAATCATATTGTGTGATACATTGCTGTATTAACAATGAAAAATGGAGTCGTATACAGGGTATACTTTAGTTTCGGCCCATATAAAAATACAAAGTTGATGATGTTTTCTAAGAGACGAAACGTCGCAGAAAAATTCTGCTTATGTTATCGTGTAGTCCTTAAAAAGTGGCCATAGCGAAGTGCTATTTGTTTCACATTTCCTTCGAAAATAGAGCTAGAAGAAAATAAAAATGAAATTCTCAAATTTCGGTTTTTTTCGGATATCTCCGAAACTACTTGGAATATTAAAACTTTCTAAATGTCATATTATTAGGCACATAAATGCGCTACTTTTCTCTAATTTAATCGACCCCGTATCACTTACCGTTTCCGAAACAGTGAAACAGAATCACTAATGAATGATAATAAATATACTCACGGGATCGCAATCGTGAGATCCAAGCAGGCCAGCTGCGAATCGCTGTTCTGCTGCTCAGCCAGCTGCTTGTTCGCCGCAGCCAACATCTCTCTGACCACCTCGTCCAGCTGCGAGTGGTTGCAGTGCAAAGACCACGCCATCTCGCTCATCTGGTTCAGGATCGATATGTCGTCAGTCAGATTGTCGACCTCCCGCAGGATCTGCTTCAGGTTGTCGTCCTTCGATCGCACGATGTCGATGTCCTCCAGCGGTATCCTCATCAGCAGCTTGTACTTGTTCGCCTCCAAGGTGCCCTGCGGCCTCTTGGCGGTGCCGCTCCTGCGCTTGATGCCCGTTATCAGCAGGATGTCGGAGAAGAGGAACAGCGCCCTCTCCTTGCGAGGCCCGCTGCCGTGCGACATCGACACCAGGTCGTGCCGGAGGTACTGCCTGTCGGGCGCCGCCAGCTCGATCAGCCCGTCGATGAGGCCCTCGATCTCGCGCAGGTGGTCCAGCTCCAATGTCTCCCGCTCGGTGCAGTTGATCTTCAGCAGCTGGTCGTGCACCTGCTGGTGAGCGGTCAGGAGGAGGCCGTGGTCCGGGTGGTGCTCGTCGGTGTGCTTGATCAGTCTTTGGAGGATGAGCTCGTACTTGGGGAACCTCTGGATGGGTTTGATGAGGAGGCTGTCGAGGGTCAGCTTTCCGGCGTTCTGTCTGGCCGTCGCCTGTGGACCGAGAAATGATGAAACGTTTTGTTTGAAAGTGACTGACAATGTCTCGAGTTGTGGAGTAGAAGGTATATGGAGATTTGAATCCTCTGAGAAGAGATGAGGTGTGGTGAGAACCAAGGTGGATACAAAAATTATTCGCCTTCTGACCATGGTAGAGGACAGGCGGCGTCCTCGAGGTTGGAAGTCAAGTAGATGTTAAATGTGATTGTCCATATTGAAATTACGAAAATATATTAAAAATATATATATATTATATATGACAACGGATTTGTCGAATAAGGGGGCCATACCTGCATCGAAGTTTATGAAACATATTTGTGGAATTCAATATTTTGGAAATTGTGATCATATTCAGAATCCTCATGGAGTATGAGTTAGTCTCAGATCCACTTTGTGGTGGGCCCCATTGAGGTTATATAATCAAATATTGAGTGTACTTGGCTGGATAGTCCTGGTAACTTAGGCCATTCAAATTGAAGTGAAGAAGAAGAAGTAGGATGGTGATCCTTGGGTGAAACAGCTTCCTATTAACAAGCACTAGAATAAACTGTAGACCCTTTGCCTACTTGATTTCATACCGTAGTAATATTTCCTGAAGTTATCAAAGATGGCGACATACCTTGTGTCGGTAAAACAAAAACTGTGCATCTTTCATACTTTTATCAGTTTCATCTGTTCTAGATGAAAAATGATTGAGAATAGTCAAAATATCAATATTCATTCCAAATTTATCGAAAATATATTGTTTTAATGTCGTTTCAAGTCACGTATGTCAGATGTGAACCACAGAAATACGTAAGCAACATAAATCTTCTTCGATAATCGATCTTACCGCCATCTTCATTCAAGTAGCTGAAATATTAGTACCTTCTCAAACGGTCTACAAGTTTTTCGCAGAAACAATTGAAGAGCTGTTTCACCATCCTATATCCACCTTGGTGAGAACGAAATGAAATAATGTAAAATATTTGAGAAGGTTGAAATGAGAACCATGAAGTTGGCTACATATGGGAGAAAAATTTGTAACTGATATTTCTGAAAAACTCCAATGGCAGTTCGTTTCCGCATGTCTGACAACTGAAAAATCCGTTACGACTTACATCACGTTACCTCAGATTTGGCGGGAATTTGAAAAAAGTTATATGTGATGCCAAAGAATATCAAATTTAGCAAGGATAAATAATGCATTATTGAGTTCTAATCACAAATATTAATTGGTTTGAATCATATTCACGGGCTGAGAATATTAAATAAGCTCATGTGCATCAAAATACAGGGTATGACTACACCTAGTGACAAGAATAAATCGTGTTTTCATGATTAAATTCCCGTAAAATGTATATTCCACAAATATTTGATCAGTTTCGACCCAACCTTATGTTATTCAGGTTGTTAAAGCTGTTTTCAGTTAAAACAAAAACGTATAATGTTTACTCAGTAAGGGTAGAGGAATAAAATTTATATTGATTTTTTTCAATCTGGTCCAAAATTGATATATGAGGTCCTCGTTGGAATCCAAGTACATTTTTTCGATGAAATTTTTTGATATCTTATCAACTTCACCCATTTTTTGGTACCACAGACAACTTTTTTCAAATTCCCAGCAAATCTGAGGTCACGTGATATAAGTCGTAACACCGCCATTAGAGTTTCTCAGAAATATCAATAACAATTTTTTTCCATATCTACCCAACTTTATGGCGGACACTGTATATCTAATGGTTCAACCCATATCGAAGGAGAACATGCACACTTATATAGACCCACCCTTTTATAAATACAAATCGAAGTAATCATATTCTTGGACTGCGGGATTATATATAAACAAGCAAAATGAATCATAAATATCTAAGTTACTCATTTTATTTATTATTTTATAAACTGACGATCTAAAAATATAATTGAATAAACACAGACACGAAAACAGAACCAAATGAAGAATCGATGTATCGATTATTTGCTAATCTTTCTGGAGCATAAATTGGCATTCGTATGGAAATGGTATAGTAATGTAGTCACTGAATAATAAAATGAAATCCTATCTTGGTTTTCATAAATACAAAATTGTTTCTGCTCTATCGTATTTTGCTCAGTATCCCTCTGGAATACATCTGGAGTATTTTCATATAAAAGTGTATGTCATAATTCACTTTTCTTACCTCCACAAATTTGCTAAATGCAGGTTTTTGCTGGGCACTTTTCCAAGTGTCCCTAGCTCTCTTCCAATTATTAACGTAATTCGTGTAACTATCGATGACGGCTGCTTTCGAGAACTGAAAAATACTTTTGTTGATATAACCCGTTTGAACAGGATAGCAGTAATACATATTATTTGATTTCCGCTTTAGTTTTAGAGCCTTGAAATTTGGATTTCGAGAGCATTATCGTCAAGAAAATCATAAAACTCCATGGATAACAAGGGTTCTGACCTCAGATCATAAAAAAGTGGATGGTGTGTGACATTATTGCTTGTTCTTGGCATTTCAAGGACTATATTTTCAATTTCATCGCACTCACAATCAGAACGTGAAGTTGAAGAAAATACAAACATGGAAGATTGAAGTCACTCACCATGTCCAAAATAACGTCCCCGATTTTTTGTTTCTCGCCCCATTGCTCTAGTCTCTTCTTCAATTCGGCCAGGAATGCTTGATGGTGATTGTATAAAAATGGAATCTGCAAAATGAGGCTGTCAATCAGTGTCTTTGGAATACCAATGAAGGAATTATTACCTGATAAAAAATTTCATCAACAAGGTTGGCATCGAGCACATTCGCATTTTCTGGGGTTTTCAAAGGCTCCAAATATTTCTAGAATAAATATACAATATGAGCGACAAAAATTTGGTGGCAAAAAAATGTCCACAGGAAAGTTTCTACACAACGATTTATTAAAAAAAAATCCAAGCAAAAAAATTAAAATTAGGTAAAGTATAAACTCCACGATTTTCAATAGATAGGTACTTCATGTGGTAAAAATAAGCCTCAAGCTTCTAATATACAAATCGTTTCAGTTTCAATTAATAGGCTAGATTTTTCGTGAAAAAAGTCGTGTGAACTTAGATCCCTGTTCATTTCATAATCACTTCTTGAATCATTTGAAAGCTTGGTCTACGAATTGAAGAAATTAGCGGTAGGTACATAACCCTCAACCCTGTTTTGGTGAGATGGAATATATTCAATCAGGGTAGCAAAAAAACAAACAAAAAATATAAATAACACACAGTAAGTTTTTCCAATTCGACGCTTGGAATCTCGAGATTTTGTAATTGACGAGGAGTTTAAATGGTCGAAATAAGGGTGGTTATAAGATGTAGTATTCCAGGGGTCAATTTATTCGAAAAAAAAAAAAAAAAGTTGATAATGGTCATGAAAAGTCGGAACATCGAATTTGAAAACCGAAAATGACATAATTTGTAGTCGATAGAGAAGTGATAAAGCAAGAAAATGATTAAAAACGATCCAGAAATTGAGTTTTTTCCAAACATTTTGACGTCGAAAAGTGTTATCGTGGATTTCTTTTCAAAATAATAATGCAACTTCGCCCCGATTTTCACTTCTCTCACGGTTTTCGAGATCCCAATGAGGAGTATCGACAAAGAGAAGGGGTAGTAATCTATTCTTTGGTATCGAATTCGCCCCAGTATGTTTAGAAACGAAAGGAGAAAGTTTCACTGAAGCAGCACTATTTATCTTTCGAAACAGAAGATAGAACATCAGCGGTTTATATATATTTATAGGTTATACTCTTCATCATTTATACCGCAGATTTCTCCCAGGTTTTCAACCATTTCAAAATGCACACATATGCGGACGATACTAATCTGTATAATTCTGCAAATGTGGATCACCTCATAACAAAAGAAAATTCACTGAATCATGATATCAAAGAACTCGTGAAAATTTCCAAGAATCATTGCCTGAATCTGAACCCCAGCAAATCATCAATAATAATCTTTGGAAAAACCAAAGATCGTCAGAGGGCCATAGACAATATGCACTTCCAAATTGATGGACATTTTGTAGAATATACCGATAAGGTAAAATGTCTAGCACAACGTCTAGGACTAAACATAGGGTCTGTTCGCTGTGTCTCCATTAACTACACTATTGTACAGAATAGTAGATTGTGTAACACTGATACCGTTCGGTGATTTCCCGTGTACACTTACACTATGTTCGTTGTTAAAATGTTGTAGCACGAAAAAACCAGTTGTTACAATCGATTTGGAGGAGGTGTGATAAGTGTAGTGCAAATGGATATTGGATAATATGAGGTTAGATGTATATAATGATATATTTTGAAAACTTCTTCGACAAAGTACGTAATGGTTATATTTGTTACCCGGGAATCTTTTGTCCCCATTTACGAATGCATCAAAATAATTGACATCAATGCCATTGATTGATCTTCGTCAGATGAACTTGTCAACAATTCATCGTCCGAATTCGTAATGATGATTTCATCATCACTGTGCATTTTTGATGCATTCAAAAGAGATTTACAAGCCATAAATAAATACAAAATAATTATAAGCATAACCTCAAAATCAGAATCCTAGGATTAGCATAAAGCAGAATAAAAGCACCGAACAGATGTTGAACTAATTACACTCCACTTCACTACACTCATCTACAACGACCAGTGGGTGTAAGAAAATGTAGTGTACAATATAAATTTCATGCATAAACAGCGAACAGACCTATAGATTATTCGCGATAGGTGCTAAGCGATACGCTACCTAGCGGTGACTCGTGAACCACTCTGAGTGGGATAACCACTGAACTCTCTGGAGGATAACCCACAGAAAAACTTGACCTCTGTTCTTTTTATGTTCGCTTCTGATGTGAAAGTTGACTTCCAGCAGTTTTTCGAGAGATGTTTTGGTGAAATACATGTGAAATCTTATCTATTTTCCCGTTTTAGTTATTGTTTGGTGGCAAGACACCTATGTCACAATGACACAAACATCAAAAATATTAAAAGAAAACAAAAACGATACCACTTCGAGAAGTTCGAGTTGTTACCATGAGATAGTGCTACGTGTTATTTTCTATCGCGAATAAACTCAGATTCACTTATCACGTCAATACTCTCATTCAAAAGACATATGGTTTACTGAAACACTTCAAATAGACATTACCTGGGGGGAAGAGCACTAAAAACAACTCTTTGTGACTCTTTGATTTTATCTACATTCAATTATTGTGACATTGTCTATGGCCCATGTCTTGATTCAATAACATCTGCGAGAATACAAAAAACGCAAAATGCCTGTGTCAGACTCATTGCTGGACTAAAATTCCGAGATCATGTAACCGCTACTACCAACCAAATGGGCTGGCTTAAAATGCATAACAGAAGAGAACTTCTACTACTACTTGATCAATAAGTTACCGTTTAGATATCAAATGCATACGAGAAATCTAAGAAATGTTGAGAACTTCAATCTCCCAAATTATAAAAGTACTCTCTTTGAACGATCTTTCACCTATCACGCCGTAACCATGTATAACTCGATCAGCAATACAGATAAACAACTTTCTCTTCCATCTTTCAAGAACAAAATTAAAACCATTCTCCTAAGTAAGCAGTGAACCCAAAAATAAAAAAACTTATGTAAAAATTAATCATTATAAAGCAGAGCCATCTCTTTATTTATATATATGTATGTATAACTGTATCGTGGTTGAGTGGAAGAATAGCATTGCTAAACTCCGCCACGTAAAATAAAGGCCATTTATTATTATTATTATTATTATTATACTCTCGTGAAAAAAAAAAAAGAGAGAGAGAAAAAAGCGTGGTAAAAATGGGGGAATTACCGTGACAAGAGTCCGCAGCGACTCGACGTAGCTCTTCTCGTTGTCGTAGAGCTCGACCACCACGTGCGTCCTGGTGTCCTGCGAACAAAACACAACAGGTAAAACTCGTCGGCAGGGAGGGGGGGAAGGGGGAATGGAGGCGCGGCACTTGGGGGCGGGCGGGCTGATGCTAACCGGGAAGGAGTGCAGCGGGAGGGGCGGGGGGGCGGGCGCCCCCTCGTCGTCGGGGGGCGCCGACGTGGGGCCCCTGCTCATCGCGACGGCCGCTCCATCTTCAACACCGGGCCACACCTTGACGCCGTCTGGCGTCGACGACGCCGCGGGGCACGCGTCGCGGCGGCGCAAGCTGCCAGGGCCGGCGCGGCCCGGCCTCCACGGTCTTGTTGGTTTTTCGCCGCGCGGGGGAGGGGGGAATGCGCGTGAGGGCGCTTTCGTTTCATTGTTATTTTTTTTTCAGGAAGTCGTTCTTGATGAATAGTTATGCATGGCCTCAAACCCACAATGGAATAATCAGATATCAATTTTTTGTATTCGTATACGAGGTTTCTCGAAAAAATCAAATTTTGCTAACAGTGAATACCTTTCACAATATCGATAATCTTCAATGAGAATTTCACAATCAACATTTTCGACCAATTGAAAGCCTATATTTTGTGACGTACTCGTTACCATAGAAACTACGATAATTTTTCGCCTTGTGGTGAAGATCATGACATTTTTTGACGTTTAGAGGTAAAATGACATCATAACATTCAATTTCAAATATTAATGGTGAATTCATAAACTCAATTAAGCTGAATTCCAATTAACAATTCAATTATGCCCTATATGCGCATGCGTTGAATTCATAATTGTTAATTCATATAGTTGAAAAGATGAAAGATGACCGTTTTCTTAGTTGTTCTTTATTATTACAGATAAACTTCGAAGTGATTTTTCTGTATCCATCTTTCTCAATTCTTGGTTGTTAATTTAATTTTCAGTTTGGTTGAGTTTATGAATTCACCATGAGTAGCACTTCGAGTTCCTTGTAATAAAATCTATTTCATACAGCTTTGAAAGTTAGGATGAAGTTAGTTGAGAATAATTTTTTGAAGTACCACCAACTGCCTTATTATTATTTTGCGTAACTAAAATCATTATTTTTTATTTTATTTAGCGTAAAGTTGGTCCAATATTATCTTTCAGAAAAGAAGCTACGTTTCGGTATGAAATTCTCTTACCGACTACTACACAAGCTTCAATTAAAAACAAAAAAAAATTTCTCGAACACGAATATATTTCATAAAATTCCTATTCTCGAATATTCGGGGGTTACGAATTATAAACAATAAATCTCAAGACTATCTGTACTGATACATATCTCATTAATCACTCAAAATAAATGAACGGAGTTTAATTATATGGAAAATTTATTCACAAATAATTTTTGCGTTATTGACATTATTTTCTAAGGCAGAAAATAGCGATTCTGGTGTATTTGAAAAATCAGAGTTTGGCTTCATGACATTATTGTAAATAGGACACTTGAACAGTATATGGAGTAGCGTTTCGTAGATACCCATTTCTATTACAAACTGTACATTTCTTATTGTCGGTGTCAAAATCACATGTGAACAAAGAAATTCATGACCCTTACTTTATTTGTTGGAAAAAAATAAGGACGACTTAAGAAAATTTTACTGTGGAATGGAATATTTACAGATATTAAGATAAGGACTTTTAAATTTTTTCAAAAGACTTTTATCAACAAAAAATATTAACTTCCAAGAATAAATATCGCCGAAACTCTCACGTCATGTACTTTTTGAAGCCACAATAAAAGATTGGCATCATGACGATATAGTCTCTGAAAAAATCGCGGCGAACTTTGAAAATTCTTTCAAGTATTCTATCCAAAGATTGCCATCGAGAGTCCACGAGTTTATTCAATTCCATTTCAGGACTATGCCAAATCCCCAAAACACGTATCGACTTCCCTCAATCCACGCAAAAAAAAAAACCTTACTCACATTGAACCTCTGCACGTCAGCCGCTGCCAGCCGCTCCGAGCTGCCGGCCAGCAGCCGCTCGAGCAACTCCGCGTCGCCCTCGCCGCCGCCCAGCACGCCCAGCTTGGAGGGGCTCGACGCCGTCCGCTGGTGGCCCACCGCCAACCCCCTCGCTGCGCAGCCGCCGCCGCCGCCCGCCAGGTCGTCGAGCAGGCGCAGCTCGTCGCGCATGTGCGCGCGCCGCCCGTCGGGCTTGCGCATCTCGTTCTCGAGCATCTGGCCGTAGGGGCCGCGCAGCGGACGCTTTGCGTATCCGGGCTCCGGCTCGGGCCACTCGGGCGGCGCGGGCGGCTCCGCCTCCTCCTCGGGGCTCAGCGGCTCCTCCTGCGGGCTGGTCCACGAGGCCGCGGGCGGCTGGGGGTGGGGCTGGGGGTCCGCCCGCGGGAAGTCGCCGTCCGCGACGAAGCGCGGTATCGCGTCGTCGCTGGCGGACCACTAGGGGGGGGGAGAAAGGGGGAAGGGTGGCGGTGATTTGATCGAAAGAAATATGATTGAATCACATTTGATGGAACTCTTTCGATCGGAAGTTATTTCATGGTAGAAAATACATTTGATAGAAACAAAAGTAAATAAAATTGATAGAAGCAGTGATATAATACAAGAATACAAGAAAACAAGAAAACAGGAAAACAGGAAAACAGGAAAACAGGAAAACAGGAAAACAGGAAAACAGGAAAACAGGAAAACAGGAAAACAGGAAAACAGGAAAACAGGAAAACAGGAAAACAGGAAAACAGGAAAACAGGAAAACAGGAAAACAGGAAAACAGGAAAACAGGAAAACATGAAGACAGGAAAACAGAAAAACAGGAAAACAGAGAAACAGAAAAACAGAAAAACAGGAAAACAGAAAAACAGAAAAACAGGAAAACAGGAAAACAGGAAAACAGGAAAACAGGAAAACAGGAAAACAAGAAAACAAGAAGACAAGAAGACAAGAAAACAAGAAAACAAGAAAACAAGAAAACAAGAAAACAAGAAAACAAGAAAACAAGAAAACAAGAAAACAAGAAAACAAGAAAACAAGAAAACAAGAAAACAAGAAAACAAGAAAACAAGAAAACAAGAAAACAAGAAAACAAGAAAACAAGAAAACAAGAAAACAAGAAAACAAGAAAACAAGAAAACAAGAAAACAAGAAAACAAGAATAGATAATAGATTTGACAGATACAATTCCGGATACGTCAATAGATCGAAATTACAATGTATCTTTAATGAACCAACAAAACGACAAAACAGGTATTAAAAACAGCTTTCACATATTGTAAAAAATAAACATCGTTGTCTTCGAATTCTTCTTGGAAACTTCTGACAATTACAAGCAAGTCTTTTATATTTATCCTTGCATTACTTTTTCGATTTTTTTTTTGTACTTCAGAACCCCCACACATTTGTTGTTGCAGTTTTAGTTCCATCATGCTCTGTTCTCGAAGAAATCCTTCTATAAATTCCCAAATAGATGGGATTTTCGCATTGAATTGTCCCATCAAAATCCGATGCCATCCTCAACTCCAACGATGTTGTTAGTTTTGTAGCGGTTTTAAAGGATTTTTTTGGTAAAAATTCGAAAATTTATGATCAAAAAAAGTTCGCCTTCTCTGCCTTCTTTTAAATTTCTCAATCCAGGTACCTATCCTCAAAGTAGTTAACAAAATCCTCAGCGTCTTCGCGAATGACGTTATTTTTGGAAATCACTTCAAAATATTCAAATGTTCTATGAAATATATTTTCTATCCTATACGTTTATATCAATTGCTTTTACTATTATTTGTGTTTCGATCAAATGTATCATTCTGTCATAATAAATTCGATCAAATGTATCATTCTGTCATAAAAAATTCCATCAAATGTATTTTATGTAAAAAGTTCATTCCAGCTCTAGTTTTTCCATCGAAAGAGTTCTTTCAAATGTGATTCTATCATTTTTCTTTCGATCAAATTTCCGCCATCTGAGGGGGGAGATAAAGCTTTGTTGCTCGAAGAGATAGATCGACAAAGAGCAAGGAAACAAAATTTTGCACCAGTTGATGACCAGGCTTGTACAATTGAATGAGTGAAATTAAATTTTTTCATTGCTATCAAATTTGAGAACTGTCGCGTGAGCAGAAGATTTTTCATGTGAAGCAAATCCGATTGCAGGCACGTGGACTTTTGACACGCAATCTGAAGAAAAGAGAAATAGAACTACCAAATGATTTCACGATGATCTACCCATCTTTTCTGTCTAGAACTATTGACAACGCTGTACAAATATCCGTTCAATTCTAGCAGAGGCAGAACTACTGCAGTAATTTAGATGTTACAGACAGAATATTTTGAAATCGTTAATAAAATTGGAGATAAAAAAATTTCACGTCTGAAAACTAGTTAGTATGAATTGTTCCTTTATGTCCATTCTAACAAATGTTCTTGTTAATATTGTAATTGATTCTATATTGGAATTTCCCGACGGGTTTTCTGATTATTTCACAATTGTATTTATTCAAACTGTGAATTGAAAAATTTCGAAAATAATAGTGATTATCTCCTATTGTAGTATTCCGTCGAACGGGGTTAATGAGTGTATCACAAAAAGCTGTTTTTTTTTCAGAATATCTGGAAACTAAACGAATATTCAAAAATCTGTATATATTGTTTATAGCTAAACTACCAATAATAACCAATTTTGCAATTGTCAGTTTTTTAGGAACTGTCAAATTTTTTGTGATATAAAGTCCGCTCCATTTCTTTTTCCCCAACATATTTACTTTATATTGATTTGTTTGTCAATGGTTTCAACTTTTCCAATGAATTGTCCATAGATAGTGATATTCAGCACAGAAAATCAACAAAATAATTAGTGACAAATCATATTGATTCACTTCACACCTTCAGAATGTATTTTTTTAACATAGCCGAGTGATTCATTTCACCCATTGTGATTCACTTTACCCATTGTGATTCACTTCACCCATTGTGATTTACTTCACCCATTGTGATTCACTTTATTCATTGTAATTGACTTTACCCATTGTGATTCACTTAACCCATTGTGATTCACTTCACCCATTGTGGTTCACTTTACCCATTGTGATTCAATTTATCCATTGTAATTGACTTTACCCATTGTGATTCACTTAACCCATTGTGATTCACTTCACCCATTGTGATTCACTTTACCCATTGTGATTCACTTTACCCATTGTGATTCAGTTTAACCATTGTAATTGACTTTACCCATTGTGATTCAATTTATTCATTGTAATTGACTTTACCCATTGTGATTCACTTCACCCATTGTGGTTCACTTCACCCATTGTGATTCAATTTATCCATTGTAATTGACTTTACCCATTGTGATTCACTTAACCCATTGTGATTCACTTCACCCATTGTGGTTCACTTTACCCATTGTGATTCAATTTATCAACTGTAATTGACTTTACCCATTGTGATTCACTTAACCCATTGTGATTCACTTCACCCATTGTGGTTCACTTTACCCATTGTGATTCAATTTATCAACTGTAATTGACTTTACCCATTGTGATTCACTTAACCCATTGTGATTCACTTAACCCATTGTGATTCACTTCACCCATTGTGATTGACTTTACCCATTGTGATTCACTTAACCCATTGTGATTTACTTCACCCATTTTAATTCACTTTATACCCATTGTGATTCACCTTACCCATTGTGATTCACTTCACCCATTGAGATTCAATTTATCCATTGTGATTGACTTTACCCATTGTGATTCACTTAACCCATTGTGATTTACTTCACCCATTGTGGTTCACTTTACCCATTGTGATTCAATTTATCCATTGTAATTGACTTTACCCATTGTGATTCACTTAACCCATTGTGATTCACTTCACCCATTGTGGTTCACTTTACCCATTGTGATTCAATTTATCCACTGTAATTGACTTTACCCATTGTGATTCACTTAACCCATTGTGATTCACTTAACCCATTGTGATTCACTTCACCCATTGTGATTCACTTTACCCATTGTGATTCACTTCACCCATTGTGATTCAATTTATCCATTGTGATTCACTTAACCCATTGTGATTCACTTCACCCATTTTAATTCACTTTATACCCATTGTGATTCACCTTACCCATTGTGATTCACTTCACCCATTGTGATTCAATTTATCCATTGTGATTGACTTTACCCATTGTGATTCACTTAACCCATTGTGATTCACTTCACCCATTTTAATTCACTTTATACCCATTGTAATTGACTTTACCCATTGTGATTCACTTAACCCCGTTCGACGGTTAATGCGTTTTCATTATCTTGACAACCAAATAATTTGACTCTTTACCAATTTATCAATGTAGATTCCCTTGCGCCGCCTGGCCTTCTCCCTCCTTCTGCCCGGGCAGGCGGCCACCGCCGGCCGGTCCGCCTCCACCACCGGCGGGACGTCGGCGTCCTCCGAGGCGGCGCCTGGCCTCGGGGTGGCGGGCCTCGAGCCGTTCTTCGGCCTGGGCAGCGTCGACACCTCCTTGGCGGGCTCGGCGGGCGTCGGCGTCTGCTGGCGGCGCACGTACTTGTTGTCGTCGACGCAGAAGTCGACCTGTGAGAACGAGGCGCTCCGCAGCGGCGCCGGGTGGGCGGCGGGCACGCTGGGCGCAACAATTTCTCGTCAGCGACATGCAAACCCTAATAGCACAAGATGTCCATTGGACATGCGTTTTGTGTACAGTATATGTCCAAGGTGTCCATGGATATATTTTGGACATCCACAGGATATACACATGAAGATATCCGATGGACGTCCAGGCAAGGTAGTCCATTTGGTGTCCATTTAATGACCTCTGCTTCAAAATATCGATAGCCATTGTCCAATCGATGTCCACATGGAGATGTCCATTGAACATATATTTAAGGTAGTCCATATGGCTTACAATTATAGACTATATGTTGTCCATTTTAGGTCCAAATTGAGACGTTTATTGGATATTCAGAACATATGGCGTACATTCAATGTCCCCACGTTCACATTTTGAATTTTTTTAACACATATATATTGCATTCATAAAAAGTATTCAAAATTGACACCGAAAGAAACCCTTATGTTCAAGTAATATAAACCAATGGGAATTCTGTTAAATTACTTTACTCCTATAGAAGTGGTTCGGATTACAGTATCAGCTGTTGGTCTCGCTTCTCTCCACCATGCACGAATTTGGCTAATTGGGCTCTCACAACATAGAAGTAGAGATATATCAAAATACCACACATTGTCTACTCCATCATCGTACAATACCTAAATTTTCTATAAAATGAAAAATATGTCAAATTGACATGCAAGAATCAACACTAATGGAGTAATTTGAATCATTTGAATCATTCTCATTATTGGCCAAATTTCATTAATTTAATAATATTAATAAGAAGTCAGCAGCAGCCACCATGCAAGGAAGGATAAATCACAGAGGTAAAGCAACGATAAGCGAAGTTAGAGTTTAGATGGGTGACCGCGCTTGAATGCTTTTAGCTTTTTTCATTTATTCGTCATAAAATGGACATCATATGGATATTCCATGGATGTCCAAAGCGGTGGAAAGTGGATGTTCAATGGCCTATATGTGTCCATACATGTTACCATAATGATGTCCATGATGGATACCGTATGGATAGTCAAAAAGTTGGAAATGCGACATCCTATGGATGTCCATACGTTATCCGGTGTACAAAAACTGGATGTCCAGTAGATGTCTGAGATGTCCTGAGGAGGACATCCATTGAACATCCATTGGACTGAGTTGTGCTATTAGGGAAGTGATCATATATCTATTGACTACAGGATTGACCATACGCCATATGAGACAATATTAGCAAAGTGAAGCCGATTTTCATATATCTATCATTTTCTAATTGACAACGTTGATTGCATGCGTTGATCGCATGCGCGAAATCGGGCGCGAAATTCAAATCACGAAATCTCATATCCATAGGTAAAATTTACTTTATGAGTAAATAAATATTGTAATTTGGAACATATCCGGTGATGGTAGAATACTATGCTTTGAAAGAGAATAATCAGAGATCTTCTAATTCAGCGAATCACTCCTTTTAGATTCGAAAGAATATGAAGCAATCAAGATCAAAACAATGGTAGTCACATGGACATTGATGACAAAGGCACTTCTCATTGTGTCTTGATTTCTGGAATCATGGAAGATAACCTGGAGGCTGGACACCGACACTGGACACGGCAGTGTTGAACTTAAATTACGAATAGTATCACCTGAACAACTATGAATTGATGAAACACAAACACTCAATGCGCAATCGAAAAACAATTACGAAAAACGAGGAAATTCACATCAACAAAACATAACCTGCTTGTTTGAAAAAGATCGCAAAAGTGATACCCTACATACAATCATTTCTAACTTGAGTAGCAGCTAGGACATAAGAGAGAAACAACATAGAGAGTCGCTCTTGACTGCGCATAAATTCATTTTCGGCTTCAGATAGGCTGTCCTTATCATCAATATTCGTAGTTAATAGATATATGAAAGTGATAGATTTCCGGTCGTGGTTACTTTAGAGACCTGCAGAACGTCCCTTTCCAAGGATTCGGCCATCCAACGAACATCGAGAGTTTGCAACTCATTGCCTAGGGAGGTGTTCCCCGAGGCATACCATCTCCAGAAATTTAAAAAGAACATCAACTCCTACCTTCTTTCCCTTGGTTCTCACGATGTTCTCTGAGCCATACAATTTTTGTGAAACAAATTGGCTGCAGTTGAATGTGCAAAAATGTTCTGCAATTACTTTTTCTAGGAAAACTAATACTCTTAAATCTAACTACACTTTGAACGGAGAATTATTACCCATTGTAAACCAGGTAAAAGACCTGGGAGTAATCCTTGACTCAAAATTAATGTTTGATGCTCATATAAACGGTGTGATCATGAAAGCTTTGAGAAATCTGGGTTTCATTATGAGGATAACGAGAGAATTCACCAGTAAAAAATCGTGCATTGCCTTATATAATTCCCTAGTAAGAAGCCATCTAGAATATGCCTCCATCATCTGGAACCCATTCTATGCTGTCTATATTGATCGCATCGAGAGAGTACAAAAAAAGTTCATAAATTATATCAACTACAAATTTCATCGTAATCGTTCCTATGAATCATACGAGAGCAATCTTGCTTTCTACAAAATGGATGGTATCTCAAATCGCAGAAAAATAGCCTATGTAGTATTTCTCTATAAAGTTTTCAACAATTTGAATGATGGTCTTATTCATATAAGCAGCTACATATTATTCAGTATAAACAATTTTGTTCCTAGAAGACCCCTACAGTTTTTCATAGAAAAAAGAAAAACGAACTATTGTTTGAATTCTCCAATAGATAGACTATTAAAAACATACAATGACGATTTTCTGGAAGTAGATATATTTCACTTATCCTTACCATGTGTGCGGAAAAATTGTTTAATTAAGCTAAGACATAAGTCTCTTGTTAATACTGTTAGTTAGTTTTTTTTTACTATTAGTTTATTACTATTGATATCTCAATGATTGTATTTTATTTTTTCTAATTGCGATGTTAGCATTAGCTTGTAGTTTAGTGTAACCCTTTTATTGGAAATTAGTTGTAATTTCTGTTGGGTTTCCGAAATAAATAAATAAATAAATAAATAAATAAATAAATAAATAAACATTACAGGATATCCCTTTTCGTGAGAACCAGAACATAAATGAAAAAAAAGTTCCACTACATATTCATTTATGTCTTTTTCACATGCTTCTCAAACTAGGAAGATAGGTACCATGAAGCATGTATCTTTTTCAGTAAATATTCTATTTCTGTCCAAAATAAGCCAGTAACACGTTTTCTGAATTCGATTGGCACCATGTCATAAATACATAATTTTATAATTCACATTTATTCCTCGATTTATTCTCTAGTAGGAGGTTCAAAGTTGAAATTATTGAACTTTCTGCTATATCAGGAGGTGTTGTGATCAGATAATTCATCACAATTTTCCATCAAGCAAGAGAATAAGGAGTTTCGTTTCCAACAATATAATATAAGTACCTATCTATGAAAGCGTTTTTTCAATATTTAATAATATGTGTTGGGATTTGAAAGCGTCGAAGGCTGTAGAAAGAATTATTAGTACACCATCATGAGATCATCAAATACACCATTTCAATTCTCAGAATTCGATTTTCAAGAAAATGTATTAGAGAGCGACAATATATCATGCTCGAACCATAGGTGAGAATGATTAATAATCTGGAATATGAAAATTTTCAGACACACTAATAATACATTTCTTTATTTTTAGAAATAAGGAGTAAAGCCAAAATAAACGTTGAAAATGAAATTATAGAATATATTGAATACATCAACTGTCTGTTGAACGCTGTATAACCGCTCGACCAAGGGCATTATACCGGGTGTAACAGGATCATGGTACACCCCCCGTATCTCCGTAAGTTTCAAAGGTAATTGATTGAAATTTAAGATATGCTATATACATAATAAGCGTCACTTTTTGATCTACGAATGACTTGTTTTTAACTTCCGGTTTCGCCGGAAGTGATACCAACTTTGAATGGAACACTCTGTATTTTATTGCATTTCTGAAATCTGCAAAATTTTCTGAATCCAATGATATCACAGAAGTGACATTTTAAACGTCAAAATGTGGGCAATTACCCACCCAGACTGATCGAATAAAATCCCAAAAAATTTAAACAAAATAACACTACAATGATTCAAAAAACATCCTTACACGTTCTTTCATTCAGAAACTATTGAAAAAATGTACCAAACATCTCTAATAAGTAAGTACGATATAGTCAGTCAGTCTCAGAATTTTACTTTATGGAAACATTCAACTGTTTATCAAAATGAACGGATATACTAACTATAGATGACAGCACCGAGTTTGAAGATAGTGTATAAACAGATCTGTTTTAGTGAGAATAAAAAAAATATCAAAAGGGTATCGATAAATCTTTTGATTCATAAATTTTTTCTCAATTTCTTACAGAAGATGAAAACAAATCGGCTATGCTTTTATATAGTTTATATAGTAATGTAATAAAGATTCGTTTACATATTATTAGATCGTTCAGAAACCATATTCACGACAAAATTTTAATGGAAACGTCAGAAGCATTCACTGGAAACTTTCTGATTCGCTTTTTGTCAAAACACATCATCATTGAACGATCAAATTTTAACGCGGCCCCGATATTGAAATTAATACCACGCTGGTTCTGGAAATACCCTTTGATCCAAACTAAAATGTGGCAATCCAAATATCTAATAATAAGAACGATCGGAGAGAACAACAAATGGAAGTTAGGTCAAGTTTCTAACAAAAATTTTTGATACTTAGTTCGTCCTTATTCTGTGGCATACCAATGAAAATTGAAATGAATTGTGGTGAATGCAGCAACAGGCATGGGCGCCGGCAGTAGGGTGCAAGGGGGTGCATTGCTTGCACCCCCTGTGAGAAAAGAAAATACATAGAAAACAAAAACATTATTCCATCAAGTTACGGTTTGAATAAAAATTGTGGGCGTTTGGATTGCAGTCCGAATTTGTTCATCGCATCTTATTGTTGATACATTCAGTATCTTCCTGTGCTCTTTGAACGAATTATATATACCAGGGCGATTTGATTCTGATATTACATTTATCTATATAAAACTATATAGACTTCAAACCCAATCAGTCACAAAAGATTATATATTGACCTAGGTGCAGAATATGCTTCATTATATTTTCAAATTTAAAGGCATTTGACCAAGACCCGTGAAAAATCTGTAAAAATTCAAAGGAATTGGAATTTACCTTCAGCTAGATGAAACTATACTAGCCAAACATCTGTTGAAACTAGGAATACAATTTTAGAGTTTCAACTTGATGAATTTTTTTCCCAAAATAAAAGTTGCCTATAGAATCTGCGAAATTTCCAATAGAACTTTATAGTTTCAGACATATTGTAAACTTTTTCATTTTTTTTCAAAATGAAAATTCAAAACTCTGATAGCTGAAATCTGTTAAAAATCCATGGAATAGAATGGCAAAGTTATGTGATTTTTTTTCGAAATGAAACTAAAACTTCAATATCATAGCATAAAATAACTTCAAATTCAGCTACATTTTTTATTCCAAAATCATTACCCAAAATTAACTTCAAATCTGTGAATTCTGAGGGATGTGATTTTAGTTTCAGCTAGATGAAATTCTTGATTTTTTTTTATCTGTTGAAGTCCAAAGGAATGAAATTTTTTCAGCGGAAACTAAATAATAGCCAAAAATATGTGAATTGAATTAGGTATACATTTCCAGACAGATTATCAACATGTTTTTTCGGAATGAAAGAAGATTCGTCAAAAATTGATTAGAATCGTGGAGTTTGAATGGTTTCAGCTACATGATTTTTTTTCGAAATCACTGAAAACATGTGAAAATTCCGAGGAATAGAATTCCAGATTTCCAGCCATTCGAGAACATTCCTCTCCAAACCGAAACTCGCAAATCACAACGAAAGCGTGGCCGGAACAAAGAACCATGCACCCGAATTCAAAACAACCACCACCCCATCGTCCACAGACTATTTCCCCCCCGGAACACCATCACACCAACCGATCAGCAGAGCGATACTCACTTGTCCAAGAGGGCGGCGGGCGGCGGCGTCGGCGTCAGTGTCCTCGCCGCATGGTGCCGGCTTCTTGGCGGCGGTACGGGCACGACGGCGGCGGCGCCGCGACGCAGCCGGTCGGCCAGCTCCCTGCCCCTGCGATCGGCGGCGGCGCGGTTGCCGCCGAAGCGGAACCTCGGCAAGCGGTCCAGCGTGGGCGTGGGCGTGGGCGGACGGGCCGGGGGAGGGGCGCGCCTCAGCACGGCATGACGGTCGCGCGGCCGCGGATCGTCTGGCGCGACGCCGACGCCCGTCCCGATGGTGTTGCCGCTATTTGCGGCCCAGCCGCTGCGGCCCTGCGACCGGTACCGTGGGCCGGCTCCAGGGGGGGGCGGCGAGCCTGCGCCCGAACGCAGCGGGCCAACGCTCGCGAACCTGTAATGTGGCGGGCGACTCTGGTGAAGTCGAGGGAACGAATTCCGCAAATGAAATGCGATTGAAAATGGCGTCGCTTTTGTCGGAAGAACGTTCAAAAAATCGAACTTTATAAATTGCGATTTCCGCAGAATTTGGCATTCTAATAAATAAGGTTATAGTAAGAAAATGTGTTTATAATTACAATATTTTTCAGAGATATATGGAATGTACTTATTGTTTTATTACTCCAATAACATTCATAATATTCTATGAATAATCTCCAGAGATATTCATACAATGTCTTACTCGCATGTTCTGAGAACGTTAAATGCGATATTCCATGAATATGAATGTTTTTTAAGGATATTCATAGAGTGTATTGTTTTAATATTCCAGCTAATAACAATCATAGAATATTCCATGATATTCTATGAATATTCTTCAGGGATATTTATGGAATGTATTATTTTATTACCCCCAGTAACGTTCATAGAATATTCCATAATATTCTATGAATAATCTCCAGAGATATTCATACAATGTCTTACTCGCATGTTCTGAGAACGTTACATGCGATATTCCATGAATATGAATGTTTTTTAGGGATATTCATAGAGTGTATTGTTTTAATATTCCAGCTAATAACAATCATAGAATATTCCATGATATTCTATGAATATTCTTCAGGGATATTTATGGATTGTATTATTTTATTACCCCCAGTAACGTTCATAGAATATTCCATAATATTCTATGAATGTTCTCATGAGATATTCATACAATGTCTTACTCGCATGTTCTGAGAACGTTAAATGCGATATTCCATGAATATGAATGTTTTTTAGGGATATTCATAGAGTGTATTGTTTTAATATTCCAGTAACAATCATAGAATATTCCATGATATTCTATGAATATTCTTCAGGGATATTTATGGAATGTATTATTTTATTACCCCCAGTAACGTTCATAGAATATTCCATAATATTCTATTAATGTTCTCATGAGATATTCATACAATGTCTTACTCGCATGTTCTGAGAACGTTACAATGATATTCCTTGAATATTAATGTTTTTTAGGGATATTCATAGAGTGTATTGTTTTAATATTCCAGTAACAATCATAGAATATTTCATGATATTCAATGAATATTCTTCAGGGATATTTATGGAATGTATTATTTTATTACCCCCAGTAACGTTCATAGAATATTCCATAATATTCTATGAATTTTCTCATGAGATATTCATACAATGTCTTACTCGCATGTTCTGAGAACGTTACATGCGATATTCCATGAATATGAATGTTTTTTAGGGATATTCAAAGAGTGTATTGTTTTAATATTCCAGTAACAATCATAGAATATTCCATGATATTCTATGAATATTCTTCAGGGATATTTATGGAATGTATTATTTTATTACCCCCAGTAACGTTCATAGAATATTCCATAATATTCTATGAATGTTCTCATGAGATATTCATACAATGTCTTACTCGCATGTTCTGAGAACGTTACATGCGATATTCCTTGAATATGAATGTTCTTTAGGGATATTCATAGAGTGTATTGTTTTAATATTCCAGCTAATAACAATCATAGAGTATTCCATAACATTCTATGAATATTCTTCAGGGATATTTATGGAATGTATTATTTTATTACCCCAGTAACGTTCATAGAATATTCCATAATATTCTATAAATGTTCTCCAGGGATATTCTATCGTTTTTCTCCAGGGAATATTCATCATATCACATATGCTTTTTGATGGATACTGATTTTGTTGAATTGATGAAATTGCTGAATAATAAAGCTGGGTCTTTGAAAACATTTTGGTAATATTCCAGAATTTGATAGAGGAACTGAAGTTGACTCGCCACTCACTGACCTATTATTGTCGACCTCGACAATATGAGGGTGGCTGGTCTCTGCCCGTTTAGAAACAAGCAATGATTATATAAT
Organism: Chrysomela aeneicollis; assembly: GCA_029955515.1. NCBI lineage: Eukaryota > Metazoa > Arthropoda > Insecta > Coleoptera > Chrysomelidae > Chrysomela > Chrysomela aeneicollis. Next base: position 17,472,050 of record JARUHQ010000015.1, on the reverse strand, counting down.
GTGTGCTCGAACGGTTTTTGTGTGATGTTTCTTTAAAGTGTTTCATTATTTTTTGTTGTATTTTTTTGGGTCCCAACTTATTGCGTTCAAAAAAACATCAGAAATCAGCCAATTAAAATACCACAGTCATTTTGAAAAGGTACTCTACTTTTGTACCTATCCAATGTTATGTTGATGTTCTTCAACTGATTTTATGAAAAATGTAATTTCAAATTCAATATCATAAACTTTTGTTACCTACTGAATTAGCTCTTTATTGATTCCTGAAATATTTTTCCTATACGTTTCCAGTCTCCATATATACTGAAAATATTCCTCGATCATTACGTTTCATGTTCTCAGAACATTCTCGGAAAGATAATGAGCTAGAATGATCTTGGAATATACTGATAATATTGATAAGATCCTAGGATATTCGCACCTGAGAAGATTCTGAATATTTGAAGGATATTACCAAGATTATTATGTGGATGACTCTTGAAATATTCCTGAGAATATTCTGTAATATTCACTGTATTTTGGCGTCATGACTCCAGAATATAACATTTATCCTCCTTATGATGCAGTCTGGCAACGGCAAAGACAACGCGATGAGCAATGATTCTATTTTTGTTATATTTAGATTGCTTCAATAAGTAGATAGTTTTCATGCGGCTCAAAACAAATCTACGAACACCCATGTTGGACGATAGACTTTAAGACGCTTCATTGCAGTGCCGTTTTATCCGCTGCGCGCTCGATGAGGGCGCTTTGGGGCCCGGGGGAACCCCGAAGGGGACCGGACTTATCAAGAATTTTCCATAATAAATACCCATAGTTGAAAATAAAAATTTTCTGGAGTTGACAAATAAAAAATTGATTTTATGAACATAACCTGTTGGGGTTGTAAAGTAGCCCTTGGTGCGAAACAGGAAACCTCTAACATAATCATTTCGTATTGTTAGTAGCAATTACGAGCATAGATATTGACAACCTCATAGTAACACCCATCTAACCTTTGCCTGTGCTTTTTCAGTTTTTAAATTCAAATCATGCAGCACGAAATACATTTTATATTTTTGGAAATACTATTTTGGAATTTAACGTGTTTGTTTTTGAACTTAATCTGATAATATTGAAATACAATTGACGCATTTTGAAATTTAATTGATAGTTTTGAAAATCAATTGATGCTTTTTGAAATTAAATTTACTAATTTGAAACACAAACAATGCTTTTTTAAATCCAAATGACTATTTGCAAATACAATTGACCATTTTTGAACTAAAATTGGAAAATATGTAGATCAGACACTTTGTCCAAATCCGGGACAGGGGGGGTTTGGAGGAAACAGCAGTGGGCGGTTACCAAATCGTCATAAATCAACGGTTATCCTTGTTCAACGAACGATCTTCTCATCTAGTACGGGTGATATCGCGACTGACGTTTTTATTCGCATTGCTCGATAATCTAATATGCGAGTAATACTGAGATGCTGTCTCTCAGTTTTCGAGAAAACAAAACTGGCGTAGATTAAAATCAGACTTGCTGCGGATCTTCAACTTGATGATTGTGTATACCAAATCACTTTTTACGACATTTTCTCTAGGCCAAGAACTTTTTTATTCTGAAAAAACACAAAAAGTACGATTTTTCTGTAGAACACGTTTTTTATCGTTCCTACCGTTATATTTCTGGAAATAATTGAGCGATCGGACTGATTTTTTTTTCAAATTGAAGTATACATGATAGCGCTTCTTGCCATATACAATATTGGTGAAAAATTCATGTTCATCAATTTCTAGAACTGTAGCAAATTTCAACTTGTTATTTTCGGAATGACAATTTTCAGTAATCGAGAAAAAATTTTATTTATGAAAATTTTTGTATACATGCTGCGAACAAAATTGAGCCAATAGATGAAATAAGTTTCCAGAATGAAAATTTTTCATGTAGCAGATATCTACATGTAGTTATTTAATGAGACAATACTACATTATCGCGCGCTCGGCGCTCGGCTCTCTCCTCACACAGTCAGCCAACTGGTCTTTGTGTTCATAATGTGTAGTCGAGCTTTCATCAGTATATCAAATGAGAGGAAAATATACATTATTGGTATGAATAAAGTATCTACCTATTTAATGAGTTGGTATTATATAACTCCATTCATTTTTTTATGTTGACAAAATAATAGTTGAACACATTGCTGCCTCATGATGGCATATTATGCCTTCTTCCAGTCCAATTCTGGCATCGTATAGGTTAGATAATTCTCCTTCGGTTAGGTATGCCATCATGTGAAATCTGTATAACTTCATAAAACATTGTGTATACTAAACGTTTGTGGAATACTTATCCGATTTATCATGAAAGTTTCATGGTATAATATAATGGAAATTGCATTGTAATTAAAAAATCAGACAAATGTTGATTGAAAAGAAAAAAACACGTAAGTTGCGATATAAAATTTTAAAGAATCAAGCATTGTCTTATATCACTCACTGAATATCGAATTTTTTCGTAAAACTGACAGATGCCACTCGGTAAACATTCAGAGGACAACTATTATGCTTCCGTGGAACAAACAAATCTCTCCGAAATATTCGACGAAAGTAGAAAAATGGCGTCTATACCTATTTGGAACTATGTCTAGTTGGGCAGTATCCCCTACCATCATTTTTTCAAAAAGTTCAAAAGGAGGTACCCATTAAAAATGAACTTATGAATTTCGTGATTTTATTTTCAATTTCTGAAAATTGAGATTCTGAAAATATTTTCCTGACTTCTTTAGGTTGGATTTCAAAAATGACATTGTTTAGATTTCGGGAATTCAATAATATTCCATTTCTGGTATTACCGAAGTTTACACGAAACGGAAATTATTATGGTTGAAACGAGCAATTTGGAAAATCCATGTTAACGAGTTTTCAAAAAATACACGTTCAATGTATTACTGACACCCCTTCAATTGTTTATATTTTCAAACCATTTGTCGTCATTTAAATGCTACAAGGGATATTCAACAATTTATTTTTAAAAAGCATTTTGCATGTTTGAAAAAAACCTGTGACTCCACACAGTCCCAAACAATGAGTGAGAGTAGATGCGATACATTCGACTGCATGTGTGCGGAACGAGGATCGAACACTTTATCTGATAATCGACGGTATATTCACCAGTAGGTAGGTACCTATGATGAATATTTGTATTCTATAAACATTATGAAAAACCAGGGTTGCGACGTTTTGAATCGAATAATGAAAATATAAGTAATTGATTTGTGCATTATTTCCATATTTGAAAAATTATGAAAAATCAATATGAATAGAAAAAATCAATCTTTAAATCGAAAAAATCTTATTTTGTTGATTTGAAAAAAATCATGATGCTTCGCAACTCTTACAAAATTTGGATAATTCTGTATCTATTCATATGAACAGCTTTTCAAGAGTCATATAAATTACGAGGTATAACATTAAAATAGCCATACGGAGTGATTGGGAGATTGAGAGCTACTTTCAATAACGTTGATAAGTTATATTCTCGGTTATTATCAAAGACATTCAAATACAGGTTATTATGAATATTATTTATTTACGAATAATAATGAATAATGACTATATTTTCCTAAGGCCTTCATTCTTCTACTTTTTATTTCTTTGATTTTTGAGGACTGCTTTCACTACATATTTTGTATTTTGGATATTCATCTCCCGTTGGTCCCAATATATGTACCGTTTTCAAAATCATATACATTCCACATGAGAATACAATATCATTTTCTTCTACATTTGGATTTTTAGATCTCATTACACCTTTGAATTTCAAAATGTCAAGCTTTTCCTATGCAAATCCGCAAATTCATCATTAGTTGCACCAATAATTTCATAATACTTATTATGGTTCCAATCTATGATATTGTGTTGACTGACTCGTTTTTTCATCTTCATATTTTGGAGTATCACCAGAGGGCGCAAATATCATCGGACAATTCGCGCTCTGGACTTCTTCTGTAGGAACATGGGGATTCAAACTAGGTCCGATACTATTTGAAAAGTGTTTTTTTATTATTCGCCAAATTCGATATGTTCAGGAATATTTGTATACCTTTTGTATTTCATATTTTTGAAAATAAAATAGTATTTCCATTAGCTGGATCACTTATCTACTTGATGAAGTCAATAAGTCATGAAAATATTGATTACTTTACTTTATGACAAGTCTATAGAGAAAGAGTGCTATTCGTTATTGCTCACTTCTTCAGCACCCTCTACTTCAAAATTTAGACCTTTAGGATATACATACAGTATGGTGGAAATGTATGGAATAAATTAATTATCTCTAACGTTTATGAATTTTAAGGATAATCCCGAGACAGGTCGATTTTTATTTTCAAATTGACATCTCTTGATATACATACGGAGTATTTGACGTCATCCGCGTAGTTGTGGTGACGTCATCGATTATTTTTTTAAATTAGAACATACCCCGTCCATTTTTTTTTCGGAAAGTATATTCATTATCTATCTGACGGTATACTAATATTAGGAAAATAAAGTAATACAGGGTGAGAAAAAATTATTTTATTTAATATTTACAACGGAAATCGTTACAATAAATAATCAAATTCGTGACGTTCTGCAAGAATACAATGTGATAGACAGATAACAAATCATTGTCGAACTTCGCTATCGTTTCTGAATATATTTGTGAAATATTCACTCGTATTCGTTCTTTAAAATTATCTGATCTTTCCGGCTTCTTACATAAACTTTGCTCTTCAGATAACCTCAAAGGAAAAAATCGAGAGGAGTTGAATCAGGAGATCTAGTTGGCCATTCGATTTACCCTCTCCGACCTATTTAGGTAATTGTGCACATTGATAGCATAATGAGGTTGTAAATATAAAATAAATTTTTCCCACCCTGTTTCACTTTATTTTCCTAATATTAGTATATGGTCAGATAGAAAATGGATATACCTTCCAGAAAAAAAATTGAACAGGGTGTCTTTCTATTTAAAAAATAATCGATGACGTCACCACAACTACGCGGATGACGTCACAAACTCCGTATGTATATCAAGAGATGTCAATTTGAAAATGAAAATCGACCTGTCTCAGGATTTCCCTTAAAATTCATATGCGTTAGATATAATGAATTTATTCCATACATTTCCACCATACTGTATATATTTTTTTGAATAGATTTAAGAATTCCTATATTAAAATGCCATTAGGTAGCATCCTGTATATATAGTGTCAATACCCGATTGCAAATTATCATTCAGTTATACAATGTTAAATACAACACGGTTTCATATTTATACTGTTCCCTCTCTACTTTTACGTATTGAGATCTGTTCAACATTCAAATCATCGCAATGATAAATCCTAAATCGATCCCCGGTAAATAGAAGCGACCTTTGTCGATAGGTTTCTATTCATTCATATTGTATACCTTCTGGGTGTATATATAAATATTCTTATTTGAATATCATACATACCTATTCCTCATTATGTATGAGAATTTTTTCATTGTGAACAATTCAGAATATTTTTATTTTCCACGCAATGTATAATTATTTTATACATATAATATACCATATTTACTAGCAAACCTAGCAAACTGATTCATATAAATTTCTATTTCCTATTCTAATTTCATAATATCACCCGTACTATCGATTGTATCGTGTTTATAATCTACTTCGTTGAGTTTCATCAGGGGGCGCAAATATCATCGGATAAATCGTGCGTATTTCTGACGTTGTAGAGCCTCGGCTCTTGACTTCCTGTGACGATACTAATCCATATTTTGATCTGATTTTTTTTGTGTAGAAAGATGAAGGTTCGACCGAGGGAGGATGCTATCTCAAAATTGATTATTTGATGTAGAAATATTTTTTTTTGATTCGCCAAATTGGCTAAAAATTTGCTATATTCAGATATATTTTTATATCTTTTCTTTTCGAAATTTCGAAAAAAGAGATAGTATCCTCCCTAGCTTGATCCTTTATCTACATGATGGGATCAAAAAATCATGAACATATTGATTGGTTTTCAAATGAGAAGTCAAGAGCGGGAGTGCTGCATTCGGTATTCTGCGCGTCCCATTGCCCACTCAACCTCACAATGTCTAGTGTCAGGCACGAACTGTTTGGTGATATTTTCATTAACCCTGTTATCGGAACGCTTCAGGTTCTTGTCATATATCACATAATCATTAGATTGTAATAGACTGATTTTGAATTGAAAATTATAAATTATAAGATTTTCAAATAAAAATGAATTTTTTTTAAGTTGAATTGATAATTTTGAAATACATTTGGTACTTTTTGTAATTGAATTATTTGATTTGAAATACAATTGACGCATTGTGGAATTGAATTGATAATGTTAAAATACATTTTATACTTTTTGAAAATAAATGGACTAATTTGAAATTTAATTGATGCTTTTTGAAATAAACTTTCGTAATGGTTGTGGTATTGGAACAGGTATACTGGACTGGAAAATGACTCTGTGAAGAAATTTGATAATTGTGATACAATCACATATGTCAGTTTGCCAATATCAAGTTACGCGAAATAATAATATTACAAGTTCTGTTCATGTTATATGTATAGAATATTATTTATATTTCCAATGTTTTTTAAAGAAACTTTAATTTTCAAATATGTCAACATTAAACACGAAACATCAACTTTTTTTTTCATTTTTTAAAATGGATCCGAAAATCCCCTTTGGCATAGAGGGGCCCATATATCGTCTGCGCCCAGGACCCGAAATTATCGTAAACCGGCACTGCTTCATTGAAGGAGATTGATAAACTCGATAATTGTATCAATATATAGTTAGCAACTGCTAATCCAAGACTGTTGCAAAATGATTTAATTCGAGCTAGGTACATTTTTGTCACAAAAATAAAACAGATTTGTGATATCAATAACAGAGCATAATCAATAACTCATTAGTGATAGTTGGAAAATATCTAACGACCATTCGCAAGTTAGGTCGTTTTGACCTCGATGCTCTCAAATCTTCTTTTTGCATATCAGACGGATCACCCTCTAATGCGCGGTGAGTTTTTCTGAAATATTACTGAATACACTTCCGGAAATATTATTTGATTTCACGTCTTCTTCTTTTGGGTTTCTTGATTTTCAAATTTTTGGACGATAAGGAAAAAAGTGTCATTAATTTTTCTTGCGTGAATACAATCTCAAATATTCGAATATGAATAAGGAACACCCTGTATAAATATACCTACACACATGTTCACTTGTGGATCTTAAAAATATGTATTATTGTTAAAGTACACTGAAAAAAATTACGTTTCCATTAGAAAAAAATGGTAATTTTGGTGGGTATTCAGTTGAAAACTGATAATTATATAGGAAATTGTGGAAACAATCGGTCCGATTCTTTAAAAAGTGGTTAATACGGTGGATACATTAGTAACGTTGTTAACAACTACTTTTTTAACCACTTTAGATTTTCCACTATTCATATGTGGTATTCTTCAAATACGAAATTTATCAAGGTTGCTAATTTCTTACATTTCCACTCTGTGGTAAATAAATGCGGAAAAGTTAGTAACTCCTCTTCTTTTTTATTATAGTTTGCTGTTTTTCTGCAATTTCAACGTCAATTTAACCCGAGATTTAACCTCATTTTTTGGATTCGATATAGCATTAGCACAGAGAAAATATCGGCATACAGATAACTGTTTGGTCTTCTGTGTCAGGGTCTGCCAATTTTTCCGTGAATAATTGCAGAAATAATAATTATATGTTTTGGTAATGAACTTAGTGAGGTAGGTATAAATATATCCTGGAATGCATTTCATTACACAGGATCATTGCTCATTTATTCAGCTAGGTATCTAATTTTTCAGTAGCAATACATTCTACCATGTTGAACATCATTGGTTCTATCAGAGACATCATTAACATCAATATTCTTGGTTTGTATAATTTCATAAGGCTTTATATAATTGGATGCTATCTGTTTCTTGAGCATATATATGTAGATATTTTCATGATATTTTTTTCAGTAGGAAGGTATAGGTTCTCAATAATATCGATTATCCTACCATATAATTATTTCCTGAGCGACTCAAATCCTAAAAACTGTAACAAATTTCCTTCATAACTGCCTCTTCAAATATATATCACCTTTATGATGAATTATTATTTCATTTCCACTAGTAAAATCTGGTGTATAAATTAGTCACTTTATCAGTGGTAAACCAACGACAAGTTGTTAATTTTTTTTCCATTTTGACGTTAGAGAATTGAAAATTCGGAAAGTGATTCAAATAACAACTGACCTTCCTATTTTCCACCCAAATGACAGTTGTTGAGATAACCACTTCCTTAGAGAATCAGACCGAATATGTACCTTCAATAGGTTCAATACATGTTATCAGAGATGATCCCACTCTCTAAATTAATAGATGCATGTACTGTTGAAATATTTCGTTTCGTTACAAACATATAATTGGATCAACTGTAAATATATTCAGGTATATATTTTATTTTTTTCGAGAAATATCGACCTCGTCCATGAAGTGCAAATCAATTGTCGCTAGTAACAACCTGTTGATCAAAATCTTTCGACGCGAAAGGAAAACCCATGTTATACTCATTGTTATAATAATATAGTCAACAGCAAGCACTGCAGTTTATTCTGCAAATCAAGCAACTTTCTGACCTTCCATCAACAGACAATATGAAATATCAGTGCATTTCCTACCACCCACCACCCGACCATGCACGGCCTCAAACATCTACAACAACATCCCTGCTCGAACTCACCTCCTGTAAGGATCAAAGTAGGCATTGTCGGGGTTGGCATCGATGCAGTCGTCGCAGCGACCGAGGCAGTCTTCGTGCCACCTGGACATGCCTTACCGGGTTCGGGCGGGACATGTCGCCTGTTGTTCTTCGCAGCACCAGCAGCAAGAGGATCCATTCCGATCGGAAGGCATCATGCAGAAGGCACCCACCGCCATGCCAAGCCATACGGGAATTCTAGCAAGGTCGAATCGAACGCTCGCACCTCGAAGTCGAACAGGGACCGCAGAGGGGGGACACTTGCCTCGCTAGCACCGCGTCCCATCGCGCGACTGGGCCTTTCTTGCTTCGAGATCGAGACTTGTTTCCATCGTTAATCGTTTACCACTCGGAGGAAAGGACAAACTAGCCCACTAAGCCCACACTAGATAATGGGTGGGCAACGACGTCAAGTCGACGGACGGACCGAGTCAACAAGAATTTATAAATTTTGTGAATGCATTAACCGCGGGTTCTGTACTTTCTCGCACACCTCCGACGCTGTTCGGCTTATCATGACAACTTATTTCGATACCTATGTGAAATCTGTAGTAGATTTTCGAAAAGTTTCTTTGCTGAAAAGTTCTTTGTGCCATGTGAAGGATGTGGGATGAGGATCGGGGAAATAGGTCATTTCACAGGCGAAGCCACAGGTGAGTTAAAACTCTCATCGGCTGCATAGGCGTATCATTTAGGTGGCATCAGTCGATGGAATAAATAACCATGTTGAATTTTTCAAGGTTTCCGAGAGACTCGGCAACAAGGAATTATTAGCACTGAGCACTGGATATGCATCGAGAGAAATTATTTAACGAGAATTTGTATAAATTGAGCACAACATATGGGAAACAAATTTTTTATTAATATTTATGAAAAACTCTCCTGCATGTATGACAACTACAAAAACCCGTTACGACTTATATCACGTGACCTCAGATTTGCCGAGAATTTGGAAAAATGTTACTTATATGTGATGCCAACAAATATCAAATTTAGCAAGGATAAATAATGCATTATTAAGTTTAATCCCCACGCACAAATTACTCAGAGTAGTTTCAGTGGGTTGTACTATTTTTGTTTCCAAGTAGCTCTTGTTGATAATTACAATGTAATATTTATTTTTCTTTGGGAATAAAGGTATATATTATGAGTCCACCTTTTATTACGAATATTAGTTGGTTTAAATCATTTTTACGGGTTGAGAATATTGAATAACTTCATGTGCATCAGAATATGACTATAGATAGCATTTTCAGGCACCACTGACAACTTCTTTTCCAAATTTCCGTCAAATCTGAGGTCGCGTGATATAAGTCGTAAAGGATTTTTTAGTTGTCAGACATGCAAAAACGAACCGCCATTAGAGTTTTTCATAAATATCAATAAACACTTTTTTCCTATATGTAGTCAACTTCATGGCAGACACTGTATAAGTGCATCTCTATTAGTACTAGGCCTGCCAATTATCTTCTCAGCAAACTGTCCATATCGTTGATAAGAATTTTTTGTCAAATTCGGCTCTCTTCAAAATATAGAGTTAACTTTGCTTATAAAGGCTGCTACTATTGTATAATAAACCAAGAGAAAATCTGTACGAGCTATAGAAACTATTGAGCATATCGTGTTGAACTGAAGTTTGTACAGAGATATCAGAACACCAGAAATAAGTAACCTGAAGAACTGAATATATCATGTTATTAAATGATCCGAGCACCCAACACCTCAAAAATATTGTTTACTTTTTCATTGGGGTTTTGAAACTCCGTTCCTTTGTCTGTTTCTCTATTCATCAATTAATTATCAGCATGAAGCCAACTTTGTTTTTTTTCCTCCGATTGTAATTATTTCTTTTTTATTATTTTTTGAATGTATATCAACCGAATATCGTGTGCCTTCTGCCGGCAAGCTGGTATGTTCAGCATTTCTGAGAGCAGCGTCTGTCTTGTACCACCGATGGGAGCCTATAATCAGGATGACTAACTAGTTCGACAGAATGGTCTGGATAAAGTCCGTTTCTATCCGCTATTATTGCTATTATCATCATCAATTATTAGTACATTTTCACTTGTCTTCAATCTAACATATGTAAAATTAGTATGTTTAAAGTATTCAGCTATAAGTTGTATCTACATGTATATTTTCGTTGCAGCATTCATAAATTTGGGAAAACGTCTAGAATACAAAACGCTTGAACATGTTGGAGACTGAAAATTGTATCAGATCTCTAATGATAAAAAAAATTTTGGAAACTGAGATTTTGTTATTTAGATTTATTTGCAGGTCATCCAAAAAATCTATAGGATCTCTATAAAATAAATTCGACATCCCGACTATAACAAAAGTAGTCTAGAACATCTAAATGTTTACTCGATGATAAATTTGCCAAACAACTCTATTTCCCTCATTTTTATCACCACAGTTTCGATGACCAATTATTCAATAAAAAAAATGCAACAAAATATAAACAATAGGGCGAGATAATAAATTGCAATTTATTTTAATGTAGGTAGGTAACATAATCCAAAATAACCTTTTTCTCATTATCACTAGGAAATTATTACTATTAATATCCTTCAAAAAGAGTCGCCACTGCGTACAGAACCACTTTTTGTTTGTGGAATTCTCCTCCTTTCCGCCCATCAAAATCCTGTTACGGTATAACATATATATTTACTGAATGGACGATATTGTCTCTGGTTACAACACCATCCAAGTATCATCTAAACGTTATAGCATCGAACTTTCAAGCTTTTAATCAGCCAGATAGGTACAGGTCTGTTCGTTTAGAATGGAACATATGGTTTCGTGAGAAATGTGAATCTTTTCCGCCTCTTATATAGGGAGTTGGTCTCTGCATCTTTGAAAACTCATTTTCTTGTTTTTTTTTCAGTAGAATGAGCGCAAATTTGTAAAGAATATTCGGTGCATGCCATAATTTTAAATGTCATAATTGGCTAAATTTGTAGAATTTTTACTTAGATGGAGACTTCATCAGAATCCTCCATCATTTATGATAATCTCAGAATTTCGTTGAGAAATACTCATTTCATTGAGAAATACTTTGTATCCTTTGCACCTGGAAAACACATTCAATGCATGAATTTCGCATAGGACTTTTCAAGAAATTCAAATATCAACGAGATCTTCGTGTTTTTATAACCAATATGAGACTTGCTCACCTTATTCGGCAATCAACATTTTACGTGTCATTATATACCCATAACCACGAGTAAACGGTTTAGGGACGACAATAAAATATGTTTTAGCTGCGTCTGATGGTTTGGGTATCCAAAAATAAAAAACTAGTGATAAAATGTATATGTACTTTATTTTTTTGAGTAGAGTGAAGATCACATTTCGAATAAAATTGTTATCAATTGATTAACCCTAAGCTTATCGAAATGAACAAGAAACTGAAGCAAGTGGACGAACAACGCGGCGCTGCTTAGCGGTCATTCGGGTTCAAATGTCGGCTAGTGGACCTCCTGAAGTGGAGATGCTGGTAGTCATCGTCTTCCCGATGTTCCTGAAAAGCATATTGAGAAAAAACAACGTTACGACTGTCGACCCGGCGCCACCGTCGAGTCCAAAAAAAGACATTATGTCTTTGGTCCAGTCGCCCACACCCCACACTCACCCTCCCGCCGATACGGAGCCGACCATCCCGTCGACGAGGCTGTCTCGGCTGATGTCATCCACCATGGCGACCTTGAAGTGGTGCCCGAAGCTCGCCAAGTCCTCCCTAAAGGCCTCGCTGGCCGGAGTGAGTCCCCCGCTGGCGGGCGGCAGCGAAGCGTCGCCGGCACCCTCGCCGCCGGCGACGTCGATGTCCTCGGCGTTCTTCTCGAGCGGGGCCTCCTCCTCGTCCTCGTTGTATATCTTGAAGTAGGCGATCGCCAGATACACCACGGACAGGATGAACGACGGAATCGGTATGGCCATGGCGTACACCAAGTTCATGTACACCTGCCACATGCTCAGGTGGCTGATCACCATGCTCGGGTCGATCTTGCTGTAGTAGCAGGAGAAGTTCGTCCCGATCTCCTTGTAGGTCTTGAGGAATATCGAACAGTTGAGCATCGGCGGGTAGCCGCAACCTTTGACGTTCGGCAGCAGCCTGGCCTCCCTGAAGGACCACTGTGGGTCACCTTCTTCAGACGAGGCCGACTCGTCGTAGTCGTAGTCGTCGCGGAGCGCCCGTCGCTCTCTTTGCAGGGCCGTGGCCACGGTGCCGGCGACGGAGGCGTTGCTCGAGACAGTCCTGTAGTTGACGAAGATCTGCGTGCAATCGTAGATGTCCTTGGTGCAGCCCTCTCTGCACGACGTCCAACTGCAGTTCGAGGCGCCCAGGCGCCGGTCCGTCCGCAGGGTCACACACAGAGCGGGCTCCTCGTCGAACTCCATGAATATGGTGGTGAAAGCGGGATCGATGACGAAAGGCACGAGGAATAGAAACGAGAACAAGCTGAAGATGCCGAGCAGCACGAAGAAAGCCGTGGTATAAAATAGAAGTTTTTGTTTCCAAGTTTGTTTGGCGTCCTCCTTCTCCATGGTCGCGGTGCTAGAGCGATTCGGAGCTGCGAGCCCACCATCTGCGAGCGGCTCTGATGACTAGCTCACCCCATCCGAATCCTCCCATCCGCTCGAAAAGCACATATTTCATTCACTACTAAGTATTATAATATAATATCAACTGACTAGAACTAGGGCATAAACATATTCAAACGTGAACGAGAGTCGAAGAGGCGGAATATCAAAATAGGCATCGAGGAGTTGAAGCACTCAAACAGTTAATCACAGTCACAGTTACGATTTAGAAATGATGAAAGTTCACACCACCAGCGGAGCAACGGAATTCATGTTAGGTATGCCTTCGGCAGGCATTGTGCGGTGAGCACTGGTGCAGTCCGTGTTTGCGGTAGGTGTATCGATCTCGATCTCGCCGCCAGACGGCTGGAGGAGCCACTTGTCACAGCACTCTCTGCCGCCACTTCCCTTATTTTATTCGATCGCCCGCCCGGATTTTCGCGTAAGTACCAAACAATTTCGCACCACTATCGCTCGCCATTATCCCTTTCCTCACCTAGAATGACTGCTACATAGCTAACCTGCACCTAGGCATCGAAGGAAATCATCCTGCATGATGCTTTCGTTTCGGGAGAAGACCTGGGGTGGCCGACAGTGCGCGTGCTAACTATTATTAGTCTCGCCGCAGTGCGATATTGATCGGGCTAGCGAGCGCCGCGTCTTCCTTCCCTCGCCGACCGACCAACCGACCGCTCTACCCCTTTGTCCCCGTTCCCATTCAGTCCGTCTTCGCCGTCGATCTCGAATCGAATGACGACCTCCCGCTGACCGAGCCCCCGAGGGATGCGAGCCGCAGAGCGTCGAGATGCCGAAGAAGAAGCCCACGCCGGTCGAGGACCTGATCATTCCGCCGCAGGACGCCAAGATCTGCGGCACGATATGCCTCTGCCAGATGACGCTGGTACTGAGTAGCGTGGCCATAGTGTACCTGACGGTCGCCATCTACGTGCCGTCGACTCGGGCGATGCAATCGGGCATCTCGGAGACGCCGGTGATGTGCACCACGACGCGCGGCGTCACTGTCGACACCTGCGACTGGGGCTCCTGCGGCGAGTGGTGCCTCAGCAAGACGTCGGGCTCGTGCATGCAGATCTACGTAAACCTGCGACGCAACGGCTCCAACCTGCTGCTGGCCAACTGCACTAACATAGCCCAGAAGTTCTGCTACGGCAAGGACCAGGAGAACGCCAAGAAGAACCGGTGCATAGCCGACGAGTGCAAGAACCTAACGGGTACGTTCAACTGCTCGACGGGCATGTGCATCGACATCACCGACTCGTTCGAGTGCATCTACAAGGACACCGATCCGCCGCTCAAGTGCTCCGGCAGGCGGGGCAAGATCACCTGCATCGACCTGCACGGCCTGTACAGCTGCAACAGGGGCACGTGCGAGCGGATTCGCACCCCCTACAATTGCGACCGCCAGTGCGGCGACATCCCCACGCGCAACAAGAACGTCATCATGCTGAGCGGCGACGAGGTGTACCTTTCGGAGTGCCAGCGGTGCATAAACAGCGACACGGGCGAGGAGGTGTGGAACGAGTCGCAGGAGAACATTATCATGGCCTCGTGCCACACCATCTCGAACACCAGCAGGGGCCTCGAGGCGTCCGACTGCGTGAACGGCTCCCTTCTGGCCACCAACGTGCTCAGCGATATGGCCAACTTCACCTACCTGAGCTACCTGAGCGTGTTCAACACCGTGCCGCTGGACGAGCGCCAGCTGGTGGCGCCGCCCGAGCCCGACCTGCTCATCGCGAACGAGAGCAAGCTGCTCATCAACCTCGAGGGATGCGTCAACACTCTGCGAGACGAGTGCAAGGAATTCCTCAAGATCTACGGCAAAGACGGCACCGACCACAACGCCAGGGCGCGCTTCCCCTGCTACTACTCCGCCGACAATCCCGGCATCGTCGTGGCCCGCTTCGACCTGGCCACGGCGACCAAACAGTTCATGATAGCCTCCATCCTCCCCTCCGTGCTATTCGTCGTGTCCTGTCTGACGTTGATTTTGTGTCAGCGCACCGTCGTGGTCGGAGATGATGCGAAAATGCGTTTTCAGGGCTGCGCCAAGGCTGCCGAGGCGGACGCTGCCGAGAAGACGGCCTCCACCAACAACATCAACGACAGGGGTGGCGGCAACTCGATCATGGCACTCTGAGATCAATCACGTACGTATCCCGTTGATGTCTTATTGCCGGTCTGCGCGATCACGCACCCGTCTCTCGCATCACGTATCTCATTCCAGGCGTTCCCCTTCTGCTGGACAGAGACTGAATCGAGATTCGCCTCCGCCTCGTAGGGGAAGGCGTGCACCTCGACTTTCGCAGCACCTCCTTCGATTTGATAGCCCCGCAGCCGGCCGCCATGAGTGCCGTCGTCGTAGGCCGCAAGGGCAAGCCGACGCTCATCTCGATAGCAGCGACGGCCAAGTTCTATGCGTCGCTGTGCCTCGGCACGACGGCCTTCCTATCGGTCTTCGCTTTCCTCTTCCTCATCCCGTTCGTGGTGGACCCCGCCATCACCAGCCTGCTGGCCGACTACGAGCCGGCGGCCGTCACGTGCGTCGTCACGCGGCACGTCTACGCCGAGGGCATCTCGAACTGCTCGTGGTCATCGTGCCGCGAGGGTTGCACGCGCGAACCTACGCGCTGCCACCAGATCTACGTCAACTACTCGCGACTACCGTTCGCGCTGTCAAGGCCCCAGCCCCAGCCCCAGCCGGGGCCCCGTTGGGACGTCGTCGACGCCCGCCTGCTCGTCAACACCGAGGGATGCGGCTACCCGCCGTCCGTCAACTGCTCGCAGTTTGCCGCGCAGTACGGCAGCGACACAGCCGGCACGACCTTTCCCTGCTACTATAGCCGGGTGTACCCCGATGCGCAGGTGGTGACGCGGTACTCGTGGGACGACACCCTCAGACACTTGGTGCTCTCTATCGCCATCCCGAATCTGCTGTTCGCCGCTTCCATCGGAGTCTTGAGCTACTGGTACTGTCCGGGATGTGGCAGGTCCTGTCAGAAGTACATGCATCATTTTCCCACCGAGTAAGTTTCGGCCATTTTTGCATGCCGCTTCTTCACAATATTATGCATTTTCCCATTTATGGATACGAATGAACTTCTTTCTTCCGTTTACCATTACTTGAAAGATAATCAATTGAAACCTTCAACTATGAACAAAATGAGTCGAATAAACCACTAACCAAAACAAACGCAAAAAAACATCCAAGATGTTTAAAAAGGTAGACTACAAGCAAACACTTTCCTGGCAAATGTCACGCAAAACTACTCGTAATCTATGCACCGATTCACTGAGTCAATCAATACAGTATGCTAGTGATGATTGCACTGAGACAGGCACGTCTGACAGCTACAGACCGGTTTTAGGCTTATTGGCCATCATCAGTGAAGGGTGGTCAACTCACTGCAATCTCCCTATCGCATATATCATCGTACTGAGCCATGTTTCAAGAGAGACTTGGAACTAGCGACCCAATGCGGCGGAAGAAAGAAACATTTCAGAAACAAGGCCCCCAGGCTGATGACAAAGCAATACTATGGTATTTTGTTCTACTGTACACTCCGCTCAAGAAGTCGTACACACATTTATCACCAACTTCGAAAACGCCCAACCCTAAAAGTATACCTTATTCAAAATGTTATAGATGATTTTGAATGATTTTATTGACTCTTTTCTCAATTTTCCAGGGAAGACTTCGACGAAATCAACTACTAGAGTCGAATACCTCACGAGCATCCGAAATACTTTCACGCCAAGCTTCATCAGCAGTTTTCTTCGAAATACCCACGATTCCATTTTATGCATTTCACAAGTTCGAATAACATGTAAAATATTAGCTTCGATAATATTTTTAGAGTAGGTACGTAGGTTTTACGTAATGTTTTGTGAATCTTTGAAATTAAGTACAAAGTGTAAGTGGTTGCGATATTCAATAAAAAGTTGAGTTTGTATTATACAAGATGTCACTATCTGCAGGATAAATCCCACATGTTGTATACGAGGCAGGTCGAACAAATAATCCATCATAATTAGTGATTCATTTATTTGTTTGTTACAGTTAAAAAACATATGGTATAAATATTAAATTACTTCAATATCATTATTATGAAACTCCTAGCATATTTACAGTCGACTAGAACATGTTTACCTACTCACAACAGGCCTTCGGAAAATTATGTACAATTATTCGAATGTGAAAGGTGCAAACTCACTAAATACCTGTTCAATAGCTCCAATGGAACCCAAACACACATCTGGAAACCGTGCGATTATTGCAACGGATCAACTCCTGTTTCCTCAAACATAATAATTCTTCAAGGGTAGCGGCCCTATATTTCTTTTAATAGCAAAATCAGACTGCCAGTTTCGTATTTCATGTTACCAGATAGAAACTGGTATTTTTCAAGCTCACCTAGCAGCTCAGAAAAATTGTGCATCAAAAATACCTAGTGCATGATCCAAAAACGTTATTCATACAAATACAATCAGTTAGTGAGTTGCTGCTTTTTTCTAGAGCCAAAAAATGATCATGAATAAGTACAAAGATGAATTTCTTCAGAAGTTAAGTTGAAGAATTCAACAAACGTGTTGGAAATCATGTTACAATGAGATTCTGTTTCCCCATAGTATAAAAAATTAAAATGGTGATTTGATGCTTAAACAATTATTACATTATATTATAAGAGACACTATGTATATGCAATCGATGGTGAAATCTAATCTAATCATTAGAAACTAATCATTTGAGTTATGAAATGTTAGAACAGTATGAACATTTTCGATTAAACCATATAATTTCAGACCAATGATCAATGTTATCGATGACAATTAAAATAAGTCGATTTATTACAAATATCTCGAAGCTGTGAGCAGAACAGACATAAAATGTCTTCCCTATTGAATTTTTCCAACGTGAAAAACTATCATCTAAAACTGCGACAGCGAAGGTTAGCCAATTCACAAAATTCATTTTTTTCCTCGCATCACTCATTCTTACAGAATTGAATTAGGTACGAAACTATAAAATATTGTGCAACATTTTTAGGTTTCAACGATTTGACATACCTATATCGAGTGTCTGCAGAAAAAAAAACGAAACTCGACTGCAATAATACCGTTTTAAAAAGTGAAATATAATATTCATTCGGTCCTGAATATCCTCAGCGAAATTGATTCATATTCTCTTCCTGCTAACATTGAATGAAACCTTGGGTAAGATACCTAAGAGTAATTTCACATTTTATCGTTCAATGTGAAGAACCTAGTCGATTTTTTTCTCAAAGAACAAGTCAATACAATCACAACATGTAACATTTCGGAAACTAAGTATGGCCATAAGGAGCTCCAGGCAACAGTACAGACAATAATAATTAATTGGTAACATGAATAAGTATTATTTTGGATAGAAAAGACGTCATTTTCAATCCATACGGGGTAACCTTGTTCATCAAAGAAGTGGTGAAATTTAATGAAGACAAATTATTCAACGGATCCCAACTTATGCAGACATAATTATTCCAATGGAAATAAATACGATAATCTAGGATTTTCTCACATGGTGCAAATATACACTATTCGAAATATACCGACGAAGAGAAAAATTACCACACTATTATATTTGCATTTGTATTATATTAAATCTTTCAAACGAGTGACTCTATATACATACAGAAAGAAACGTTTTCAACGATGACGACCTGTTAATAGGAATTTGAGATCGCAGGTCATATTAATTACAAGTAATATTTCGAATATACACAAATAGTTTCAATCTCTAATTCGGCATGGCTGGACCGTCGAACTAAAATGGCGTCAAAACTATTTATTCACATGGACCGTGACATACTTCGATAATTGGTCATGAGGGTGACGCCACCAAGCCAGCCAGTTCGTGGACATTTCATACAATGGCGCTCAATTAGCTAGAGTTATCACACACCATTATTCTTCAACTATGTTCGAGCAAACTATCTGCAGGCTTGGCGACGCCATTTTGACTGTTCGCATCCGAACGATATAAGCGCCGCCATTTTGGGACGCTTCTGTCAATGTCAAGAACAATCGAGGTTATGTTTTTTCATGCCGATTGCATCAATTTAATAATGTTTTCTTTTAACATTCAATTGTCGAAATAGCAACACAGTTTATAATATTACATTATAGAAGTGGTAATAAAAATACCACTCTGGCATTTCCTCGATATGGAACGAATTTGTGTTGATATTTACCCCCATTAAAATTGAATTACTTTTTAGAATGCCCCAACATGGCGTTGCTCGACCTATTCCTTTTGACACAGCTTGTAACTCTGCCCAATTGGCCTGCCGTGTCTGCGTTCTGTGTGCGAAAAATTCAAACGACAGGACAGGGGCGCTATTCTCGAAGTTATGCGACTTCCTCGCGTATACGAATAACATCGTATGAAAATATTCGTATACGTCAATACAAGAGCATTCTCGAACTCCGAAGTAGAACATACGAAATATCCATACGAACTTTTTGAAGCGGGCGCACGAAAAATATGACAACATTGCACAGCTACCAGTGTTTCCAACCATATCAAGAGAATATGTCTAGGAAAAAAATAAACTCCACTATAGTTTTAGTCATAATATTTTGGCGGATAGTTTAATTCTTTGCGAACTTCATAAGTTGAAATGATACTACATCAGCAACTGCAATGTATATGAGTTCCACATCTCCGGAACAGAAAGCGGAGTTGGTGGAGTATTGAAAAATCATCTAGGGAAAATCACGAATGAAAGGTATCACTTAAAGAAGCGAGAGGTTCATGGGAATCCTAGCTTCATCAGAAACATTGAATACTATGCAAGGAGCAAAAAAGGATTGAAAAAAGTGGCAAAAGGCAATGAGAAACATTTGTTATAGGTTACCTCAACAGATCACAGAATATTTTCTTTTATTGTGCAAACTTATTTGGGATTCGCAGGACCACATTATATAGAAGATAATATGTATTCTATAAAGAAATGTATCAGATGATAAAAATGGGCCATTTTACAACTCCACCAGGACAAATATCAATCAGAACAATAATAAATATTCGAAAATCTACATCAAAACTGGAACCAAATACAATTTTCTTATATTATGCCACTGTCAGCGGCTGAAATTCGTATGAAAATATTCAATTTCGTACACACATACCCCATACGCGTCCAAACGTATAAGATTTTTCGTATACGAACTACGACAGATGGTTCGAGAATACAAACTTGTCAGAATTATGCGCAATCTGTCAAAATTCGTACGAAAATCGGCTACGTATGATTTCGAGAATAGCACGCCAGGGCAGGATTCCAATCGCATGCATAAAACAAGTATGCGGACTTGCAGCGATGCAATGAGAAAACCCTTCAAGGTTTCCGAAACAATCGTTTCCGTCGTCTTAAAGTTGTCGACACAACAATTCTCGCGAATCGCATTTGATCAAAATGAAATGCGACCCGCTATCGGATCCAACATATAATTGTATCGCAACTTTCAGATTATGCAAACGAACGTTAGCCTGAGCATTGCCGCCCCGTGCCATCCGATGAATGCGAACATCTCACACCTCCGTCGACTTCATCGGCCCGCCGGGCTGCTGCTTCTTGTTGAACAGGCCGCCGAGGAATATCTTGCCCGTCCTGCCGGCGGCCATCTTGTCCGAGCGCGAGCAGCTGCTGGCCGACGTCGACTGGAACGACACCGACATGCCGCTGTCCAGCGAGCCAACGCTGCCGCGCCGCTGCGCCTTTTCTCCTGCAACTGCAACAATGTGAAAATGTGACGCGCCCACGGGACACTGAACACCAGGGTTGCCGAAGCTACTCCATTCGGAGTAGATCTACTCCCTTTGATCATTTTCTACTCCTCTACTCCAAAAAAATGATTTCTACTCCGGTTGAATGTACAGGGTGAACAACTAAGAACGGCTCTCGGCCATATCTCAGCTACGGATAAAGATACAACTTTGAAAAAAAAAATTATCTTGAGAAAAGTGAACCTAAAAAATAACTGGAAAATATTTTTAAGTTTCTAAGATAACCGCTAGGTGGCGTAACGGCTATGAGTGAAGAGAAAATTGAATTTTTCTCCGTATTTAGTATCAACAAGGTGTACTGAAAATATATGCAGATTGATCCTTGATAAATTCCTAGTTTTTTTTGTTTCACACTTTTTGTCCCATCTCAAAAGATGAAGTGGTGGGGGAACGTCAAATTATGTTTTTTCTAAACGTCTGTATCTCTGGTTATCTTCAACAGAATTCAATAATCTTGGGCTCGTTCAAAAGGCCTCTTCCTGGTTTATCGACTGTGATTTGAATTGGTTTTATATTCATATCACCGTTGCCGCTAGAGGGCGTGATCTAAAGTATCAATGGATATCGTGATTTTAAACAGAAAAATTAAATGTAATGGTATGCTTAGTATTACTTGATAAAATAGAGAAACTGGATCTCAACAGACCAACGAAAACCGCAACATGATAGCTTTTTGCTAACGGAAGATATTAACGATCAAAGTTGGAAGAATGATTTATTGCATGAAGACAAAAATAGCAATCCATGGAATTGTAACAATATGTCTCCTATATGTCAAAAAGTATTCATATTTTTGCAATTGTGTTGATTATTCATCTACTTTACTTATGTCTTTCGACCTTTGAATCAGAAAATTATGATTCTCACAAATGAAGAAGCATTTGATATGTTGGCAATTTATTTCGAATGCATGAAAAATGCAACTGTTGCTAGTAGAGTGTACGCGGCGGAGTACCCAAATAGACGACATCCCGGAAGAAGAGTGTTTTTTCGAATCGCACAGCGTCTTCGGAACACAGGAAACGTGCATCTTCCTGTATATC
Source organism: Chrysomela aeneicollis (assembly GCA_029955515.1). NCBI lineage: Eukaryota > Metazoa > Arthropoda > Insecta > Coleoptera > Chrysomelidae > Chrysomela > Chrysomela aeneicollis. Next base: position 17,449,754 of record JARUHQ010000015.1, on the reverse strand, counting down.
GAAGACGTAGAGTTCGAACGGAGGAACAAATAATAAATGTCTTAGCTTATGTTAATTTCAACCCTCATATTAGCACACGAGCCATAGCAAGAGACTTGGGATTATGTCAAACCACCGTTCTGAATATTCTAAGAGAACACAGGTAACTACTCATGTTAATAGTTTATTGGTAACGAAAACCTAAGTTTTATATGTCCAAAAGCAAAGCATTACGAGAGTTAAATCTCTTGAAGTAATTGTCTTATTGCCCTTAATTATTCAAATACTATTTTAGATTGCACCCATATCACATAGTCCTACACCAAGAGTTGAAGGCTCGAGATTTCAATACCAGGCTGAACTATTGTAACTGGCTCTTGAATATGATAGAAGATGATCCTGAATTACTTATGCATATTATGTGGTCAGATGAGGCTACATTTTGCAGTGATGGTAGTGTCAATCGCCATAATATACACTACTGGTCCGAAGTGAATCCCCACTGGATGCGGGAGGTCCAACATCAGGGTCGTTGGTCAGTGAATGTGTGGGTTGGAATTATAGGTGGACAAATAATTGGGCCATTTTTTTTAATAACACTCTCAATGGGGAGAGATATTTAGATTTTTTAATGCATGAATTGCCTCTTCTTTCGAAGATGTACCACTGGCAATTCGTCGTGACATGTTTTTTCAACATGATGGGTGCCCAGCACATTACCATAGAGATGTTCGAAATTTTTTAGACCTTACATATCCTGACAAGTGGATAGGACGAGAAAGTTTATTCAATTGGCTAGCCAGATCCCCAGACCTGACGTGTTTAGACTTTTATTTGTGGGGAAGATTGAAAGATCTTGTGTATGCCAACAGACCCACGACAAGGGATGACATGATGGAGCGAATTTGGCAAGCAATAATGAGTATTTCGGCAGCAGAAACTGAAACTTCTGTTCAATTCACTCGTCAGAGACTCATTTCTTTTATTGAAAATGACGGTGGACACTTTGAACATCTGAGGGGCCACTAATGACGTTCTTAGTAGTTCTTTGTTGTGATTTGTGTAATTTTTTATTGTTGATTTTGTTACATTGTTTACAGTTACATTGTTTATTTTGAATGCTTAGAGCAATAAATCATTTTTCCAACTTTGATCCTTAATATCTTCCGTTAGCAGAAAGCTATCATGTTGCGGTTTTCGTTGGTCTGTTGAGATCCAGTTTCTCTATTTTATCATGTAATAATGAGCATACCATTTCATTTAATTTTTCTGTTTAAAATCACGATATCCATTGATACTTTAGATCACGCCCTCTAGCGGCAACGGTGATATGAATATAAAACCAATTCAAATCACAGTCGATATACCAGGAAGAGGCCTTTTGAACGAGCTCAAGATTATTGAATTCTGTTGAAGATAACCAGAGATACAGACGTTTAGAAAAAACATAATTTGACGTTCCCCCACCACTTCATTTTTTGAGATGGGACAAAAAGTGTGAAACAAAAAAACTAGGAATTTATCAAGGATCAATCTGCATATATTTTCAGTACACCTTGTTGATACTAAATACGGAGAAAAATTCAATTTTCTCTTCACTCATAGCCGTTACGCCACCTAGCGGTTATCTTAGAAACTTAAAAATTTTTTCCAGTTATTTTTTAGGGTCACTTTTCTCAAGATAATTTTTTTTTCAAAGTTGTATCTTTATCCGTAGCTGAGATATGGCCGAGAGCCGTTCTTAGTTGTTCACCCTGTACATTGTACGAATGAATATATAGTACCGAAATAAAAACTAAGAAGTAACTAATCGAAAAAAAGGTAGACACCAGTATATTGTATTACAGGTTAACCACTGGTTATTGTTAATCTGTGATTCTACCAGCATGAATTCATGTGATCATGTCAAGAGACTTTCTTTCCTCTCAGAACAGTTCTAGAACTATACTGCTCATGCGCATTGTCTTCAAATTGTTCACTTGAAGAAAAAGCGCATGAGCAGAACCGTTCTATGACGGTTCTAGAACGGTTCTGACGAAAATCAAAACAAAGCTTAGACGTCAAGTCAAGTTTAAACCATCACAGTCACAATGTCACTTGTCAAGAATGTCTAAATTGAACGAGCAATAAAAAAATATACGGAACAAATTCATTTTTTTTTCATTTCATTTTTCAGGTCATTCAGGCAAGTAATAAGATAAGTGCAGTCTTTGCTTTCCCACAGTAGTTTCAATTCATTACGGGATAGGATTCTTCCATGTTTTGTAGTATCCAAAAAACGTTGTGAGGTACTGGAAGAAATTTTAATTTAACGTGTACTGGAAAGAATTTTTATCTCATAATGTGGATAGTATTTTTTTCAACACCTCATATGAATATATAACCTATATAAAAAATTAAAATAAAAGACATATTTCGGTTTTGAATCTCGTTGCATACATAATTTTTACTTTAATGGAAAGATCTTGAAAATGGAACTCTGATGGGGCATGCGTGTCTGAACACGAAAGTACTACTCCGCTTTGGTACGAATCTACTCCACTGTCAATCTCCAATCTACTACTATTTTTTGGTCTGGTGCGGCAACACTGCTGAACACTACATAAAGGACGATTCAGATTCATGCATGCCCACTCTGCATTTTTGACCCTGCATGAAAAATGTATGCCTGTCGTCGTTCACATCTATGCCTGTCGGCGTGCTTGTAAAATGCGTGGTGGGCATGCATGGAATAAGGACAATTTTTCATTTTCCATTGTATTGCATGCGTTTTTGCCCTAAAGTCCGTATTACATGGTGCAGAAATTGATACAGAAAATGTTCCATTCTCTCAAATAGACTCTTGTACAGAAAACATTGACAAATTTTCTGCAAATAAATATTGTTTGGTAATACACGATATCAATAATTCAACACATAAGCATGCGCAATATGTGAATCCAAACGGCTTTTATGAGGATTTTAACCTCATTTTAACCTAACTTGTTGAGAGATGCTTTTGGAAATTTTCTACACAAACAAGGATGTCTCCAATAAATCATTCTTTGACTGTGGCAGCTTCAGCTTGCAGTGCTTTAATAATGTTTACATTAATGAAAATTTATATGGAGAGACATAATAATAGCAGGAAAGGACGGCTTTGGAATCGCGAATGGCTGAGAAAGAGGTGGATAGATAGGATAGATAGGTCTTATTTCCATAATTGCTGAGAAGGAGAGAAAATGGCAGAGGTGTACTTAATATGGTTGAGAATGAACTTCTTGTTGAGAATACTTTTTAGCATACAAAAATCGGTATTCTTCTATTAGTGCCAAAACTTGTTCTGCTGTCCAATTCATATCACTATTGCCCTAACTGTGCCCAAAGACTCTCACTTTTATTTGTATTTCGAGGCGATTCGCGAAATATGATGATATTAATAAAATTAACCCCACAAATATTCGCAAAAACAAAAACAATAATGCTGCAATGCAATAATCACACTGCGCATGATCACATACAAAAAATCTGTCCGAAAATAGAACCTGTCCTATATTTCTTGGATGGAATATTCAGATTCAGTTTTTCTGTAATACACGATGCAGAAAATATTGCCTTCACATTTTCATACAGTAAATGTAACATTTTCTGCACCGTGTAATACGGACTTAAGAGCCTCTAAATATTTGACAATCTTTTATTTGACTTTAACATTCGATATATTCTGAATTTGATGATCATTTTGTAAAGTTTGTAACATTCCCGCCTTTCTCTGAGTCAAGTCTCTGTTGTAATCTTGATCTGGAGAAAATAAACGAGATGAAATTTTCAATTCACTAGTGAAAAAACAAAATGAAATATGACCATGGGTAACAAATGCGATGGAAATGCATAGGTGAAATGTCATGCCTTTTTCAGGCAGAAGCGTCAGAAATGCATGTGCATTGTTAGAAAACACTCCATATATAGATGAGGTCGTGTGCTTTGGTAATTGTTGTGCAGTCTCATGAATTTGTTGTTATTGATAAATAGATTATCTGACACGTTTGTCAAGATTGTATATTTTCGTAAAAATAAAGTATTTCCACATAAGTACTGATTTCTCCTAATATCAACATTTGGCGACCGTGACAGGACACTTCAATGGAGAAATCAAACCAGTTACAGAAAGAAAGGACTCAATTGAGGCGATCATTTACGAAAACTTGCAATGATTTGGATAACTTATTGAAGAACAAACTATTCAATAAAGAAGACTTGATGGCTCGCTTGAACCAGTTGGAAGACAAGAGCAACCGTCTCCATGTTTTAGATGAGCAAATTCGAGAAGCACTATGCTCTAGTGAATCCATAAACTACAGAACCAGGTGTAACTTTCATTTGAACGAGGCGGCGAAACAGGAATAAACAGTCAGCAATGTCAATTCTACAAACGGAGGAGCCAAGAGGAAGAACTTCAAATTACCCAAACTTGAGTTGAAGAGATTTGACGGCGAGGTGAAGAATTGGATCGGATTTTGGGACCAATTTAAGAAGATTCACGAAGATCCTGCGATCGACAATGAAGACAAATTTCAGTATTTGATTCAAGCTACTGAACAGGGTTCCACGGCGAGGGAATTGGTCGAGAGTTTTCCGCCTTCAGGTGACAATTACGAAAAGGCCGTCAAGCAGTTAAAAACCAGGTTTGCTAGGGACGAATTCTTGATTGAGGTATACGTCAGGGAACTCCTGAATCTCGTGCTGAAGCAGTCGATAACGCATAAGACAGATATGTCTCTAACTAACTTATACGATAAGCTTGAAACACAATTGAGAGCTCTTGAAACATTGAGGGTCACAAGTGACAAGTATGCCGCGATGTTATATCCCCTAGCAGAATCAGCTTTACCCGAGGATGTTCTTAAGGTTTGGGAGAGACAACGAAGCTTTATTGCAAGAGATAGTACAGAAGAAAGTCGAGGATCAACAAACAATACTTTAGGTGAAAACAATAATAAGAACTCTACTAATCATTTAAATCTTTTATAAGATTTTCTGAAAGCTGAAGTTGAAAGTGAAGAAAGGATCAGGCTAGCACGAACTAGTTTTTCACAAGTTAATCGCACGTGCTTCAAAAATCCTGCATGGAAATACATGAATCTGAATCGGCCTTAAGAGAAGAGAAGAAGAGAAGTGAAGCCGGATTTCATATACATATATGTCCTTTCGTAATCGTCAAGGTTGATTGAGGGCGCATGCGAGAAATTCGAATCATATAATGTCTCATTTTTCAACCTCATATTCAAAGGAAGGACTACTTGATTTCTAAAGTGAATGAATATTTGTGGACAGTTACAAAACAGTATTTATCAGAGAGAAACTGCTTACTGCTCCATCCATGTGTGAAATTCATTAGAAGTGATTTGAAATCCTTGAAAACCGATGCTGGAAACGCTTCTTCTCATGCTCACCACACACGCCATGGTGGTAACTTGAGAATATTTAACCACACAACTCTCCTCCGTACAATGCGCTAAGTTTCTACAAGAAAATGTCAACTGCAATAACAAATTTTGGATGTGATGTTAGTATATTGTTCAATGAAATAAAATGTCTGTTGATCGAAAAATGTTACCAGTCTCATCAAGAATGCATGGATGATTTATTTCAACTTTTAATGTATCATGTGTCATAATGCCACCTCTCTGCTTCTGTTCTAATCAAGGATCAAGAACATTTGAATGTTTCAGTGTGATTTATATTACCTTTTAATATGTATCTCGTGTTATGAAGTCGTTCTTATTCTTTTATTCTCTTGCTGTACCTGTGGCCTTGATTTTACATATAGTTCTTGGATAAGTGTTTATTGATGGTAAAATACATAAAGTATACTTAACTTTGACAGATAGTAATCAGATATTACAATTCAGAACCACTCCTTTCAGATTTGAAAGAATGAAGCCATCAATATTAAAACAATGATATGCATATAAATAATCATGAACTGCGCAATATCTTATTAGACATATTGATGACACTCCCATTGTGTCTTGAAATCTAGAATCGTGGATAACTTGGATATAAACTGGACACGGACACTGGGCATATTTACGACATAAACACATGTACAATCTGCTTATTTGGAAAATAGTGCAGCGATCTCTCAATCTCATTTTGGCGCATGCACATAAATTCAGAGTTGCCATTAACACTCTCTTGTTTCGGCTTCAGATAGGATACTCTTGATATGAATATCCGTAGTTAATAGATAAATTGACGCGTATCATCGAAACTCACACTGCTCGTGGATGTCCAGGAGGGAGTTGCTGAGCGCCGAGCGCTTCATTTGGGGGTCGTGCGAGAGCTCCTCCTGATTGGCGCCCAACGCGGGGCTCTGCGAGCAGGGGCACTGGTACGGACAGACTTCCACGTCGGCCACTCCGCTATCACGATTTTCCGTCCCTGAAACGAACCGGTTGGATAATCGACCGTCAAATCGAAAGTAACGTGTTTCAAGTTCAAACTAAAATGTTTTCTCCATAATGGAGCCAATTTCATGGCGGACGCTGTATACTCCTCCACCAACCTGTTCTCGTTCCCCTATTCGACTTCTGCCTGTCCAATTCTGCCTCTATTCTCAGGTTCTCCATTTCGTCCATCTCGCTGATGGCTTCCTTCAGGTCCTCCGCGAATTTGCATCGGTCGTGCTCGTTCCTGGCATTGAACGTAACCAGAACCTTTTGGTCAACCCGTTGGCTCAAACGTATGCCGAATGGATAATCTGGAAGCAAAAACGTAACGTCTCTGATCCGTCGAAGAGAAACCGAGGCGGTGGAACTCACGTGGCACATCGAAGAGGGTGACCACCATGCCACTCAGCGGGAAGCTATTCCTGAACGTGTAGGTCACCGAGGACTTCTTCTTGCTCAGGATTTTGGTGATGACCAGCAGGTCGTTGAAGAGGAACACCTCCCTCTGGTGCACGCCGGGCCGCTCCTTCTTGTAGATGTCGGGGATCTCGTAGAGGCGGCAGTAGCAGACGAGCCGGCGGTGCGGCAGCGCCATGTTCGGCTTCTTGCCGACGATGGTCGCCTGGACCTTCATCACCTGCGTCACGTGGTCCGAGCCGGGCTTGAACTCGTTCGCCTTGACCCGCTCGTAGATGCCGACGAGCATATCGGTGTCGATGTCGCCGCAGTCGTCGATGCCGCGCAGGTTCTTGATGAAGTCGTCCAGCCGCATGCGCCGCTCCGGCTTGATGTTGGGGGTGTGCAGGTCCGTGTTGAGCATGATTATCGCGAAGGCTAGCACGAAAATCTGCAAAGAATCATCCAGATAAATGCAAGTTTCATCAGTACAACACCGAATGATTGGCTACGAATACGAATTTTGACAAGAAAAAGTGAAACAACTTACCGTATCTGGCGATCTCAACCGAGCCACGATGTCGGCGTTGCACTGGCAATGCCGCTGCGAGAACACTTCCATCAGCCGCTCGATCTTCTGCGCCTCCCCCGGCATGCGGAAATGCTGCTGGAACTTCCTGAGCGCCACGTCGACCTGCATGCCGGAGAGGTCGAGCTCGGCGGCGAAGTACTCGAGCACGGCCATGCAGAAGGGACTTTGCAGGTTGCCCAGGTACTCGCCGATCATTTGCTTGCTGAGGCCCTTGCGCGATATCAGGAACCTGGCGACGCCTTGTGGCGAGTTCTCGAGGAAGCCGCGCCGGATCAGGTAGGTGATGCCCTTCTCGGGCTTCTTGTTGAACAGATTCAGCCCGACCCGGTACTGCCGCTTCCTTATCGTCTCCGATATCTTGTAGCTAGAGGAGCTCGGCTGCTCCAGCGTCCGCTCGACCAGCGTGTAGGTGGACGAGCTGGCATTCGAGATGCTGCCGAGGCTGGTCTCCAACGCGGGCTCGGCGTACTCGGACGCGTGGCCGGCTTTTCTCTTCCACACGGGTGAGCTCGAGTACTCGCCCTGGACGCGCTCGGTGGAGATGCTGCTATCGCTGCCGGAGCTCTGCACGCTCGACAGCGAGCCGTTGTCGGTGGTCTTGGTGAGGCCGTTGCCCTTCTGGCGCGGCTCGAGTGACCTCGACGAGATGCTCGACGTGCGCTTCGGCACCTCCGGCGGCACCTTCCTGCTGCTCAGGCTGTTCCTGGACCGGACGTAGCCGTTAACGTAGGCCGCGGAGTTGACGTATGAGCCGCTGCCGGTGGTGCCCTGCGCCTCCGGCTTGTGCTCGACCGGCGAGTAGTAGTGCTGCAGGGAGGAGGAGGAGGAGTAGGTGTCCCAGCAGGCGTTCGACGTGCCGGACTGGCTCCTCGGCATGGGGGCGCTGTCGTTATGGCGGCGCTCCCGCAGCGACATCGACCGCACCGGGAGCATGCGATGCGAGCCGCACTCGTGGGCAGCGTAGTCGCCGCCGTCGGCCGCTGCCGTCTTCGGCTCGTCAGCGGGGGCGGGCAGCCGCCGGCTGATCCTCTTCTCGGCTTTCGCCATCGCCGTGATGGCGGCGAACTTCTTGAGGAGCGTGTACCGCCGGAAGGCGCGCTGGATGGTGAGGGCCGCGCTGCGCGCCCTGTCGCCGCCGTACTTGCGCTCCAGCACCTCGATCTGCTTGTCCAGGATGTCTTGCGACAATTCGTACCTGGGGAGGCGACGGTCACGGTTAGATGTGGTTGGGCCTCGCAATCGCAAATGTTCATACTTCGTGGATCACATGATCAACTTAGTCGTCGCGAATACAAAGTTCTCATCAACAAATTAGTCTTGATATGACAACAGAAAAATACTACAATAACATATAAGACACGGAATACTAATGCACTACACTACAACATGTTTCTACTTAGTGAAACATAAGTTGGGAAAATCTTGTATTGCGTTAGTGTTCAATTATAGATTTTTCCTCCTACCCCTATAGAAAGTACACACTTTACTCCCTCAAATCAGGGAGGAAACTCATACTTTTCCTCCCTAGGGAGGAAAGTATTTTTCCTCCCCCTCATTTCAAGTAAGTTGCAAACGATGAAACTTGTGAATTTATTATATTCATATTGTTTCAATAATTTCTAGAACATCCTGTATATCCTGTTTTTTGGTAACAATCAAACATTAATGTTACTTCAACGTAGTTCTTCAATACAAATTTCAACTTCAGGAATCTTAGATATACGTTTTTTAAGTTCAGAATAAGAAAAGCATAGTATGCTATGGCTCACTGACAGTAAACACGGCGATTGACTTTTGAGGTGCAAAGTCGCTACATTCATTAAACTTAGTTAAATTTTTGAAAAATGGGGAACGATTCAAGTGATTTTGAATTTTCAAATACACCACCTAATATTAAAGAACAAGCCAACATAGCGTCATTAACCTTACTACCACAAAAATCTAAAGACAGGTATGAAAAACAATATGCACAATATAATATAATATATGTGCCTATTTGAATGAAGTGTCGATCATTTTTAAAAGGTTTATTTAGTGGGTAGGAGGAAAAATCATATGTATTACATGGGAGTAAAGTGCCTTTTCCTCCCTTGGATGTTTACTGCCCTCCGCTTCGCGTCGTGCAGTAAACTACATCCTGCGGGAGGAAAAGTGGCACTTTCCTCCCTAGTAATACAAATAGCTATTTATCAGATATAGGCCACATCCATTCAAATTATTAGACAACTGGAATATAAATATTCAAACTATTCGTTTATATTTGAAAATAATTTGTCGATAACTAGTTGAATCGTCATTTTTCAAGAACCATAAAATTATTTGTTTTTATTTCATCTGGCAAGTGTTTTTTGAATTTTCAGAAACTTCATTCCTACCTCTGTGTATCAGAGATTTTTTTATTTCTGAGAGAAGAATGGAGCTTCGGGCAGGAAAAAAGGTGAAATCAGATTCTCGAATATAAGATTTCCAGTATAAAAAGGTCAATATCATATCTGAAAATTGGTTGGTACTGATTTCATCCATTTGCATTGTAGATTGATCTGCGGAAATTCTTATGTAAACTGAATTTTGATATTAGGTGATGAATTGATCATTAAAAATCAAGGAACCTTATAATTTCTGGAATTAGATATCGATCGCACTTTGAAATTTGACAATACACGCTACGAAATCTGCTTATCTTGCATCGTCTGAATCCATCTCAGATATAATATCGCCTTTTTTTATGATATCAGTACAATGTTCGATTTTATCGCCAAGTAAAAAGTAATATTTTGACGACAAGACCAAAACCAACACATAACATTACGACGGTATATTCATACACGAGAGCTTATTCAGCAGTAATTCGAGATTGGCACAATGAAATGTCTTAGATAATTCACAGAATGATGCCAATGTAAGTTTATCTTTATATTCTTTCAAGAACCCGATCGTACCACTTTGTTTTTTTTTTTCTTTTCCTTTTGAATGCCATAATAACTGATCAGCATCAACAATTCCATTTTGAATCAACATACTCACGTCGTTTGTACTCTGGATCTCTTAAGTACGTCCCCGTTCCGTAGTGAGCCCTTCTTGTGCAGCTGCGTCACCGAAACGTATCCAGAAGCGTTGGGCGAGGTCCTGCAGTAGATCTGGCTGGGGGAAGTGCTGTAGTTTTGGGCCTGCAGGAAGGTGGGCGCCTGGATGTACGTTTGCTCCTGTATTTGGTCCGCCGGGTTCGAGCTGCTGTTCAGCTGGGAGGTCTCCATTTTCGGTGGAAAGCTGAAACGAAACAGACTCGTTCACGAAAAATGGAAAAGCCATAAATTGGACAACAATTTTAGAAAGAGAAATTAGTCTATCCAATTAGAATATCAAACATAGTTTGAAATGAATGTCTGGTAGACTACGAGCAGAAAACAACTACTTTCCTGGTAAATACCACGCAGAACATTGAATTATATCTGCTCGTAATCCATGCAACGATTCACACTGTGAATGCAGATCGCAAATGTTTCTTTCTTCCTAAGACGTGACAAATTCACATCGGGACAGGCACGCCTAACAACCTACAGACCGGTTTCGGGCTTATTGGCCCTCATCAGTGCAGGGTAGTTATCCGAGTAGAGAGTCTGGAGTGTTTCTTTCTTCTGCCGCATGGTGTCGCCACTTCCAATTGTCTGTTGGAACGCGGCTCAGTGCGGTCAAATAAACGCGACGAAGGTGCATTGGGACAGGCAACGCTTCGAGTGGAGATCTTACGGTCTCTACTCGGATAACTACCCTGCACTGATGAGGGCCAATAAGCCCGAAACCGGTCTGTAGGTTGTTAGGCGTGCCTGTCCCGATGTGAATTTGTCACGTCTTAGGAAGAAAGAAACATTTGCGATCTGCATTCACAGTGTGAATCGTTGCATGGATTACGAGCAGATATAATTCAATGTTCTGCGTGGTATTTACCAGGAAAGTAGTTGTTTTCTGCTCGTAGTCTACCAGACATTCATTTCAAACTATGTTTGATATTCTAATTGGATAGACTAATTTCTCTTTCTAAAGACTCGTTCACGTCCGAGCGAGATCATCTTGGGATGACACTTGTGAGGAATTCGTTAGGCGAAGATTACGCACATTCTTCAGCTTTCCCTAGCATTGAAATAAAGACACATCTTGTCTTGTCGAATCAAAAATCATACACAGTTTGAATTACTGGTAAACCACCAGCAGAAAACAACTACTTTCCTGGCAAATACCACGCAGAACATTGAATTATATCTGCTCGTAATCCATGCAACGATTCACTATGTTAATACGTATGCAAGTGTTTCTTTCTTCCTAAGACGTGACAAAGATAACATTGAGACAGTGTGAATAGTTGCATGATGGATTACAAGCAGACAAAATTCAATGTTCTGCGTGGTGTTTGCCAGGAAAGTAGTTTTCTGATCTGCCAGTCATTCGAACTATGTTTGATTTTTAATTGGATAAGACAATATATGCCCTTTCATTCAATTTAGATACTTCGTCCAACTTTATGGCTTTTTCATTTTATAATATTCACTTGTTACATAAATAAATGATCATTGAAAATAAAGAAACAAAAGAAGATGAGTCAATCAAACTGATTAATATGTTTTATTCACAAATGTGATACATATAATGGAACCAATGGAAGAACCAGTACTCAGAATGTAATTTACTATCTTCCTAAATACTTGACCAAAACAAATCTGATCTCAACTCGGAATATTTTTTCAATATCAGATATTGGGGATTGATTAGTAATACATATTGTCAATAGCACTTCAATATAGTGTAACATCTCTGCCAGGAATTTTTTACATAGAAAAATTTTAATAGTTTATTAATATTAACAAATCAGCAAATTCAACTCCAGTTGCGCACCTGTCTTGCATATAAAATTTGCTACGAGTATCCATATACCTTGTCGAAACTGAAAAAAATGTGTGTTGTCAAGTATCATTTTAGTACACCGGCGATTATTGAACGAACCTCCTGGAACGAATGGACTTGTTAGGTACAAGAAATGTAATTCTTATCTATGTCGTGAATTTTTTGCTCATTCCTTATCTTTCCACAGCTTATTGATTTCTGAAAAGATTGACTATTGAAGAGATACAGGATCGCTAAAAAGACTTGGTTTTATTGCCTCCCACGAAAATACAAGCGTTAAATAGTCGGTTAAATATCATAGTATTGATAATATAACATTTTTTGAAAATACCAATGCTGAGAAAATTTCACGGAAATTGTAACTGAACTGGTCCGATATACCTAATAATAATAATAATACGAAACACAAGGTGTTCTGCTTGAGATACTTCAAAGAGGTTCTTTCCGGTTCGACTTGAATGTAATCCCAGGAGTTTTAGGGTCTATAAAAAGACCCTCAGAACTTTATATCCGAACTTTCGTTGAAATATTGTATATGAAGAAGCAACATGATATTATGGATTTTTCTTACCTTCCAACTAAAAACCCCGATATACAAATAATCATTTTTCCGAGGTAATAATTCTGACACTGAATCACATCAACTTCTTCATATGGAACATAGGACAGTATGAAAGCATCGGTTAAGATTCTTGCCTTATCCCAAAGGAAGCAGATGGCGAACTGCGGCCAATCGGAAAGGGGCCAAAATTGAGATTGTAAACTGTGGGGCATATCACAGGTACCAAAACATGGGCGTAGGTATCAAAATTTCACTTGCTACCTTAGGCGGGTGGCATGATTCTACGTCTACATGTCTACAGGATAAAACAAGTTATACGCAAAATATAGTTCATGGGAAACTGAAGTTTCCCAAAATCGATATTTGGATGAGAACATTGTTTTTAGTGTTTTTTTTTTCTAGTTGATACAGAGATATTTAGTTCCAATAGTTAAGTACCTACCACGAGAAAAAAAATGTCACAATTGATAAATGTGGTTATCTTTCAAAATTAAGAAAAAAAAACGAATGACAACGAAATGAGGTGGTTGTTTCCCGATTTGCAAAGATTTTTTCCAAATGTTTCCTATTGTGAATTAAATACTATTCATTAAAGAGAATTATTTGGAAAATTGAGATAATAATTGAGATTTGAATGAGACGTTTTTTCTTTATGAGAATGTTTGTCTAGAATTTGAAAATTCATGTTTACTTATGTTTTTCGCATTCAATGAGAAAAAAAAACGCGCAACATAGGGACCTTTTTCGTGAAATTTTAAGTAAGTAATAAAATTCGAAATTTTCGATTTAATTTATTAATTTCTAGAGTTGTTTTAGTAGTTATCATCCAAAATAATATACTTTCTCATTGCAACTTCTTGAGCTTTAAAAAAAATGGCGTTGACGAATTTCGAATCCAACGTTTCGTCTTTGAGAAATCATCGTCAACTTTGATTTTATGATGGGTACAAACAAAAATAAACTTTGAATCACGAGAAATTGTTCAAAACAACCTGTAGAAGGAATATATCCTCCAGGATATCTTCATATTGCTCATATTTCATGCAGAAAATAGGTACCTATCCCAGTTCATTCTTATCTTGTGGAAATCATCTATATACAGAAATCAAAGGCATTTTTTTGCGACGAAACAGTTTCAAAGACTGTTTTAAAACAGTTTATACGTCTACGTCATCATTTTATGAGCCGAAAAAATGCAACATTTCAAAATGTCATAGTTATTTAACCTCAGATGACAGTTCGCCATATTGAAACATGATTGAAACGGTCCAGGAGACAACGTTTTGAACCAGAATCAAGTGTGACGTCACAAATGGTTCAAGAAAATGGAGTGTTTCAAAACTGTTTCAAATAGTTTCAAAACAGTTTCTCGCAAAAAAATGCCTCAAGCTTCCTCCAAACGAAAAACTCGTCAGAGATTGCAAAATAAAATCTCGCAGAACAACCACCGGTCCCGCTGCAGCACGCCGATGGATACATTATTTGGGCAATAGAGAGAGAGAGAGAGAGAGAGAGAGAGTACAAGGTCCGAGGTGCGAGAGAGACGAACGAATAACAAACGATAAAATATGGCCCCAGCCAGATGCAGCAGCTGTTCTCTCATCTGACAGCCGTCGAGCACCCAGTCACAGTGGCCCGAGGCTTCTTCAGGTGGTTATCATTATCCGATTTCGGAGGAATCGGAGTGATAAGTACCGACAAGAAGAGTGAATATTCATGGAAACGTCAATTTGTTCTTTTCAACACGTATTTTTCAATCTTTAAATGATGACACCCTGTATATCCGGAAATATTGTTGAACCGGCAACCGGTCTGCTTGTAACCGATATATCTTCGTCGTAAAATCGATTCATAAATTTCACTTTCCATAAAAATGTCACAAACTAATATCTAACAGCCAATTTGAAGTGATGAAAGTCGAGTCAGGTCACAATGAAAGAAAAAAAAGTGGGACGACTAATTGTGATATAATATGGTGTATACAATGGTGTCGTGATATATTCGATGGAAGCATCAATCATCAACTGAAAGATTTACAAAGCTGTGTGCATGAATCGATGGAATTAAAAAAAAAAACAGATTTGTATTCCATGCAAATTATATTTCAAAATTTGTAGCAAAGCGCTTTCGACCGTTAGGTCATCATCAGTGCATACCTGAAATAAGTAAGTATGATTTCGTAAATAAGAAAACATTCTTATCAATGTAGATAAAGATAAAAAAAATTTGATACCATTTGTCTTCTTTGTATATATGAAGGTGTAAATCAATACTCACTCGTCAGGTATTACAATAAGATTTCCATAATTTTAAAAAACACATACATCTGGTATACGAACTTATCACATTAATAAAATATGTTTGGTCTTCTCAACATTGAGATAAACCCGTTAAAATTTTTGAAAATTTAAAATTTGAAACTTGTCAACGAATTTTACCTGTTGATTGTTCAATCGTCCATAGAGAAGTGATGATGGGAGTGAAGCAGCATAGAAATATAAGTTTTGTGATGTGGATTATTGACATGGAACCGTAAATAGAAAATAAGTCAGCAATTCATAATTGAGAAAAATTTCCCATTGATAAGAATGTTTTCTTATTAACGAAATCATACTTATTTCAGGTATGCACTGATGATGACCTAACGGTCGAAAGCGCTTTGCTACAAATTTTGAAATATAATTTGCATGGAATACAAATCTGGTTATTTTGAATTCAATCATCAACATAATATTTTTTTCGGTAGCATATTTTCGTTTCCCAATGAGTCACCCTTTATGATAGGCCTGCCTCTGCATTTCAATAATTCTCCCATTTAGATACAAATAATTTCCGCAAATATTGAAAGGCAGTTCGAATTGTTTCGATACTGTTTTGTTGTTGTTGTTACCTACTTGGCTTGTTCCCATTCTATCGATCAACTCAGGTTTTTTTTCCTTCGACAACTGAAAAACAGTTAAGCGAAACTAGGTTTACGAGACACTTGCATTGCAACATTCATTTATCGGAATAAATAATGAAGTTACGTGGTTCACCTGCTAATTGGTATAGAGAGACATTGTACCGTAACTAACATTTCACAACGCTCCAAATAGACAGGGTGTCCTAATGAACACTGACGATACGATTTTTCAAGGCTAATTTCACCATCGATAAGAATAAAACACGAAGATGTCAAAAGAAATGCAAACTAAATCTATAAATGGAACCAAGAATTTCGAGTGTTGATCGTTCTTTTACTGTACCTGTACCGATTTTCATCAACATAAAACACAGGATGTCCGATTTTTTTTTCAATACTGCAAAAAAATGTACTATTGTTGTATTATCGGGAAGAATCAATGACAAATTATCATTGAGGATTACTTCGAACATATCTGAGGAAAAGAACATATCTGAGGAAAAGAAATAAAGTAGTGAACAAAAATCGTCGAACATATTGAAAAGTGTATTGGAAAATTAGGTGGATCATCCTAAATTGTTTCAAAAAATACCATAATTGAAAAAAAATTCGAACATCCTGTTTTATGATGATGAAAATCGGTACAGGTGTATTTCAAGTGGTCCTGATTCAGAATCCCATCACCATTTTTTGTGAAAAAAAATCTCTAATAGTATTTTTTGGAAAATGGGTCAATAAAATTGGTCGCAGTTGGCCACGATAACAGCCCGAAAATATAATCACTCTATTGAAGGATAGATAGATAGATATGCGTATTAGGGTGGCGCTATGCGACCTATTTCCACTGCGACCTTTACAGATCTATTGTGGTTCCCCTGACATTTATATGACCTGCGCTAGCTTCGTCTTTTTGAGTAGGTTGAGGATCCCTATTGAAGGATAGACATCAACAAAAAAAAGTTTTTCAGAATCGATTAAATAACGATTTTACAGGGGTGGTAAGTTATTAAGATGGACACACTGTATATAACAAAAGATTACAAATCCAAGAAATCCCAAGGAATTTTAAATAATTCCAAGATATTCTACTGAATTTATAGATAAAATAATAATGAAAATCACACTATCGAAATATTTCAATGAGATCTGAAGGATTTCAAGGACAAAAAATTTCAAGCATCAAATCTCGCATCAAATAAAAATAAAATTCCTTTAGATCAAAACTCTCCAGGAATTTCTAGATATTCCGGAGGATTTCAAACAAGGGTAATGATTACGGTGAATAATGAAGAAATCCAAACGTCCTGAACATAAAAAAAGAATTCTGAAAAATTCCAAGATATTCTACTGGATTTATAGATAAAATAATAATGAAAATCACACTATCGAAATATTTCAACGAGATCTGAAAGATTTCAAGGTGATACAAAAAATTTCAAGCATCAAATCTCGCATCAAATAAAAATAAAATTCCTTTAGATCAAAACTCTCCAGGAATTTCTAGATATTCCGGAGGATTTCAAACAAGGGTAATGATTACGGTGAATAATGAAGAAATCCAAACGTCCTGAACATAAAAAAAGAATTCTGAAAAATTCCAAGATATTCTACTGGATTTATAGATAAAATAATAATGAAAATCACACTATCGAAATATTTCAACGAGATCTGAAAGATTTCAAGGTGATACAAAAAATTTCAAGCATCAAATCTCGCATCAAATAAAAATAAAATTCCTTTAGATCAAAACTCTCCAGGAATTTCTAGATATTCCGGAGGATTTCAAACAAGGGTAATGATTACGGTGAATAATGAAGAAATCCAAACGTCCTGAACATAAAAAAAGAATTCTGAAAAATTCCAAGATATTCTACTGGATTTATAGATAAAATAATAATGAAAATCACACTATCGAAATATTTCAACGAGATCTGAAAGATTTCAAGGTGATACAAAAAATTTCAAGCATCAAATCTCGCATCAAATAAAAATAAAATTCCTTTAGATCAAAACTCTCCAGGAATTTCTAGATATTCCGGAGGATTTCAAACAAGGGTAATGATTACGGTGAATAATGAAGAAATCCAAACGTCCTGAACATAATAAAAGAATTCTGAAAAATTCCAAGATATTGTACAGAATTCAAAGAAACCTCAGCTGTTCCGGGATTTCCAAAGAACCACAAGAAATCCCAAAACATTCAAGAGATCCGATAAAAAAAACCGAAAATCCTTGGCCCGCTAGCTCGACGGAGGTGGCCGACACCCACCCAGCAGCCGCAACTAACCTCACGATGGTGACGTGCCTCCTCAAGGAGGGCAGCGTACGAGCATAGCTCCCTGCCACCGTGACCTTCCTGCTGACGTGCTGCCTAGTGGTGGTGCACACCACCCTCAGCCTGTCGCGCTGCACCTCTGACCGCCTGATGCGCACCACCGTCCTGTCGCGGTCCCCGAGCGGGGGGAATCCCCCCGGGGGCGGCCGCGCCGGGCTCAGGCTCAGGTGCCTGACGCCGCCGCCCGCCCTGCGGCAGCAGCCGACGGGGGTGGCGTTCGAGGCGCGCATGGTTCGGCTGGAAGTTGGGCCGGTCACGCGCTACCGTATATCGAGTATCGACTCCACATCCGATCAGATAATAATTGTCTACCTTTACTTGACCAAATATCTCATGCTGAGAATGGAGCTGGCAACACCGCAATTACCGGTTCATCTTCATGTTCCGTCGTTTGTTATGTGTTCTATGCTCAATTGACACTGTCAGCTGTCACTTAGTGTATTATGTATCGTGTTAAATGTCAACTAGGTTATCAGATCACAAATTATTATTTATTGGAAGGTGTAAATACTAACAGTAATTAATTTCAGAAAAAGTGTTTTCAACGTCAGTTAGATCTCATTTCATGTAACCAATCCAAGCAAATTTAGCATGAGACAAGATGGGTGCAAGATATATCAACTCAACTCCAAACTATTAGATGAGACTCAGTTGTTGGAGGTAGGTACAAACCAAAGCAATGTCATAAAATGGAGATATTTGTATATTTGAAAGTACTATGGAACATAACCACTTGAATGAATTGCATGAATAATTCCAAATCAATCAAGGTTTGTGAGTCGCTTATTACAAAACCCCTTCAATTGGATTTTTTGGAGTCGATATACGGTACCATCAGTAAATACGCAGCCAGGACGTTAATTTCGACAGGTTGCAACCAGTACGCTTCGCTAGATGGTAGTTTCACACCCAACGGGAATTCACTAGAAGCTTTTATCGAGCGTTACTCAGAATTGTTGCGAAAAAATTGTGAAATTTGATATCGTTTATTTTTTTTTTCGAAAACAAAGTCATGAAGGATACTCCAAAAACCCTCTTGTAACTGAATGAGGAATCCGAAAGTAATGCAATAAAAAAGATGTCCATGAAGTTAATTTTCAATTTCGGTAGGAATAATAAGTGAGAATACTAAAATCTTGATGAATTTTCACGTTTTGAATTCTAGCACTATTTACTGTTCATTTTAGAACGATTCAGGTGATACTTTAGGCATCTATCAATAGAATCAAAGATATACCTATTTCTACAAAATTGTAAATGAGTATACAATCATTTTTTTGGTGGCAACCTATTGAAATCAATCCTCAACACAAGAAGAACACATAGATCTCCAACATGACTGGCCCATTCTTCAATCACCTAGTAAAATCACTCCGCACTGCACTGACACTCCTCGTTCCACATATAGGCACACACTGCTAGTTTCAGCAACAACAAAATAATCATTCTGACGTGTTACACTTTGCGAAAAAAAATCATCGGTAAATGTGAAATGAACGTTCGACGAAAATTCCTGTCAAGAGGAAATTCAGAGTCAGCTGACTCGCACTTTTCGCCACACCATCAAGACGGCTGACAACGCAAATAATGTTCTTCGGTAGATCGGTAGTTACGTAAGTCGGGTGTTTTGATTTGTTAGAAAGCAGGAATAAAGTGTACGCGGATCATATTATAATGGCAGTAGAGAAAGCCGTACTTAATGCGCGAAGGAAACACTAACTGAGCGGCAAAGCGAAACAGACACAGAACACAATCATCAACAAAACGAAATACTGTTGTAATCGCGGCCAGGGCCGTGTTGAGGTTGTTTGAAGTATGTGGAGAAATGTTGAGAGAATAAGCCTATTCAGAACACGTGATCAAAAATGGATGCCTTGGGGCATACACGGAGTGTTTAGTCTATTTGATTAAATGTGTTTTTGTGTTTATAGTTTGAATTTCCTTTTTGAAGGTCTCAAAAGTGAATACAATGGCTTGTGATAATAAAAGTGATTATCTCTGTTATCGTTAGAGACTGAAGATAAAGACATTGCATTACGGTTTAAGGAAACAATCAGAGTCATTCAAGGCATCTATCCTTTCACTCTGATGGATCAGGTAAAGCAGCTGGTTTTCCTAAAATTTGAAACCACATTTCGCAACAAATACCTTCATAAAAAGTTATGTAACTTTTTACCTTTCAAAAACATACTTTAGTTTAACTTCTGTGAGATCTTCCCTTTTGATTGCTTTCAGCCATCTTCCTCTTCGGATTTTTGAGAGTTCATTCCATTCTGTTTTGTGTGCAAAATGTAGTACACTGGGTATATTGAAAAACTTCACATCATCACGATTTCCTCGACTCCCACACTCAACAACACAACAAGTATGTGGCATCTTTTTGTAGCTTTATCTTCAATTTTATGAGAAAATTCACAAATCACAATATAGTCTAAACACAGAATATTCACAAATAAATGTTTGAATTCGTTCTGGAGTTAAAACTTATTTCAAATTAATCACAAGGTTCAAATAGCTAGAGTTCTAATTCACTCAAACGGTTTGTATGCCCCAAGGTATCCATCTTGAATTTGATTTGACAGCGTCTTGGTTTAGTTTATTGGCGGCAAAACAACTGAAAGCGCGACCAATCAAGTTCGAGTAGACCATCACTCATTCATTAGTCAGTTGAACAGAACCTGCTGTCAACTCAACAAGGCATCAACGGTGCTAGCTGATCAGCTAAGGCATGCGTTGCTATAGTTACAAACAAATCATCATCATCCATATGTTTAACCGTTTATGAAACTGGCCCTACTATACTACTATATTGATATCTATTTTTTTTGAATGAGAATGCATCTTATGAAACGTAACCATGGCAACTAGCATGGAGTTGGATTGGAACACCATTTTCCTTGTTAACATTAACGAAGAAAATAAGACCTGGTGGCGATACTCTTCAATTGTTTCAGCAGAAAAATCCTTGATTTGAAACAATTGAATTTCAGCTCATTACGTGGGGTTCTCATATACATTAATAGAGGCGCTACCGTCGATATGTATTTGAAAATTTTTCTTTCAATCATGTTCGATACATATTCGCATCAAACTCATAGGAAAATGGCTATAAAGTCTCGCCGAAACAATATGCCAGATAGATACCCTATAATAGTCAACTAAATCAACTTGAACTCATCTAGTGGTGTAGCCTATTTCAGCAATAAACATGCTAGGTTACAAAAAATATCAGGTATCAGAAATAACCTAAGGGTTAACAGTCAAAAAGTAGATGAGTCCAGTTTTTGTATTTAAATAACATACTTTTCTAGATTCTCCAAAAGGAGATTTTCTTGCCTAAGTGACACACATATGTCAGAGGTTAATTGAAAAACACGTGGAATATCTGGCTGTAGCATTGGATATATCTAGGAAATTTGACCAAGATTACTCTATACAGTGACTCAGACTGGCCTCCCTTCACCAGAATCATTTTTTCTTTCGTAACTCAATTCGTTGCCTTAAACGTCTACACTTCCTAGAAAAAAAATCAAAGGTCTAGATCCTCTATCAATATTCGCACGACGTTTCATCAAACAAATTATGGGTATTTTTTTCTGGGGCTCCAGCCGATCGAGCCGAGGGCCAAGTACGGCCCTGAATTCGTGGCCGGCGGCCTTCCAGCGTAGGTGACTGTGACGCGATCGTTGGTAATATGAAATGCACGTATGTTACCTACGTAACTTTCATGGAAAATCGCGGACGATTCGGTGGTGGGCGTTGATGTGACGATCGAGTGTCAACTGCACAAGTTTACTTTATTGTTTTGAAAGCAAATCGGAATCGCCTCGGTGGACTAGCGGAGCCACGGAAATTTACTGACCAGAGGCGGATCTAGATGACGTTCCGAGGGGAAACTACGATTTTACTGCCTTGGAATTGACCCTTCCCAGAATAGAAAGTTATCATGGCAGATTTTGACATTTGACAGATTTAGGGAAAAATCTGGGGAAAAACTTGACACTTGACAGTTGAGAAAATTAGTGTTCCATGTCAATATTGAATTGAAATGGAAACGATTCCAAATTCCAGAGTATCGATAGATATTTCTTAGAATTAAAAGGCACAAAGAAAGAGGATATTATTCTAGAATTTGGATTTGTTAACATTTTATTTCAATTTTGACATGAAACATTTATTTTGTCAACTGTCAATTATCTAATTTTTCCCTAGATTTTTCCCTAAATCTGTCAAATGTCGAAATCCGCCATAATAACTTTCTATTTTGGGAAGGGTCAATTGAGAGAAGTTGTTGACAAAATTATAAATGAAATAAAAACCCTAAATTCGAATGTCAAAATTGAAATATTTGTCGACACCTTCTAAAGTCAAAAAATATCAAATCAACAAATTCTAGAAGAATATTATCCCCAATGTAGGAAACTAATAGAAGTAGAACAAAGAGAACAGCTGACAACTATATTGATGAAAATATAGCTCTCCCACCAACTGAATGAAAACTACACAAAATGTCACTGAGTTCTTTTGAAATCATTGAATCTTAGGGTGAGTAGCTGGACTACTAATTTCAATTGAAGGAACAGAAAACACTCCTCTGGTTTCTAATTAATTCCAAATTCATTCTAATTTGAGAACTTTAAATTCTTCTGGTTTCTTATCAGTTAAAAATTCACTGAAGTTTGACTGAAAATCATCTCTCTAGTATCTCACATAATATTGACCAAGAATAATGTACTAGAAAACTAGAGAAATCTGACTGATTAACTCTTTCCTAAGGGGAAGAAAACTTGAAAAGACAGTCCTTCAATAAATGAAATGATACATTAAGTAAAAATAAAATTGTGGATTGCAACTTCTGATGGAGAAACAGCTGAAAATTTTTCATACTTCAGACATTTTTCTTTGGTTCTGCATACTCTTGAGGTAGTTTTGCTTCATAGGTTAGATGGCAAAATTCGGGATGCTAAACCACTACATATAAAGGAGAAGGGAATATACTGGGGAATATAATGTTGAACTCCAAATTTGGAATAATAACAAGAACCCAAATGGAAAGGTCAGGTGGAATATAAGATATTTAAGACTTGAAAGTAATACAGTGAAAGGAAAAAATGAAGAAAAATAGCACAAGATACAAAAGATCATCTATAGAAGAGCAATAAGGAATGACCATTTTATATAAGCAAACAATATATGGAACTGCAGCAGGAGAAACTATTTCAAATGCAATAATAAACACGATGTTAATGATAATAATGAATGAGGCTATTAATTTTCAAAGTATGCACAGTGCATTTTGATTCAATTAGTTCATTGCAGAATTGAAAATCTTTCAGAAAGGGCATGAAATCCTATTATCACCAACTTTCACATATTAATTATTTCAAGGAAGTCCTATTCATTTTATTTGACATTATTATTATGGAAAATTCAAATGTGAAGTAGATGATAGAATATTTCAATTTTCAGTGATGTTTTTCATGAATTCGGCTAATTCACATATTCCGATAGGTATATAAATTAGTAAGAAGGTAGCTAGTTAGCATTTCAATATATTTTCATACTTTGGCCAACTTGAATGAACTGTATTGATTTATTTCCTGCATTTCTTCGAAAACTATAATGATATTTACCTTTCATCTTGCATCCTCTTGAGTTCTACCATTTCCAGTTCAAATCGAAGATTGCTGTTCTCGCATAGCAACAAATCTCTTTCGCTAACGACACAGTCCAATTCTCGTTTCAGACGGATAATATGTTCCTGTTGTTCCCGAATTATAGCATCCCTTTGTGACAACAGGGAATTAATATCGATATCTGATCCGGCCATTGTAGACCTCCCACTATTGTTATTGTCGCAAATAAAAGTTATGGAAGTCAAGAGGATTAGATGAAACACATCACACTCTATTGCCTAAACACGCCACGCTATCACAAACTGTACTCAATGTAAACATTCTGAATTTATTGTGCAAACATTAAGATAACTTATGTATTTAAAATGTTATCAGAAGAAATCGAACATCAAAGGCAGGACTGGCAAGAATGAAGTGATTGAACAGAATGTGACAAATGACATGAGTCATGAAACATTTTAGTGCCACCGCTGCCACCACTACACATGAAACGATAAAAAGCACAGAACCAAATAATCATGATTAATCACTAATCTTTAATCAATCAAACTGAGAATAATAATCATTTTATCAACATCAGTTTTTTATTTACTTCTCTGGAAGCACTAGTATTCCGATATATTCGTCACTGGTTAAAATTGATTTTCATTATTTTGAATTTAATCAGCTCATGAGTCATGAGTACGTTCTCAAAATATTCATAGAAATGAGTGTTCTCTATGATAATACTCGAGTTATTTCAAATCAAATCAATATTAAGGTACCTTTGCCTTTCACAACCTTTCAAATCCTAAGACCTCAGACCATGAGACAAATAAAACATGTGATTTCGGTATACATGGTGGGACAACAGTAAACAGGCGTAACTAACAGTTACCGTGACTTCAATTTATATCATAGCTAGTAATCTGATGAATCAAATTGGCTCTTGGAATGTATCATTCATTTAATATAACTAAAAACCATTACTAAGCAAAAATCATGATGGAGCTTTTCTTACAATAATTTCATCATATCATTTGGTGAGCCCAAATGAGAAAAATACTGCTTGGCTATTCTGAATAATATAAATATTAGAATGGCAACAACCAGAATTTTGGAAAGGATTAAGAAAGGAATATTTTTGTACAAATGCATGCTCCTAGTGGAACACTGCACTATTTATTTGATTTGGCTACTCATCTGACAACTTTCACATCACTTTCAGTACAGGAACAATAAATTACTTATAACTAAAGTCAACTCTAATTGTCTTTTGGTATAAATCGAAAGACAGGACTTCTACATTCATCATCCGAATCATAATAAAAATTCTCCTTGGGAGTAAAACCTCGTTGTACTCTTTTCACAGCCTCATTAACCAAACTTCCATCTCTCAATAACTTTTGTAGAAATTCATATGGGTCTTCATTGCTGGTCATCTCTGTTTGTTTACGTTTTGAACGCAAACAACAATTTGGTCCATAAAGTCCACACTTATAACATATCACAGGCCTACTATAAGGAGATGCCCTGGAAGATTTTCTTGAACACTGACTGCGGGGAATAGCCTGGTAAGGTATTGTGGTCGATCCAGCTGATAGCCTAAGGTTTTCTTTGATCTCCAAAACCAATCCTTCTATTTCTCTTGAGGAAATATTATTGAAATCGGATCTAGTGCCAGAAGGCATTTCTGTCACCAACCTCCTGTTACTATTACCGAAACCGTTGATAAACATCCGGCCTGGCGAAGTAAAAAAAAATTGGTGGTGATAATTCAACTAATAACAGACAATCTTTGTGTAACGTGGAACGGAACTCTGTTAACGAGTAAACAACCTCTTTTACTTATGCTTGTCTGGTGCTTTCACAATACATACGTCAACAAAATAGCTGTTTTGGTTTCACATACAATTCATAACAATTCCTCTTCGAAATGCCTATTATGTTGTTAAAACGTGGCAATAATATCACTATCACAACCGTTTACCGTTTTTGTTTACACAACAAAGTGAGGATGAAATGAGGTTCCAATTTTCAACCTCTACAAGCTGTTATTTTCGTTATTTGGGACTGGGTTCAATTTTAACCAGCAGTATCCTCAACTTTCAAGGTTATCCTATTATGCTCAATGCTCACAAGATGTTCTACGACCTACGTATACGTGCTATGGGTCGTGGGTGTTGCCAAGTGGCAAACTATTTCAGCAAATCTGAATGATTTTCAATGTATCTAGATTCCAGACTAGGGTGTTCCATTATTATTGATAACTGTTTGAAAACAAGAATTTTGCAAACATGACGTGAAAGGATATATTTTGATGATCAATTACATTTATCAATTACATTTATCAATTACATTTATTATTATTATTACACAAATGATTATTATATTTTCATGCATAATGATTTGAAATATTTTATAAACATAAAAACTGACCAAGTGTTCTGTTATCTATGAGCTTAAGCTGATATGTACAAACATGATATGTATGCCTATCAGCAACTGATTAATCCTACACAGCAATATGAAAAATTTGGATTCGTGCTGGCAACACCGTCGACTATGATACTTCGTGACGTAAACAAAGTTGTTTATTTACTACATTCTACATTTACATAATGATTAAAAAGTGGAGGGGAGGAGAGAAACCGCTAATGTTTATAAACAGAGGAAAATGATGAGTTGGTAATATGGTAATTTGCACCAAGGCTGAAAATTATAAACTTAGTACAAACTCAGTAAAATAAACAAAGTAAGAAGTTATATCACATAAATAGGTATACCGTAAACCTATAGGTAGAATAAAGTATTTTGTATTTACGAAGTTGTTTTAACAAAACGAACTGCTTATGAAATATGTATCAAGTGGTATCACCACAGTTTTGTGGTTGTGGTTAATAGCAATGTGGTCAAGGTTTAGTCTGTTTTAGTTCTGTGGTCTTGAAGTAGTTCTGTCCACGTTCTGTCAAATTACCCAAGGTACTGTCAAAGTTGGTTCCGTGCTTTGACTTTGAGGTGTTGATGTTATACAAATATAAACCGTGGGCTCGGATAATATTGGGGTATCAATGTTTTATGTGACATGAATGATGAAAAATAAAACATCTATCCTTATCTGTGACATGTTTACGAGGAGAATTATTATTCTCTAGTTGCTATGGTTAACTGGATTTGACATAGGGTTTTAGTCTTTGGTTTTAGTTCGTAGGATATTCAGAAGATGCGCTGCTATCGTTCTCTTCGAATACCACGCGTGACGCAGTTGAAGCTTTCATTCAATACAGTCACTGTATTATTCAACGAAAAATGAACGAAAAATTAGCAAAAATAAATATTCGCAAGTGGCGCTATCTCTTTGTCATTGAATCAAATGAAACTTTATTTGAAGGTTACCACTGTTACCAGTCGTCGAATAATTTAGGTTTTCGTTGTTGTCTACACTGATTTCTAACTTCTGTGGTTTTGTTCGTTCTGTGTTTAATCACAGAACGAGGATTCTGTGGTTTGATCTCCAATTTTGTTGAAAATGGCTGATTGTTCTATATAGAAAATACATATAGAAGTAGTCAACGTGGACAGTGGAAAAGCTTATAAATAGGTTTATTTATTAGATTATTCGTTGAATATATTATTGTGACTAACTGTTATAATCAACGCCAGTTGAAATGTCTGAAAGCGATAAAAAAATATCCGATTTGAGGGTAGTTGATTTGAAGGCGGAGTTGGAAAAAAGAGGTTTGGATAAAAACGGCGTGAAACAAGTTTTGATGGACAGGCTATCGAAAGTAAGTTTGTCATTGCATAAAATTATTATCTGCATGTTATTTTTATTTTCGCTCATTTCATTAACCCTTGAGTACATAGGTATTCATTATTTTTTTGAAATGCTCTGAAGATGCTTTTCTAATCATAAAGATCAGTTAATGAGTCCTTTCATCGATACCTATATTATAAGGTGATTTCAGAAGAATACACTTGCTTAGTGTCAAGGTCACGTTGGTATCCTTGTAAAACAGCTTTCGAACAGCAAAAATCATATTTCCTGCAGTCTTGAGTTGATCTAATAATTAACTTTCCCTAAAACCTCCCAAAATATATTTTTTTCTTGGTTTGCAACATGATTGCAACTATTGATTTATCATTGTATTGACTAGCAAAAACTGGCATTAATCACACTATTCATCACCATCAAAGAAGTCAAAAAGGAGGCAATACCATCAATTCACTCAATTTGTTTATTCATATTAACAATAAACAAATATTTATTGATATTGAAATTATATAGTCCTCATGGGTAAAAAATTCATTGGATTCATGCAATATCACTCAATTTAACTAAACATAGTATAAAATCTATTGAACTTCTTGAGTTGAGTAATTGCTTGAATACTGGTATCATATATGTCATATATGGAATTAAATCATATTAAAGAAGGATTAAAGTGATGTTGCATGAATCCACCTTGAAGTATCTATGGGAAGTATTTCAAAATGTCAAAACATTTTATGCAACTTGTAAGAGAATATGCAAAGTTGAATAGTTGGAACTGTTGAAGATGGACAAGAGCCTGTAGATGAAAGTAATGTAGATAGAACAATAATTCCTTCAGTAGTTTCAGTCTATTCACCAGCAAAAAAAAATGATACTTTGATGTATTCTCAGTAACTAAAATACATTGGAATAAAAGCCACCACATCAGATAAATTATTATATCTGAAAAATAATCCAATTCTAGTGATACTTGCCAAATGTTCCTTTTTATTTGTGTTTGCTCAGATATATTTTATCATTTTCATTTTTGTTATCAATAGCTCCTATCAAAAATTCAACTAATTTCCCTATTACCAGACTCCTTGCCTCCAAGTTTCAACTTCTAAATATTGAGAGTTACAAAATTTGAATTTTTAGAGGATGGTGTCCTTTAGGAAAAGGAGGGATTGGTAGGAAATTGAGTTGGCTAAACTGCTATTGGTATTTATCATTTAATCTAAGGTGACAATCAAAATAACCAAAAACCTTAGATATAACTAACTTCAGCTGTGTGGTTTTTATCATTTTTATATTATGCTTAATGGATAAAATGGTAATCAATCACTTTGTATGTATTAGTTTATTAAGCAATATTGAAACTTTTTGGTTCCCACCTATAAAGAAACCATCCCTTGTCATCCCCCCTATATTGAGAACCCTGGGATGGAAGGATTTTTCAATTATTTTTGGTGATTTTCTTTTAGATGCTATAAAAACCTAAATACTGTACCTATCCAGGAGTAAATAAAAATCTCATTTTATTTTTTTTCTTCATTCAAGAACAAGGGTTTTGAGGGGTGACATTTTTAAAATGTATAACTTGATGATGATATAGCAGACCCTTTTCCTCATCTTTTACTGAATTCCTTTCACCATCCCACCAGTCATCCACAGTTATCTATCAATCCATCAATAATATACTTCTAAGGTAACAATCATTATTTTGTGATTTCAGGCCCTAATTGATGAAGGTTTGAATCCAGAAACACATGTTTTTGATGTCTCCGATAAGCGACGGTCTTCTATGCGTAAGTACTTCAAAAATTTTAATGTCAAAACATCGCTTATTGGTGTCTTGTTTGCGTTTTTTCACTGGAGTTCCTTACATCCAGTTTTTTTTTTACGAGATGTATAGAGTTCTCAAAATTCTTCAAGTGTGTTATATGAACATGATTATCAAAGAATGAAATGAAATATTGGGAAAAATTTAGAATTTGAACTAGCAGTCTTACCAACCATTTATGATTTTTTGAATCACTGGTTTTATGCAATAAACGACTTGGTAATTGAAATCAGTGGTGTTCTTCAGTGATAAGAGGTATGAAATTAATTGGATTAGAAAAAGGTTCAATTATTGGCATCACGTTTTTCATCCGCCACTATTTTTCCCATGGACATTTAGCAACGCTACAGCGGCAGCTTATTGTATTTGGCACTCCATAATTTCCAGAGAGTTCTGAGGAAGATAAAACTGACAAAACCGAAACAGCACTAGAAGAAAAACAAGAACAAAATGAGAAGAAAGAACCAGAAAAAGAACAGAAGGAAAAGGCGGCGGCTATTACAAAGGAGCCCGCAAAAGAACGCGAGAAGACTCAACCAACTGAAAATAAAACTGAAACTAAAAGTACTGGGATCAGAAAAGAGGAAAACGACGGGCATGAGTCCCCAATACGCCTGACCTTGGAAGACGACGAAGCACTTAACGAAGTGGAGGTAAGGGGACAAAAGTAAAGATTGACTCATTATTCACCAATACATATTCTAGGAGACCCCGGAGAAGTCAAAGGACGAAGAAAAATCCGAAGGTGAGTTGAGATAATACTCTGACACTTGAGTACAGATGACATGGGAAAACGAAAAATCAAAAACTAATTGCATATATTAACATCATTCCATGAAATTTCGAACTTCCCATATGCTGACAACGATCCTGATTTTGGAACCGACCAGAAGAGAATACAAGAAATATTAGTGCTACACTGAACTGTGTGATATGACAGTTTTATTCAACAAAGAACGTGAGAGATGAAGAATCAGTGAATGCACAAGAAGAATTGAGATCCTGAAGAGAGAGAGAAGACTGGTTTGTGAACACCGGGATGCTGTGAAAACGTCGATTTGTTTCTTCACGGGAATGTTGGATGTTAAGCTATCATATGCAGTTAGTTTTTGTTTATTTCAATGGCATCATATATATGTTGATATACATATCAAAACTAATTCTATACTTATGTATAGAGCTAATATGGTAAACAATATCGTGATCCTAATTGGGTGCAGTGTTCCTGACAAGTTTCTCTCATAATATATTTTCATGTACAATCAAGAAGTATCAGGCTGTGCTACATGTAGAATTCGAATTGGATGAAATGTCTTATTTATTATCATGCATGACAACGATTTCATTTATTCTGTAGATAAGAAGAGTGTATCGAGTGAAGCTGCAATG
Organism: Chrysomela aeneicollis; assembly: GCA_029955515.1. Lineage (NCBI taxonomy): Eukaryota > Metazoa > Arthropoda > Insecta > Coleoptera > Chrysomelidae > Chrysomela > Chrysomela aeneicollis. The sequence goes on along the minus strand of JARUHQ010000015.1, from coordinate 17,419,060 downwards.
GAGCCGGAAACCGACAGTTCCAAACCCAAACAGAAGGAGAAATCTGCTGAATCCAAAGGAGAAAGTCAAGAGCAAGTCAAAAGTTCCGGAGACACTGCTAGGTTTGTTTCTCTCGATCAGCTATAATATAACAAAAAAAAAACTCATCGAATGCTGCCCATGACATCAGAACTATGATAACTGAAACGACGAGAGAATATCACAGCATGTATGTTGTAAAGTGAATGGAAATATTCACTAGTTGCTGTGAGCCCATCGAATCAACAAGAAACATGACGATAGGAGAACAAGTGCTTCGAATTTGGCAAAGGAATCCATTCTGCTCTGTTGAGCAACTTCAAGTGGAAGAATTGCGGATCTGCTTTTCCTGAGAGGCACAAGAACTCGATCCTGCAATGCAGTAATTCAAGGGAGCGAGCTAACACAACTTTATGAAGCTGACTGCCTCGAAAAGATGCGGAGATCTAAAGCGACATCAACGAAAAGCTCTCGACGATTAAACGGAGCAAACGTTTCTAAAAATACAGAGTTAATAGTTCTTGAGGCAGCATGATGATGAGTTATATCTGTGTTGATTATCTTGCGACCGGAAATGTATTTACTCGAAAGTGAATTGAGTCGACGAAGGTATAAGGCCTACATCGAGGAATCCGTTCAGGGAAGGTTCAAGTTTATCTAAACAATAATGTTATTTTTATTTTTCAATTTTATTTACGGTAAGAGTCAGTTTCCGAATGAATGGATAATGCTAGGGTGGAGTGTGCTCAGTCTCCTAGGAAATGCATTACAAAGTAAATTTGACTCTTTGTTAGGACGACTTGGATATCTGGAATCTTTTGTATGAACATGGAATTTTCAAAATGCTATGTAGTTGGGGCAGAATTGTGAATATATAATGCACCAATGATAGGTATCGAGTTATTCCCAAAGTTCCTGTCAAACGAGCTGAGTGTTCATTCAACCAATAGTGGAATAGTCATATCCAAAGGCATAGTCAAGTGCGTGGAATATTTTGGAGTTCAAGGCAGGAAGCTATTTTGCACGGTTATTACAATTTTTTTTTTCGTTCACAATTTTTGGCCGCTCTGCTGAATTCGCTTCGACTTCTCCAAGTAAAAAAGTACACTTCAGAATAACCTTGAAACTGAAAATCCCCATGTATATTCGTGAAGACCACATCGATTACCTTTCGCAATTGAAATGCGGACTTTTGTGTTGCATTTTCTATGGGGAGTAGTGTTTGATTGTGGATAGCCTGCAGCTGGCCTCTCCTCATGGCGACGGTAATGACTTGTCGCCTTCTGTTTCTAGCGTCAAATCTGGCGATAACAAATTGCAAAAGAAAGTCGGTGCGAAGTCCAACCCGAACGTTGTCTGGATCAGCAACGTGGCGCAGAACACGCGCGCCAGCGAGCTGAAGGCTGCCCTTTCAGCCTGCGGTAAGGTAACAGGCGCCAAAGTTGTGGTCAATGCCAGGTTCCCGGGGTCGTGCTGCTTCGGGTACGTCACGATGGGCTCTGTCGAAGATGTCGAGGCTGTCATCAGCAAACTGCACAACACGGAGTTGAACGGACAAATCATCAAAATCGATAAGGTGAATACATAGATTGATGGCGATCCTCGGTGTTCGTCATCGCCTTTTATAATTTCAGTTCGATAACGTCCGAGAGGAGCAAATAAAACAGATGAAAGCCGCAGGTAGAGGACCTCAACGAGACACTAAAGATAGCAACAAATCTCCTAGGAAAAAAACAAGATCTCTGTCCCCGAAAAAGGAGGCCGAGAAAGGCGAGAAGAAAGACGACAACGCGGTGGTGAAGAAGGACGAGAAAACCATGGAGGATGCCGTCAAGAAAGCCGAGAAGTCCGATTCGACGGAAGGAGCGAAGGAAACCAAAAGGGAAACGGTCAAAGAGGACGAGGCGAAGAAGGAGGATGACAAGGATGACGATGGAGATCAGAAACAGGAAGATAGGGTCAGGGGTCGCAGCAGGAACAAGTCTAGGAGCAGTAGAACAGACAGCGAAAGAAAAGTGAGTATGTTCGAGTTCGCGATTCTCGGGGGCTCATCGAGCTTGGTCTTTCAGACATCCCGGACGAGAAGGAGCTCCAAGTCGAGGGAAAGCGACAGACGCGGAGTCCGCTCCAACTCGAGGAACCGTCCGGAGAGGGACGTCCTCACGTTCGACAAGATCAGGGTGAGAATCGTTTCACAGAGTTATGGTAAAAACTGACGGAGAGGTTTTCGCTGAATCGACGAAGAAGCGGCTCAAAACAAACGTAGCATGACTGCAACTAGCGACCAAAGTTTTTTTTGTGCACGTTGCGATGGCTTCTTCTGATGATAGTGCTGATTTATTCTTTTTAACGACCACAGGCGTGCTGTATAATAGAAATCGACGAGAAATTAAACGCAAACGCAAATGCATTCAATGACAAGTGAGAATAAAATTGGGGGATTTTTTCATTCGCTATATAACAAACTCAATTCTTGCATAATGACTGGCAACACTGACAACATTCGAATCATTTTAAACCACCTTGCAAACGAACACGTGATGATGTGCCGGCTACAGTCGCGTGGCGGCCGACCCGGCACCAAACGCGTCGGGCCTTCACCCTCATCGGACAAGGATTGTAAACTAGAGAAGGAGGTTCATTCAAGCGATTTTTTCGGCCAAAAGGCGTGGCTTCCGAAGGCGCGCGATGACGTAGTCAACGGCCGTGAATTCAAAATTATTAATGCTGAATATCACTAAATGGGCATCAAAAGTAATTTTACTGTGATGTACCTTTTAATAATCGATACATATTGATTATTGATGGTTATTGGTATCATATGGCTTCAAATATTAGTAATTTTTGTGAACAAAAACTCCTTAATTCACAAAAATTCCTGAATGTCCACCCAGAAAATAATACATGAGATAATTTAACGTTTACAAAACAGGGGATATACCTATTCCATAAATAGGTAAGTACCTAATACCTACCTTGAAAACAATTTCATATTAAAAATAGGGAAATTTCAATGAAGAATTCATAGGTACTGATGAATGATGCATGTATAATGTATGTGTGCATATATATATAATTCAATGCATGGTTATTGATAGTTCATATTTTGAATTGAAATTGATATACCTACCTATTTTATCAAGTTTAACAATTATCAGTGGATGGTGAAAAGAAAATACATTCTTTAATTTAATTTATAGGTACCTACATTATACATAATAGGTATATAAATATAGTGACATCAATTTCGATTTTCTCATTAGCTGACTATTTTCTTCATTTATACATTGGACTCTACTATAGATGCAATCCAGGTTGTTTCTTTTATTTGCAGGTTTTTATATCCTCATTATTGCTCGAAGTATAAAAAATTCCTGAATCTGATTACATGGAACATCATAAAGTAATGAGAATATAGGTACTTCTTTTTCATAATACATTGTCATCTACCCATTTTGTAGATCTCTTTTTTAAATTTGGTTGGACAAATCACACCTCTAATGTATGACTTGCATCAGGATTCACAACATCTGCATGTTCACAACTCATCCACCTTTTCAAAAAAGTATCCCAAACAAAATCAATGCCTTTTGGAAATGTGTGTTGAATAATACTGGAATCCTCTTGGTTTTTGTCCAAAAATAGCAAATCTGCTACCTGGCATACTGGTTATTAGATGGAAATGATTTCATAAACACTACACACTTTTCAATGGAGGTGATGTAATAATTTATTAATATTTATCGAACTACTAAATCTTCTTACTGAGCAATTTGTCTATACCTACAATTATTGAAGAACTCTATTTGAAAAAAAAAAAACAATTCGTAAAACCACAAATATGAATATCGAAATATAAACCAGAGATAAGTTGCCCACTGCATAAACGTAAACAAAGATTGAGGGCCGTCAGTGACGTCACGAACACTTGTTCGATGTGCCAACATTGCGTCTTATGGCAATGAACCATCCTTCTCTAGTTTTTACCATCCTTGCTCATCGGATATGTCCGTCGGCGGCTTCAACGGGCTTGGTGAATTTCAGGAGGAGCGCGAGCGCCAGCGGCTGCGCGAGAAGGAGCGCCTGCTGCGCGAGGAGATGCGCCGCAGGCAAGAGGAGGCGTCGCGGCAGCGCGACGTGGAGCGACGGCAGCGCATCGAGGCGCAGCGGTTGGAGCGCGAGAAGGAGAAGCTGCGCATGGAGCGCGAGAAGATCGAGCGCGAGAAGGCGGAGCTGGTGCGGATGGAGCGCGAGCGGCAGCGACTGGAGCGCGAGAAGATCGCCCTCGAGAAGATGGAGCTCGAGCGGACGCTGATCCGGCTGAGCGAAGAGAGGAGGGCCGCCAAGAGGCCGGCGCCCTACCGCAGGGACGACAGCTTCGACGAGAGGAAGAGGAGCGCGCCCGAGAGGCATTACAACGAGGCGCCGCCGCCACCGAGGTATGGGTCATTCCTTCTCTTGCTTTTACCGACCGTTCGGATGACACTGTTGACAGTTTATCAATTTTCCGTTTATTTACACTTATTTCATATTCACTTCAATATTGGCTTTGCTCGTTGATCACAAAACTAACTACGGAACTAGACTATATCATCTGTTCGCAACACTGCGGTTCTTTATATAGGTACAAAACAATGCTTATATAAAAAAATCTTATTGTCTCGAATACGAAATATCGGGAGTCTTCAATTGTCGGCCACGGCAATAAATCACTTGCTAATTATGTCGGCGTCCTATGCTATCGCGAAGCCATAAATCATACGGTAGCCTTTTCTTACTATTATTTCATCAGATTTTCATTGGATTTTCATCATTCACCGGTAGATAGAATCGAAAACAGTAGCTCCAATACCGAAGATTATGAACTGAACGACGAATTTGTAGTGCGAAAATACGGATTATTCCTTTTACCAGGACATAAACTTATCAATTCCTGCATACATATATTTGTTAACCAAATTAAGTTTTTATATTCACACAGTCAATTTCATCTGATTAGATCAGAATACAACAGTTTTCTATCCCAATGTGTTCTGATGTTCAGCATCTTCGTCAAGACTTAACGTGAAACTTGTGGTAATTTTCTAAATGAAGGTGAATTGAATCTGATTTTCCATTTTATGGTATGTCATTTCAAAAGGAATATTTACCTATCAATAAATAGTTCGCTGGATAATTATCAGATTTTCATAATGAAATGGATAATTTCAAGTGTTGATTTCAGTAAAACCATCGAACATACCAATTGAAAAAAAGCGGACGCGCTTTTTAGTGTTCAACCCTGTTACACAACTATCATAGAGGTTCCCGCGATCACATTTTTGCATAGAACCTTTTGATATATACAGAGACCATTGACATTCGACAGGAAATTGTCGAGGTGCGTCACATTTCTAATGTAATCTCAATAGGGTTGTACACTTTTTTTAAAAAATTATATGTGAAACGTGGGCTTCCAGAGACTACGTCGATATTTTTTTGGGTTTCTCCAAAATCTGCATTCAAAAATCGAAAATTCTCCATCTTTTCCTGAAAATGTGACGTCACCTGGTAGATTGGTTTAGGTTCTGTTCCATTAATCGAAGTGGAAGAAGAATAGACAATATCTGTCATCTTTGACAGATGGCGGTAAAAAATTACTGGGCGATTTTAATTCTTCCTGCGAAAATATATTCGGATGATTCAAGGTTAGTGACTATGGAGTTTTATTTCATTGACCACTATTTTCAGAAAATTTAAGCATTCAAAGACTTGTGCTTCATGTAGCAACACGAATGTGGATTCTCGAAAGACAAGTACTTTTCCCAGACAGTAATAATAATAATAATAATAATAGTTTATTTGTTCCTTCGATCATTTACATGATATGGAATAAGTCAGTCAAAGTGAGTATAATAATAATAATAATAAAAGTATGTATGTATATATAGTATAAATAATATAAAGTATAAAGTATGGATTTAAAGTATAACATTAAAACATAAATAAATACATCTCACACTACCGAATACAGTTTTTTTCAGATTAACAATAAAACACAAAATAATAGACAGTTCGAATATAAATACAATTTCGTTTGTTTCAAAATGCAAAATTTAAAAATTTATCTACACTATAAAAAGATTGTTCCAAAAGAAATTCCTTAATTGTTTTCTTAAATTGGTTAATAGAGAGGTTTTCGACATATTGGGGAAGATGGTTGAAGAATTTTATTCCCATGAGCTTTGGACACATGTGAAGTTATTAATTGAATTAATTCTTCATTTATATGTCTCTATAGTGTCTTTCAATCGTCTGTTCAATCGTCTCATTGACTTCGCAGAGGTGGTATAGAAAATCCTATAGAAATATTATAAACTCATGAAATACCTGACTTGCGTTATATAGATGGTGAACAATCAATTAATGCGCCCTTTTGAATATTTTGAATTGTTTCGTAATCGAAAAAAATTTGAATTAAAAATTGACTTATCTGCCATCACTTATGTCACAAAAGTATTCTTCCCTATTATTTTTACGATACCATCCCGATCTACCAGGTGACGTCAGCAGAAATATGGTGCTGTTAAATAATTATTTTTGATTTCGATTTTCTCGAGCATAAATGAATATTTCGATTTAATTTTGATGTCATATCGGTAGTAGTTTAGTAAGGTATCGGAAAACGACAATCAATTCTGCTTAAGCTTTAGAGGCACAAGCTTATCGGTCTTTCAAGTTGGCTATAACACATTGCACGCAGGACGGCGAGAGCATGCGCGAGAGACCTGCGCGCCTGCTTATGCCGGAATGAAAATTTAGTTTATTTTCGCGCGAGCTCGCGTGTGCATCGAATTGCGTGATGGATAAAGACCTGTTGATTGCAGCAGTTTTCCAAAGAACCCCTATTTGGAACAAAAAACAAAAATTACTGGTAGAATAGGTTGCGTATGCAAGTTACACCAATTTTTTGTTAAACGGTTTTTAACTTTTTCTAAAATATAATCAAAAGTCTTTTGAGATATTCTAATATATCGAAAGAATCTATCGTAATCTTTTCGTAAACTTTCAAACAAATTATGATATTTTCCAAACTGCTCCCGTTCTCTATTGATAGGATGGATGCCAGTTTTCTTGCGTTTCAATTTATAGGAATCATTGACTCTAGAGCAATCTGATCTTCACTAGATGACGAAATTTTGTTTACTGGAAGATTGAGATTTTATTCTTTTTCTCGTATTTACTTTGTGGGGGTACCTGCGCGAAAAATTAGCGCGGGCTAACGAGAGAAAGCGGAAGCGGAAAACTCGCTTCCACTCTGTAGGAGCCCTAACGCGTTACGTCAGTGGGCGAGATTCAGCCAGCCACTCTCGCAGTCGCCGTAAACGCGCCTCGTCTTCCAGCAGCCTGAAGCCGCGCGAGACGAGCCCGAAGAAGTTCGGCGGCGCGCCGTCGAAGGAGCCGTACGGCAAGTCGCGCGCCCCGTTCGACGCGAAGCGCGACCCGCCCTCCTACCTGGAGAAGCGCGGCCGCGACTTCGACCTGCCGCGGCACGCGCCCATCTCGCGCCCGTCCGCGTCCGGCTCGGGCGGCGGCAAGTACGACTCACGCCCATACGACAACGGGCGCGACTCGAGGGGCGAGCCGCGAGGTGGCAGGGACGGGCCGTCACGGCCCAAGGACGGCGGCCGGTACGAGGACAGGGAGCGTGGACGCGACCGCAGTCCACACTTTAGGGGCGGCGAGCGGCGTTCGATGTCCGACGGCAAGCTGGAGATGTCGATGTCATCGAGAGGTGAGTTGAAGTTCGGTTGGTGCAGTACAAGCACAGATTAGAGAACCTTACAGATGAGACAGTCAGACAGAGCGAATAAAATTAGATTGAGATGTCGAAAGCGCTTAATTTAAAGGGCCAGTCATAGATTTGCGCAGGCGCTATATTATTGATCGTGTGTTTTGTTTACATCGAATACATCATTGTCATCATTTTGTTGGTTATGTTACGAATGTTTTCGTTTCACACTATTCACGGTCCAATATTTAGGATGTTCTCACAATGTGCAAAATATTTTATTTTCCATAAACCATAATTCAATAGGAAATGTAATAAAGGTTTTGAGGATAATCACATCACGAGTAAAGATGAACAACCTGTTACCTAGGTACCTACAATATATATTTATTTCCAAAGTTCATTAGCTTTAGATTATAGGATATATTATAATCTGAGATTACTGATGGCCTGTTTGCTAGTAATCCCAAGGTAGGTACTCATTTCTGGTACCTTACTCTTTCAAATGAAAGTAACAATGAAAATTGAATGCATGTTAGTTTTAGATCAGAGACTTTGTCTAGTGTGTGTGTTTTGAAAAGTGATCTGTTCCTGACTGTAGAATTGTGGTTTATACAAGAAACAAGTGTTGAATTAACAATGAGTGAATCAAAGAGAGAAGGTGTGTGTATAATGATTGCAAATCATTTTCAAATAAATTGGAGAATATATAATTACATTGTTTTCGAAACCTATATTGAGATACCTATTATTGACTTTAATCAAAATTTTCCATTTCCGTGAGAATATTAACATTTTATGCTATATCACATTTCAAGTTTCAAGATGAAAGTAACACTTTTTGTATTCTTACTCAAAGTTTGAGGTATTTTTCAAAAAACTTATACCTACCTCACCAAAGAATTTATAAATTCGCTTTGTATTAATTTTTTTCTCAAATATATCTTCCTGATTTGCTCTTCAAATTCAGAATACTCTATGTAACATAAAATATGTGCCATATTTTGTGTATTTGTTTATACATTACATCGTCAGATAATTGAATAGTGTTTCCTGATGACAATGAATGGGCTAAAATTCGAAATATTCATTCAGAATACATCGAGGAATCCATCTTATTCCTGATAGAAACTAATCTCTGATGACAACTTGTTCATAATAAATCACTCAGAAGTAGGTAACCTTTTAAATTGTTGTATCATGCATTAAAATGGCAACATTGCACATCAGTAGTTCTAGCGGTGACAACGACGCAATGCGCCGAATTTAAAGGTCCGAGGTCAATGAAAACGGATGTCGGTACATTGTAAGGTTTTCTAATCTGTGGTACAAGGATGGTAAACTAGAGAAGGATGGTTCACTTAAGCCATTCTGTCAGACAAAAGGCGTGGCTTCCGAAGGCGCGCGATGACGTAGACGACGTCCCTGAATTCAAAATTATTAATTCTGAATGGACATAACCTATGCTTTGAAAATCAACAAGTGGGCATTAACAATAATATTACTATGATGTACCTTTTGATAATCGATACAGATTGACTATTGATGGTTATTGGTATGATATGACTTCAATTATCAGTAATTTTTGTGAAGATAATAGGTACATGAGATGATTTGAAGTTTACAAAACAGGGGATATATACAAAACGATTTCGAATTGTATATTCTGTTCATATTAAAAATAGTGAAATTTCAATAAAGAATTCATATAGATACTGAATGATGCATATAATGTAGTTACACTGCTGGTTATTGAAAGTTCATGATGAATATCAAGCATCCATAGTTTGAATTGAAATTGATATACCCACTTATTTTATCAAGTTCAACAAATATCAGTCTGGTAGAAATTGTGGCCATTTTTGAATACAAAGTATTTGTAAGTTTCCAAATATAGTCAATATTCTATCAATATATTGAGAAATTGTAGATATTTTTCAGACCATTGTGAACGGTGAAAATAAGATACATTCTTTAATTTCATTCATAGGTACATTATACATAACTATAATATATTGACATCAATTTCGATTTTCTCATGTACATAATTTGTCTATACCTGCCTACAGACAATTATTGATGAACTCTTTTTTGAAAGACAGCCAAAATCCCGACAAAATCAACAAAATGAATATTGAAATAAACATAAACAAAAATTGAGGGCTGTCAGTGACGTCACGAACGCTCGCCTTCCGTCGATCAATGTGCCAACATTGCGTCTTATGGCAATGAACCATCCTTGGGTGCAGTAGGCGAGATCTGTGGTTTCTGGGAAAAATTCCGCGACCTCCGGAACGATGACATAAATGGTGGCATCCTTTTTTCGCAGCAGTTTTTCCAAAATAAATTCTTGGAAGATTCTGTTTGAACACCGTTGAAACCGTGCCGATATGTGATGTAACAAGTCCTGAGCCATCAGCGTTACCGAGCGTTGTTAAATATTTCTTCACAATATGCGAGTAGGCGAAAAAAATAATGACAGTGATAAGTCTAGGTAACATTTACTTTGTATAATTTCAATGACCTTTCCTTCTTAGATGCTTGTATATAAGCTGATAATGAGGAATTGATCCCTTGAAACATGTCCTTGTATTTTTGCCCATAATGTATCTCCGTTGACAACATTTTATATATTATTTGGTGGAGTTTGACTCTCAACCTTCCCTATTCATCATCTACGATGGTCATTCAAGATTACCTAAATAAACAGCTATCAAACACCAAAGTCTCAATTTCAATGTGGAATGCTGAAACAATTAGTTTTAATTATGGAATGTAACTGAATAAAATTCCTCCGAAAAATAGTGTAACTGGCAACACAGGAATATACCTATCAGAGGACTTGTAACGTCACAAGATGTTTTTCGAATGTATAGTTGAACTGGAGGGTTTTAGAGCGGCGTTTATTTCAACATTACATTACATACACTATATTTCAACTGCAAGCTCGTTTGAATAAAACTCACGCGTTTGTGATCTTGCCCATTATCGTTGAATAACTCTCCTAGAGATAACTTTTCACATTAATCATTAACCGCGAATGGGGAATATTCCTGAATTCGGCTTATTACAGCAAATGCAAGTGTGAACCTATTGAATATGAGTTTCATTCATGAATTTTTCGAATTAGTTGCGGAAACTATCTAAATTAATTTTTCAATTATGAGGTTTTCAATTTTAAATCGCTTTGTTTCTACTTCACTTTCATTATGTACATTTGATGTCAATGTATAATTGAGGAATCAAACTGCTTATATAAAAAATAATCAGTAAAAACATGAATTTCAGTCCAACAAAAACACCAGTCCATCCACAAGTCAAACATAAACATAACCTCCAAAACTGAGTAGCATATCTTTTGAGGAGCATGAAACAGAAATAAGCAGAATGGCACCTAACCCACAGAACTTATTGGTAGTATAAGTTCTGTGTTCTAACCTGATCAAAATATGGCTATCTTTATTCACTTAATCAACGTAATGGATTTGTTGTCCCCTTTATTATTTATGGAATATGCAGTCGATGTTGCCAAATGGGGAAATAGGAACAAGGTGCTTTAAATTTTAAATCCCAAATTGAAGTATCTTTTTTTAACATTTGAAATTGCTTTTCCGGAAAAAGGTTGAAATGGTAAGTTTGAAATGCGTCGTTTCGAAGATATTTAATGAGAATTACTTCATTATCGTCCGAAGGAGAATTCCCCATTTTCGTTGGGAATCTTAGGTTGGAACCTTCTTGAAAAAACACCAGACAACTTTGGTCCTAGCTCGGGAAAACTGAGGAATCTCTCCAGGACTGCCTTTGATATATCTTCAACACTTCTTTTTTTCCTTCAGACTCTGGTCCCCGTAGCTTCGAGCGCAACTCGAGCTCCTCATGGACCAACTCGCTTCAGAAACCGTTCAGTTCCAGTGGCGCTCCCAAGCTCTGGGGAAAAGAACCATGGCGGCCGGATTCTCTCACCGACAGGTAAATTTCCACCATGGGTGTGTGGTTTCAGTAGGGGGATATTCAGTCATGCTGAAAATAGCAAATAATCGGTCCGATTCTTTAAAAAGTGGTTAACACAGTGGATAAATTAGTAACGTTGTTACCAACTACTTTTTTAACCACTCTAGATTTTCCACTATTCATATGTGGTATTCTTCAAATACGAAGTTTATCAAGGTTGCTAATTTCTTACATTTCCACTCAGTGGTAAATAAATGCGGAAAAGTTAGTAACTCCTCTTCTTTTTCTTTATAGTTTGCTATTTTCCTGCAATTTTAACGTCAATATAACCTCATTTTTTGGATTTGACCCACTATTGTAAATGCAAAAGTATGTAGTATTAGCACATAGAAAATATCGGCACTCATATTACTTTTTGGTCTTCTGTGTCCGGGTAGTGTGGTAGGTATAAATATATCCTGGAATGCATATTATCACACAGGTTCATTGCTCATTGATTCAGCCAGGTCTCTAATTTTTCAGTAGCAATACATTCTACCATGTTGAACATCATTGGTTCTATCAGAGACATCATTAACATTAATATTCTTGGCATGTGATATATCTTGGGTACATTTTTAGGTTACTGATGTTGAATTGGTTTGTATAATCTCATAAAACTCTATATAATTGGATGCTATCTGTTTCTTGAGCATATGTAGATATTTTTATGATATTTTTTACAGTAGGAAGGTACAGGTTCTCAATAATATCGATTATCCTACCATATAATTATTTCCTGAGTGACTCATATCCTAAAAACTGTAACAAATTCCTTTCATAACTGCCTCTTCAAATATATATCACCTTTATGATGAATTATTTTTTCATTTCCACCAGTAAAATCTGGTGGATAGTCACTTTATCTGTGGTAAACCAACGACAAGTTGTTAATTTTTTTTCCATTTTGACCTTAGAGAATTGAAAATTCGGAAAGTGATTCAAATAACAACTGATCTTCCTATTTGCCACCCAAATGACAGTTGTTGAGATAACCACTTCCTTAGAGAATCAGACCGATTGTCACTTATTGACGTTCTTTGGAAAACGTAAATTTCATGCTGAGATTTGAAAACCATAAAGGTACTTTTGTTAACCGGTTGTCGAAAAATGATATTACGACATTCTTTATTGAATATCAATCAATAATCTGTGTCAACACTGAATCAAAATTGCATATCCTATCACTGAGATAGTTTGTTTATTACGTAATACCCCTAGCTCGGGTGTGATCAAAATGTTTGATATGTTTTTTTTGTTGAAGGACGATCAAGCCAAGTGTCACTTCGAGAATAAACAGCATCGGGATGTCAAAGTACGTTCTTTCCTTTATTTGATTGAATTTGGTGAACCCTAATGTGAATGCTAGTGTTGACTAAATGTAGACTGACCGTTTTTCTGCCAGTTGCCGAAATCCCAATAGTTCCTTGCACTACGAAATGTATTTCAGTTGAGACATTCCCGTTTGTAACTGGTTCTGTTGCTCAATTTTAGGTGGCCGGGCCCGCAAGGAACGACCAGGCCCTTCTCTGGGAACTCCTCCATGGGGCCCATTTGTCCTCCACCGCCTGGCATCAATAGTTATCCGGACTCCAGATTCAACTCCAATCTGAGGAAGTACTAAAGTCATCAACAAACCCGTTTTTTTTTTATTCCAGCCATATGTACGCGAAGGCGACGGTCTTAGTCTCTGCCGACAGATCAGAAAAGCGTATGACGTTGCAAACGAAGGCTCGCTCACATTTTGTATGATAGAATAAAAACTTGAATATTGATTCGGATGATATTTTTATGTATTTTGTCACTGGAATTTCGGAAGTTTAATTAAACATCTGGTTTGGTGATTTTCGTTATATCCATATTTGTTTTTGAATAATTGGTTCAACGGTGATCACGTCAAGATTCATCATGAAAGTAATTTAAACGTGAAATAGGTTTTATGGTAAACATATATGTTAGTATTTTGAATGAGGTATTGACTGATTGATTATCAATGAATGGTCGAAAGCTGCAAATACATATATTTTGCATCGCCTTTTTCTTGAATTGATTTGGAAAGAATGTTTCGTAAGAGGTGGAGGTGGATCCTTGCTCATGGCTGGGCAAACTTATCTGTACAAATTTCAGTAAAACCGACTTGGATAGAGATAATTCTCGAAAAACTGGGAATCATCTGCTGGCATCGTTAGATTATAACCACCATAAGTTTTGCAATTTTTCAACATTCGTTCATATTCTCCGACTTTTTCATAAAGTTGTCAATATTCATGCCAGTTACTGGTTTCAGTTTTTATTCTTGTGATTAGAATAGGTTAGTGATATAATTTTTGTAAAGAAGAGTGGTTAGCTATCATGTGCACGTTCTTTTTTTGTAGCAATTGATTTCTATATCGAATCAAATGATTTTTGAATGATTTTATTTACTTGTACATTAATGGAGAATGTAATAGAGGTCATGAATGTGTTTTTGTATTGTTTTATTTCAAATGTCCCTGGCTGAGATTTTCGTTAGGGCTGTGGAGTCCATTTATGCATTCAGACAGTAAAATCCCGATAAAATGTTTTTTGTTCCAATTACTGGAGGCATATAAAAATAAAATGAGCAGTTCGGAAACAAGTCATCTTTGGTTTGAAAGTATTGAACGCCACAATTTATTGTTCAAATGCGAAGCTGTCCAAACTGTCGTTGGTATGGAGAAACCTCTGGGAAAACAAAAAACCTAAGATCAAAAACAATTTATAAATTCTTTGATATTCAAGTATTTTACATGATTTGTATGACAGATGTGAATCAGGCTGTTTTGTATCAAGGATATATGACTTAAGGATTTCAAAACGAGGAAATCACTTAACTGACTGAATTTTTTCTGATCTATTCACCTGTGAAATAAAAAAATCATGAAATTCATGTACCACTTGATATCTATAAAAATGCTAATGCTGGGTTTATAAATTCAACTAAAGTAAAAATTAAATATTAAATTAAGAATGTTGAGAACACGAGAATGTCTATGAGGGTTTATACATTTACATCTATCAATTAAGCTCAGAATTACGAAGTTTTTCAACTCAAGAATAAAGAAATTTTGTGAACAGAACGCGCAAAACGATTAGAATCGTTGGAATGCCATCATTTGTCATTGTTTTTAATAGTGTTGTGGTTTTCAGGTTCGAAAGTTTTTGGTTTTTTCAGGTTTTTTGCTGATATTACTTAATTCAACACTTTGAAATGACATTGAACTTTCAATCATGTACCATCAAACATACTGTGATCAAACATCTGATTCCTAATTAATAATTGTTAATTCTTAGTTGTAAGTTTAGTTGTATGTTTTGTTATACAATGGTATTGTCCATAACGCAATAAGATCTATGGTATTGTCAGAGATTCCATCAGAGGGTTCACGTATAACCAGTAGCGTTGATTGAGAAATAGCAGAATCAACGAGCAGCCTTTCAAAAGGTAGCGTTCGCCACAAAAAATAAAAAATCATCCCTTTCGAAGTAGTAACTTAGACTCCTTGTCGGTAGGGGCCGCTCTCATCTGCTGGAGGATATGTAGAAATTTCTATGAAATTTCCACAACAAACCACCGATCCTGTCATCGTTTCGGACTTAACAGAATACTGCAATACTGAACTTTCGTCTTTTGTACCGTTGATTGAGAATGCAGTTATCTGTAACTCATTCTCTTCCTTATTGATGCTTCAAGCACTTGAGCTTTTGTCTCATAGAGGGCGGAGGCTACACGTTGCAATTCGAATTTGTTTCGATATTCTTCACGAACCAAACCTTTTCTTCTAGTACTACAGTGTACCAGATTAAGTACCAAAGATAAAAAATACAAGACCAGTTACCAGTGCTCGAAAATGAACTGCCGCCCATGCCCAAACCAAGTACTTTTCGATGATTACTACAAATGGTGAGTGCTAGCATCGAGGTTAGCTTTTTTTGTATCTTGCAAAAAGAAATGCCATCCCTCCGGGTTGTGCAAAAGAATCCGAAAGACCTTGAACCATGTCCATTAGACCTGATGGACGAGAAAGCGGGTGCAAACATCAGCAATCAGATCGAAACGGTGGAGCAGATTCGGTGGTAGCTTTTTCGAAGTAATCATCCCACTTGGCGTTATAATGAATTGATGTCGAAAGAGAGGGAGTTAATTCCGCATTCAGCGCGAATATGATCTGCCGTCTTTTGTTCCGCGGAAAATAAGGAAGCGAAATCGCGTCTGTCGCGGCTTATCTTTTCTCTTTTATGTCGAGAACCTCCATCAGATCGCGCGAGGAGACAATACTTCATCTCGGAAGACTCCTCGGTTTCGCTTCTCGGATAGTCGCCTAATTGGAAATGGAGGCCGGCACCAAGGCCCTGGAGAATAATTAATTTAAATCAGCGACGCTGCGAGGGTGGATCATCAGCTGTTGAAAAAAAGGTTATCGGTCTGCTTGACGGCGAACAGAGGACAGACCGTGCGAAGATGATAGAGTGCAGTTGTCATAAACTCGAGTGATCAAACACTTAGGAGTGGAGTACACGGCTTAACGACAGGGGCGGCATTTCGGGTTGGGGGAGTCAGGGGGAGACAACGAATTCATTTTGTCCTAAGTCCGTATCATCACAAAACAAATAACAAACGGTAAAACTTCGTTTATCGCACTCCTATGAGTCTGGAAAAAAAAATTTGGTGGAACCTACGTATTTTGACCTCCTGATCACGAATCTGAAGTCAAAACGCGGCGGTCGCAAGTATTTTCGGAGATACGACCCCATTTTGTCTCAAAAATGCACCATTTCAAATCTCCATTTTCTGCTAATAAAAACACACAAAATTAATCCTTATTTGAGCCAAAACATCACACATGCTCACATTTACTTGTTTCCAACACTTTTTTGCATAAATAACTGTTATTTTCACAAAAATTCGCCCTTCTTCAAAACGTTAACAAAACATCTTTTTTCACTGATTTTCTGGTTATTTTTATTTGAGATGTTGGCGACGTCTTAGCATGAGCCAAACAATCACGTTGCCAACATCATAAATACAAATGACCAGAAAATCAGTGCAAAAAGGTTGTTTTGTTTACATTTCAAAGAAGGGTGAATTGTTTGAAAAATAATAGTTTTTTCTGCTGAGAAGTGTTGGAAACAAGTAAATATATGCGTGTATAGTGTTTTGGTTCAAAGAAGGGTGAATTTTGTGTATTCCTAATAGCAGAAATTTGACATGTCAAATGGTGCATTTTTGAGAAAAAATGAGGCCGAATCTCCGAGAATCCTTGAGACCGCCGCGTTTTGACTTCAGAATCGTGATCGGGAGGTCAAAATACGTGAGTTTCACCACAAATTTTTTCCGAACTCATAGGAGTGCGATAAACGAAGTTTTACCTAACAAACAATACTTCATCATAAATAGATTAAAAACAAAAAAGGTATTACATCAAGCGAGGTAGTCAATCTTGGAACTTTTTCGAATGTTCCAAATCGACATACCTATACCTAACTTCTAATTTACGAATGAATGGACCAATTTTTCCAATCGTGTTCTTATTTTTCTTTTTTATAATCGTAAAATTCAGTTTTGTTCGTGAAATCAATATTTTCATCTCTAAAGTCTCATAAATGTTCAAATCGCCGTAACGAACGGATGGACCAATTTTCTGTTCGTTTTTTTTTCTTTTTCATCATGGAATTCGGTTTCAATATCAAACATTCCAAAATCATGAAATCAATTTTTGTATCAAGAAAATTTCAAATCGAACAGATGGAATTAATTTTCTCATCGGGAACTTATTTTTTCTCCAATCGAAATGAAATCGTGAAGAAATATTTTTCTCCAGCAAGAATAAAAGATTCAAATGGGGCAAAACATTTTTCAACACACAAAATATCTTCTATTGGTGGAAATTAGGCGCCCAGCGATTGAAATTTAACATGAAACAATAATGAATACAAAACAAGTTGCCTCTGATGGCATGTGACAATTCAACTCTGAAATTTGACAATTTAACTCTGTAAGTGAACCGTTTCATATATACCTACCTAATAACAAATATCATGATAATTGAAAATAATTTTCATTTTATTATTTTGGAATTCCTTTGCGACAATTGAAAATTTATTTTATGCTTCGTTTAATTTTCCTCTCGTCATCGCACATTGATCATCGGATTGCCAGACTTGACCAAATACTTAATAAAAATTATTCTATTCATTCCGCACAAATCTGATAACAAATCTCAGTCGAACTCGAACTTGTCATTTGCAAATAACTTAATCCGGCGTTTAGGATTATATAGGAAAGTTATACTAGGAACAATGATGTCGAACGAGGATGAACGAGCTTATGTAGTCTTAGGCAGACCGAGGGACGACCATAACTCATGCGACTGATTAATATGCGCTCTGCTGTGATATATTGCGTCATAAATTCCCTAATTCTTACCCACCCTTCAAATTCATTTGGTCTTCGAAATCTGTACATATTATATGTGACATATGTGAAATAATTGATATCAGTTTATATGTCTCAATGACCTGTTTCCAAAACAAAATGTTTTTAAACGCGCCAGCGCCTCTCTCGTAGAATCAAAAAAAATCTCTTGAAACCTTGAAAAGATGTCCTGAGGACGAATATAAATGGACGTCCTGGGGACGTCCACTCATGAACGTCCTGAGGACGTCCTATCAATAGCCAGGACGTTCGGACCAAATGGGGACCTAAAATGAACGTCCCGGGGACGTCATGTGCTATCTGGGATATTTTTCTTAGGTATATATTTTATTAATTCGGTGATTCAGATGTTGCTATATCGAACATTTAGTGCAGCTAAGAATGAGCGTTTTTGATGAATATGTATAACTACCCTTATTTTATTATAGCACAGAGTGCTGAAACGTAACGAGTGGAGGAAATGCACTATATGCAACGAGTTTTCGTGCACTATTTTTCCTACGATCATGAATATTACTTTCATTTCACTGGTAATTTTAAATAATTATGTATAACTTGAGCTGATGCCTCTATAACTTCAGGTGGTGTCAATTCAAACCATATAATTTAGAATTTAGGTAGTAATTGAAAACTTTTCACGAACAATTTCATTGATATTAAAACACATAAGCTCACACGAATATGAAAGTTACTTTAAATGTCCCCTTTCATCCATTATTGTCGCCCGTATATAATCATGCAACGAGGAACACAGCAATGTGTAGGTACAACCCACTGAACTCAAACAAGAAACGCGAGATTAGTTGGTGCATTATCTCAGATATGAAAAGTGGAAACTTCTGTCTTCCACGATGATGCAAGCCGTACTCTTTAGTAGCAATAGCAAGTTATGGATGATGTCACCAGAGCTGCCATCAACATCATCGTCAGACATATCATAGTAGATATATAAGAAATGACAAATTTTTAAAAAGGAAACAAAGAAATATATATTGAGCTATCCCGAAATTTTTTTATAATAATCACAATTATATATTTATTTAAGAATTATTTATGATCAACCAATACTGGAATTTTCGTCCAATCTTCCTTCCTTCCTTAACATGAATACCATGAAATATTATTTATCATCTGCCATATAAAATAATCCACTTTAAGCTTTGGGTATCATACAAAACAGAGATCACAAGACAGACTTCAAGTCTAGCGTGACGGTGTTTTATTATAGGTCACTCAGTAACCAAAAAATTGTCAAATAGCAAATAGTACATTAAATTAATATAATTTATTTGTTATTATTATTATATTATATGTATCGTTTGAGATAATGAAGTTGATATGAGCTACTCTTTCAATAATGACCATCAGCACTCGTAGCCTTTGAAGCAAAAAAAAAAAACAGAAAAAACAGTGTGCTTCATAACGTTTCCACACGTGGTGCATCCATATATCTAATAATAACTATATAGGTAACATGGATACCAGAGCTGAAGCCGAGAAATAAAACATCATGGAGGAGAGTAGCTTTCTAGTGAGCGACAAACATGATATTTATTAAAAATCAATCAAATGTGTCACGTAACCTTCAATTCGATGTTTTTATTTTTATCATGACATATATTTTTCAAATATTCATTCATTGATGGTTGTTTGACGATATTGAATGATAGTTGATGATAAATGCAGAAATGGATGTGATCTACAAAGCGATACTTGCGATTTGCATAGAAACCTGTGACGATAAAGTCATCGGAACAAGATTCGTGGGCTAATTTTTGATCAATCACTATTATCACTCACTAATCACTTTTGTAAACAATCAGTAAGTACATTAATAACTATATTAACGCTCTTTTACATAATTTGGGTTAACAAATATCCCTAACCTATGAAATTCTGAAAACGTCAGTGGATTTCAACTCGTCAAAACCCGCGCATGCGCACAATTCATCATTAGCAAGCCAGACAGTTTTTTGTTTGTCCAAAACTGGCTTCACTTTCGCGTGAAGAGAATAATAGGTGTTATATCCAGTAAGCGACCCTCAAAAGTCATATCAAGACTTGAGTATGAGTTAGGAGTTTTACCTCACCAAATTTCCCCACGACAGATGGCGCTGCCCGATATGCCCCTTCGGGGGGTGAGAAATTAAAAAGCCGCAATAATAAACGATCCGATCGTCGCTAAACCGAATGACAAGCTGCTGAAGAGGCCTCAGCCTCAGCGAATGCGAATGAGCCGTCGGTCGCCCGATCGGCTAAGGGGGCCAAGGGGGGAGGGGGGCCCTCCGCCATTCAATCAGCGCCTGTCCCTCGGGAGGGCCGGGGAAATTAAGTAACCTCGGTCGCCCACATGTGATTACAACGTCGCCGGTACAAATGCCACCTCCAGGGAGCGCCCCCACTACACCCCCTGCGACGTCCCGTGTGATTGCCCCCGCGATCGGGAATCATTTGTCTCCCGGACGAGATGAGATGAGATGGGATCGTCTGCTGATGGATCCATTTCTGGCGTGCTGATTTCATTTACCCCATTTTTGAGGACGACAAAGCAATTAACGGGCACGTCGAACGGTTGTCTACTGTTTCTCGTCATGCATGCACACAAATTCTCAAATGAAAACGATATATTTGTTCAACGTCCAATTCTTGTTTTTAAAAAGCGCATTCGTCTTATTCTGAAATAATTTATTTGAAATGAATTTATTGAATATGTCAATTGTAGAAAATTATTTTACCGGAATATTCATTTGGTATAACAAAATGTTCTCAATTCAAGAAATTCAAACTAACCAGAAAAAATAATTAAGTTCTTGAAAAATATATCACGGAATGTGTTCTTTCAAAATAACATTCAACATTTAATCTCTGAATAAGTAAATCTCTGAGAAAGTTTCTTTGGATTGACCATAACATTTTCTTGAATATAATTGCGATCCCTTCGAGCCGAGAATGTTGCCAAACGGTGTGAGTGTGTTGTTTCGGTGCTCTTGTCGTGCATCCATCATTGTTCAACCAGTTCAACCTATTTTATTGGCATAGAAATATTGGCTTACCATGAAAGAAAAACTAAGGTCTTAGGAGATATCTGAGGATATAATTACCACTTTTAGAGGTAAGTTACATGCCTATATCTTATGGACGTTCATTCTTGGGTATAGGTATTATTGTGTATACATCAATCAATTAACGTAGCTATATCATCTTGAAAACTGATAATTCGTGAAAAACTTGAATAACCAGGATCGGCATAGTGAGTGAAAATTGGGGTTAGGTACCTATGTGCGGATGAACGTTTAAATTTGTCCAAACACTGATTGAACAGTGGAAAAGGGCTTCTTGAACTTGTAGACATCTTAGGTATTTTGATACTACATATTATACCTAACATATTTTTACATTTTTTTACCTAATTTCGATCCAAGGAAAATGAATTCAGTAGTAAGAATGTGAATCCAGATTTGAAGAAATATAATAACCATACATTGTGCTGAGTCAGATTATCTCTCACATTGTACCTACATGGAGTTGTGAATGATATATTTTATATTTTTCAGTAGTTTGAAACCAGAGGAATACAACTTTATTGCGAGGTAAACTGGTAGACAAGTTCAGAAATAATCTCTATACGAATAGGGGGAAAGGTTGTCAAGAAGAAGGTCTGCAAGTGATGATGTGATTGATGAGAGCCCCAATAAGAGAACGGAAGTTGAGGATGATTCTCATTTCAAGAAATCGATATAATAGGTATAATAAGGTAATTTTACACTTATCATGCGATCTATATTTTGATGAAAATTTCTGTTGGTACGTACGTATTTTGACCTGAAAAACACGATTTTCATAATATTATCGTGAACATATCTCTAGTTTTCGACATAATCGATGCCAAAGTTCAAAATTTCACCTTCTTTGTATGGCAACTTTTGGGCAAGTATTGTATCTTCTTAGATCCCAGGACATATTACATGCATTTACCATGGTTAATTATTATTTTTGTGTAAGAAAAACATCATAAATATGTCATTTTTCCGTATTTTTCCTATTATTTCTTAAACTAGGCTACATAAACAACGGCCATTTTGAAAACCTCAGTGCGAATCTTGAGGGAATAAAGATGGATTCATAGCTGCCTTATAGCAACACGAGTCGGTGATAAGTGTCCTCTCTCTTCAATACATGTCAAAAAGAATGATGGTTATCAGTTGAAGAAGGTGAAATTTCGAACTTTGGCATCGATTATCTCGAAAAGTAGAGATATGTTCACGATAATATCATGAAATTCGTGTTTTTCAGGTCAAAATACGTAAGTACCAACAAAAATTTTCATCAGAATATAGATCGCATGATAAGTGCAACATTACCCAAATTAATAATTCTTCCTGCCTTTTTCAAAGTATCCAGTTGATCCTTTAACGAAACGTTCGAATATGATCCGTATGCGAATAGAAGATGACAAACTTAGGTACTTAAGTGTGTGTAAAAGTGAAATGGTAGACCAAATTCCTATGGTCGTTATAAATTGTACTAAAATTGTTCGAGAAGTACTATTGTACTTATTCAAATCGAATTGTACTAAATTTAGTACAATTGTAGGGCGTGGAACAACACTGTTGTCTACTGTTTCTCGTCATGGTTCTACGGATTGAAATAAAAGTACTAAGATTAGGCAGGAGATTGTACTGAATCGGAGTTAATTGTACCAAATTCAAAAAGTGGTGACAAATTAAAAGTTCTGATCTTATTCGATTCTGAAAGTTCTTTTATGGTTCTTTTTCTTCAAGACAGGGATTATTCATGGATAGCGTCTTATATGTTTTGCTCGCTTTGGCACAATAAAATTCAAAACTCGGAAAGATCGAGTATATAGAGCAAGCAATTATAATATTGATGATAGTAAGCCATATGAAGAAAGTCTTGAACGTCCTTCCTTCCTTCCTACTTCAATATGGGCTCAACCGTTTCGGTTATTCACCCAGATACTTCGTATAGGGATGAGAATGCACCTAAGATGCGTCTGGAATTTTATCCATCACCTCCTCCCTGTTGTGGTTTATATAATTTATCTATATTTTCTTCTTCTTTTGGCTTATGCTTCTGACTCCTTTCGGTGCCAATTTTTCGATACTATTTTGGTACCTTCATTCGACAAATCCGTTGCCATCCGGCCTGGGTACCGGCGTAGAGACAAAGGAACCTGCTATTTTTCTCTAATATTCACTTAGTTTCGCCTTTGTTATTGTATTTTCATTAATTTGCACGTTTCAGTAGACGTTCACAACATTCACTTGACTTCCAACCTCGAGGACGCCGCCTCGAGTCTTGAACTTATGAACAAAATAATGATTCATAACCTAGTTCTTCTTCTTCTCTTTCTTCATTAATAATTCTTCCTGCCTTTAACGAAACGATCGAACATGATCCGTATGCGAATAGAAGATGACAAACTTAGGTACTTACGGCCGTATTCGCCGTATAATTTTAAGCTTAGCTTAGGGTTTAAGATCGCTTAACAATACGGAAATTGTATGCTTTCAAATCGAGTTTAAGTTAAGCTTAGCTTAAAAGTATACGGCGAATACGGCCGTAAGTGTGTGTAAAAGTGAAATATAGTTGACCAAATCCTATGGTCGTTATAAATTGTACTAAAATGGATCGAGAGGTACTATTGTACTTATTTAAATCGAATTGTACTAAATCTAGTACAATTGTAGGGTGTGGAACATCACTGAATTCTCGTATTCGGGTTCGGGAGGTATGCCAGCCGAAATTGTTCACTTGAATGACATGATCGAACGGAATATTTTGTTGGTACCTCAGACGAATAAAAAACATAGACTGGGGTGCTATTTTCAAACTTGATCGAATATTTTCGACTGCGAGTTATGCGATTTATCATATAACATCACTTCGCATACGGATATTTCTTCCGCATGGAATTAACCATGCGATGTATTTCAGCCGAAATAAAAAGCATTCGAAAAGTATTCATCGATTACAAAATACAAACATTATAATTTCACTCGAAAATTTGACATTTTCGTATGAGAAACTCGTGATGTCATCACGACTGTCAAACCTTCTTGTTTCCACGATAAGAATCTATCGTTCGGGCTTCGTCGGGACAACTCGCCGTTTTCGTGTTTCGAACGAGTTTCTCAGATTGTTTACGATTCATGACGTGGTCATTCGTGTTGTATTATCGTTCTCAAAGCATGCATGCATTGATTTGTGCCTTTTTTATCGATTGATTCACTAATTCGTGTATTAAATATACTGCTTTTCACTCAAAATGGTAAAAAAGTGTCAATAATGTCATTTCATTGGTGAGTTCCATTGTCGTACGTTCGGGAATGGAATAATGTGGAATAATGGCATATGTATTTATTCTATTCAAGATAATTAAAATTTTCAGCTGATTGAAATTTTATTTTACATCAGATTTCCTTCATGTAGAATATAATACAAAGGAAAATGATGAATCCAATATGTTTCAGAGAATCAATTCATGTTATATTTCTGTGGTTTTATTCGTCTGAATATTAGCCTCTATAAATTTTATGTCACACGACTATTAACAGATTAAGAAAGGTCAACATTACCGCCCTCTCTCCTTCTCTCTCACCGATACCAAGGAGATAGATCTTGCTCTAAAACAATATAATACATTACACTGTTGGAAATTAGTTGCTAAATCAGCAAAAAAATATAGTCCGAGTAGGTCTACAACATTTTATAGTTGAAATATCAAGAGTGTTTGAAGTTAATTTTCACCATAATGGTTATTGCTCGTCTCAACAACCGCCTCTTTGTATGGCTACTACGTTTTAATGGTGAATTAACTACAGTAAGTTTATAATTCTACTTCACCTTATAGTTGTTCGCAGTATTCTCTGAAGTTAATTGAGAAATTACAAATTGTCATTTTCACTTTGATTTGTTGTTATGAGTCCTACGTCATAATGCACACATAAAAAGAATTACTTGATTTGATTTGATATGCTTTGATTCAAGAGTATGGCTTGTTTATATATACTCGAATAAATGTCTGCTCAATTCAAGACTATTATGTTTCCAACTAAATACACTCATTCCAATATTATAGATTTCTTGAATCGTAAATGAATGGAGTTCTTCGTGAGAATAATACAATATTTCAGATTGAGAACACAATATATTCAAATCAAGACAATCATAATCTCTCAATGACTCGCATTTTTCTTGAACAAAAAGAATCAGATTTTCAGTTTTAGCTGTAGATTGTTTTGTATCAAGAATTTTATCGAATTAGAGGAATTATATCGATTTATTGAAATGAGAATCATCCTCAACTTCCGTTCTCTTATTGGGGCTCTCATCAATCACATCATCACTTGCATACCTTCTTCTTGACAACCTTTCCCCCTATTCGTAGAGATTATTTCTGAACTTGTCCACCAGTTTACCTCGCAATAAAGTTGTATTCCTCTGATTTCAAACTACTGAAAAATATAAAATATATCATTCACAACTCCATGTAGGTACAATGTGAGAGATAATCTGAATTAGCAAAATGCATGGTTATTATATTTCTTCAAATCTGGGTTCACATTCTTACTACTGAATTCATTTTCCTTGGATCGAAATTAGGTAAAAAAATGTAAGAATATGTTAGGTATAATATGCAGTATCAAAATACCTAAGATGTCTACAAGTTCAAGAAGCTCTTTTCCACTGTTCAATCAGTGTTTGGACAAATTTAAACGTTCATCCGCACATAGGTACCTAACCCCAATTTTCACTCACTATGCCGATCCTGGTTATTCAAGTTTTTCATGAATTATCAGATGATATAGCTACGTTAATTGATTGGATACACAATAATACCTACCCAAGAATGAACGTCGATAAGATATAGGCATGTAACTTACCCCTAAAAGTGGTAATTATATCCTCAGATATCTCCTAAGACCCTAGTTTTTCTTTCATGGCAAGCCAATATTTCTATGCCAATAAAATAGGTTGAACTGGTTGAACAATGATGGATGCACGACAAGAGCACCGAAACAACACACTTACACCGTTTGGCAACATTCTCGGCTCGAGGGGATCGCAATTATATTCAAGAAAATGTTATGGTCAATCCAAAGAAACTTTCTCAGAGATTTACTTATTCAGAGATTAAATGTTGAATGTTATTTTGAAAGAAGACATTCCGTGATATATTTTTCAAGAACTTAATTATTTTTTCTGGATACTTTGAATTTCTTGAATTGAGAACATTTTTTTATACCAAATGAATCTTCCAGTGAAATAATTTTCTACAATTGACATATTCAATAAATTCATTTCAAATAAATTATTTCAGAAGAAGAATGCGCTTTTTCAAAACAAGAATTGGACGTTGAACAAATATATCGTTTTCATTTGAGAATTTGTTTTTATGTGTGTGTAGTTCTAGCTACAAAAAGTTGTCGATTGTACTACAACTCAGTGTATTTTCAACAATATTCTACTGCTGGAATTCAAAGTTCAAAATACTGAAAGACATTTTATTTTCTGCATAGCAACAATACGAAAAAAATCCACTATTGGCACAAAAACACATCAAAAGCTGTCAGTAAATCGAAAGAACATCGCGGCACGTGATTCACTACAATGCTGGTCAACCTCTGTCTGTGTTTGTCATCCGAGACAACTTATTCCTATCCTCCTGGAGTGTTGAGTATCTCTCGTTCAATTGCTGAAACAAAAATTATATTAATAATTCATTTTGGATTCATTTGGTCATGAATTTTTCAATCCAATTAACTCTTTAAATCACTTGGATTTTTTAACTGAATAGTACATTATCATTCAAAATATAATTCAGAACGAATCTTACCAGTACATTAATTTCTCTTCAACTCAACTCAGTTTTTGTTATCTTTTTTGTTACCCAGTAGTAGCTTGAAAAAATCCGAAGAAAGTGAAAATCGATCCATCGAACAAATACCTGAAATGAAGAGTTGTACAAATAATCACATCACAACTTCAACAGTTTCAACCTAGATGTTGCAGTTATCTTCATTAGTATAGTAAAAAATATATGAAATATGCATGAGAAGTATTAAAACTTCCATAATAATAATTTCAAAATGTGAATATAAAACTGATATGATTATACTCACTTTTTTGCAGCGAAACTTCAATAATCACAGAGAGAATTCAAGAAAAATTCTCAACAAATCATGTGAAATTATTGCGCTTGCAGATTCCGACGAAACATTGTTATTTGTTGCTCTAGATCAGGAAAAATATTCTTAACTGAAACAAAACTACTCCATCTACTCCATGTAGGTACTTACCTTTTTTATATCTTGACTACACGAGAGGAAAACCTAATGTATTCGTTCTAATGCTCTACAACGGCAACAGACTGCAGATAACTGAGTAAACTTGGGTTGGGACTTGTAGGGAATCGGTATTCGTGAGAAGACAAACGAAAAGTAGCGAATATATCCGAAGAGATCGGAACTAAAAAATATTTGTAACCGAGCACAAACTGTTGCAAATTATAAAACTAGGTAATGTTAATTTGTCAACAGAGTGCGACAAAACCGCTATTTAATATTAATGTATTAGCAACTAGATGATGTTCTACTGTCTATGTTTCAATAACCATTATTGAAGTTCTAGTTACAATTATTTGTTGTTGTGTTACAGATTATATCAAGTTGTTTGGACAGGAATTTCATCTGTTCATTTGATGCAAACTTGTTGCTGTTGACATTATCAGTAGTGAATTCGATAACTGACTGATTTAACAACTACATCGAAAATTGTGGAAGTGAAATTGAGACACAATTGTTGTTGAATTTGACTACAATTTTTTAACGATATGAGAAGTTGTTGAAAGTAACAACTAATTTCCAACAGTGTAGAGATAGGAAAGACCTGCAGTCTATGTATTTTATTGGTCTGAAGATGGTACTCACTGTCACCAATCACCATAAGCGCATTTGTTACCCCACATGAATATTTATTGGAATGTTTGCCTCTCTTCGAGTTGTAGGAGGATTCGTAACAATCTCTACTATTGGAGACAATCACGAAATGGGTGGCATCTGGTGTCGGATTTTGAAAACCAAATAGAGGTGAACAACAAACCAATTTAGCATTGTATATATAGCATATATATAGGCTTTCGTATTATTTTCAATGAATTCGAATTATTTTGGATAGTTTCCTGACTTATTTCGTGCTTTTGAGCTAGTTATACTCGCGTAAGTATTATTAAAACATGCAGCTAGTTCACAAGATCGTAAGAACGAAATCGAGAAAGATTTGTTCAGTTTCTCAGTGTTCCTCACACTGAGAAAGTGAGTAAATATGAAAACCGATTACCCCAAACATATACATTTTGATGTAGTGAGCACTTCAGAGAAGGGGAATTCCTCCAGTAATTGAAAAAATTGAAGGTAATTGAGTTTCCTTTCATGTTGAATCAAACATATATAATCAGAATTTCATCTGTAGTTATGACTGTTATTGTTTGTAATGGACACCTTCATTCTATAACAGGAGTATCAAGAACAAGAATTTAATGGATGAAAAAAAAACTAATGCTCTCAAGTAATAAATCATTCCAATACTTAGGGCAGAGTGTGAGTAATATAGGGGTGATTAAATCAAATATTTATGGTCATGATTGTCATGAAGATGTTAATTCTAATTAATATTATCAATGAAAATATATACGAAATGTTTTTTGTTCGCCTCTTCTTCAAAATATGACATTTCTGGAGCGTAGGTATATACATGATTATGTAAATGGCAGCAAATGACAACATCCACAACATGCTGCTAAAGATTGGGCATATGAAGCTTGCATCACAAAATTTTGCACTTTTTACATTTGAGATAACGAACTATCAATACCTATGCATATACCTACTGCTGTATTCCTGGTTGCGTGAATACCTACTTCCCGCGAAATAAAACAAAATATTTATGGTCGTAGGAGAAATAACTTCCGGCGAAACCGGAAGTGAAAAACAAATCATTCGTGGGTCAAAAAGTGATGCTTATTATGTATATAGCATATCCCAAATTTCAATAAATTACCTTTGAAACTAACGGAGATACGGGGGGTGTACCATGATTCTGTTACACCCGGTATATATGGTTCAAGAATTAACAGCAGAATATGCGAAAGTATGTCGAACATGGTTATCAATAAAATTCGTTTACTTAACCTGAAGAAACTACTGTGTTAACAAAACCCATATGGGTGGAAATGGTAAAAGCCTCATTAATCTGCGAATTTGATAAGGTTGATGGACCTACCTATTTAGATCACTGATTTAGATAGGTAGTATTCCCAGCTAATTGGTGAAACCCTATCGGCCTGCCTACAAACAGCCGTTGATAAAAGCTGAACATCGCTGGCTGACTTCGGATGAATGGGATGAAAAAGTAGCTGACAATGCGCTGAAGATGAATACATTTTTCCCATTGGCGTATCACTATCAGATAGGTACATGAAAAATTTGAACTATGGAAAATATCTTGTACTGGGAATTTGCCACGCATACATTCGATAGTCACTGTGAAATTATATCAACCAGATGTTCGAAATTGTGAAATGTTGATCATTCTGTACAGAGTTATTATATCATGAAACATATCTAAACATTTTTTCGACTGTTCAAAAATGTTACCTGTTTGCTAAAAAATTTCGAAGGTTTTCACTTTTTTAAAAACTCCATGCAAACATGACTTTCGCTCATTGATATTGGAAGATGTCCTCATTTTGGATATTTTTAAATCTATTTCAATTCAATTCAATTCAATTTATTTCCTTCAAATGACAAATGACAAATTTGTATAGGAATTGTCAAGAAATACTTAATACTAAGGAACGATAACAAAACATATGAGACACAATGACAAATAAAAATATAACAAAGAAATACAATGAATGAAATACGGTTGGTTTTTTGAATTTACACTTAATCATATAAAAACTCGTCAAGTGTATAAAAACATTTATCAAGCAGAAAAGACTTCAGACTTCTCTTGAATGTTATAAGGTCATTTTTGGATTTTATTCCTTCCGGTAGACGATTGAAGATTTTTGGCCCAATGAAATTTGGAGAATTTTGACTGATTTTATATTTAGCCATTTTTGTGCGAATAAATTTTTTTTGACGTGTATTAATTTTATGGATATCACTGTTGAGTGTGAAGTCGTTTCTGTTGATAAAAATGTATATTGACAATTCATAGATGAATAAGCTGGTAAGAGTTAAAATTTTATGATTGTGAAAAAGTGCTCTGCATGAGCGGCGTTTTGAAATTTTGAATATGCACCTCAAAATAGCTTTCTGTTTGATAAAAACATTGTTGCTCATTGATGAGTTGCCCCACAAACAAACACCGTAACGTAATCTAGCCTCAACTTGGGCATAATATATGCGTATCAGTTGATTTGAATCTAAAACAGTGTTTAGGTTTTTGAACATATAAGTTATTGAGCTCAGTTTAGATACTAACTGTTCGCAATGTGTGTTCCAATTCAAATACTCGTCCATATAGATTCCGAGAAATTTCACATTGCAGCAGGTGCTTACAATGCTACTATCATTAACAATAAATGAATTGGAAAAATATTCCACATATTTCAAGTATAGGTATATATTATTTTGTTCCGACTCACAATGTAAGTTTACAAGATGAATAACAAGGGTTTTCTCCATTATCCATAACCTGAAATCCCATGTTATTTAGGAAAACTTACACATTGCAAATTGTTAAGAGTTGATAAGATTTGAGAGTTGGAGAATAT
The DNA here is from genome assembly GCA_029955515.1 of Chrysomela aeneicollis. Taxonomy (NCBI): domain Eukaryota; kingdom Metazoa; phylum Arthropoda; class Insecta; order Coleoptera; family Chrysomelidae; genus Chrysomela; species Chrysomela aeneicollis. Next base: position 17,388,022 of record JARUHQ010000015.1, on the reverse strand, counting down.
ATTTTTTTATGTATCGAACCCTTATTGCTTATATGTCGCTTATACGATATATATAGCAAGAAAGAGAACGGCGAATCAAGAATGTCAGAATTATTTTCAAAGCACTAGGAATCGGAAATCAATGAACCCTCACTGCCTTTGATATAACAGAACAAAATAATTAGTATACTGAAACTGATGCCTGCAGGATAGATAATCCTAATTCAAATATCAGTTCCACTGATGATCCACGTTGAAAGCCATGGATCAAAAACTGATGATGTTTTTCGACTCCTGTAGGTACGATGTGATCATTCTGATCGTTGTTATGTCATCAGCGAATTGATAAAAACGTGTCAATCAAACACAGATTGAATGACTGGTAGACTGATTTTTAATTGGGCATGACGAGATGTATATGCATGTCTTTCTTTCAATTTAGATTCCTCGTCCAATTTCATGCTTTTTCATTTTGCCTTGATTTAGCTCAATGGAGCTATCCAGCCACTCCCATGTTTTGTGACATTGGAGATTTCTTTCTTGAGTGTTTTTTCTTACCGCCGCATGATGTCGCTAATACCAAGTAGTGTCTCTTCTCAGAAAAAACGGATCTCTTGAATCAAATATATATAAATTCTTGAATTGTTTAATCTTCCGATAAGAATAATAATCTCAGATGGACCAAAACGTTTCTATTTTCAACTAATCGCATTGTTTGCTTGTTTCAATGAATTTTCTTGGAATTAATTTGGTTTAACTGAATCATCCGCACTCTTCACCTCAGAAAACATTGGGAGTAATGTCAGTCAAAATCATTCCTCTCAGCTCAAGAATATCGTTTCTTATGAATAGTTTGTGAAAAAACTACAGTATTTTTCATTTTCAATTATCGGCATGAATCAGAGTTGCAATCCCGCAAAGGTCAATGAGAATCTCGATGAGAGTGAATCAAAAGTGATTCCTCTTGAATCAAGATGATAATTGTTCAGATGTGCTGAGAAATCAGCCTAATTCAAGAAAATTGTTTCACAACAACATTGAAATATTCTTGCCTCAACCAAACCACATTTTTCAACAAGGGAGTGTACATTTGACACAAAAACTTTTGTTCCTAAGTAGTCAAGAGGATTTTGACGAAAAATCATACTAATATTTGGTTGGACCTATTCAAGATTCGAAACCGGTTAGTAGGTTGTCAAGCGTGGTTGTCTCGATGTGAACTTTGTCACATTTCAGGAAGAAAGACATACGAGCAGATATAATTCAATGTTCTGTGTGGTATTTACCCAGATAATAATAATAATGATTCAATGGTCGACGTTGTATTTGAAAGGAATGTAGTTGTTTCCTGCTCGTGGTCTACCATTTCTTTCAATTTAGTGTCCAAATATATAAACAATTAAAAGTCAAAAAATAATGATTCGCAGCAATTGTTCATTATATATTTCGCAGCCTAACCTAGTTCCCGTTCCCCCTGTGACTTTATCGATGGGTATAAAACACCCTTAACAACACTACTGCTCAATATCATCTACAACAATGAGCCGCACATGAAATATCTCATGGTAAATCTCTATTGAAGAGGCCATACACCCTCTTCGGTTTTGTTGCGGCCTTTCCAACAAAGGCAGTCGACCACAAATCCCCCTATTCCAATCTTTGCTCAATGACCATTGTATTTTTCACAAAACACATTTTATGATTATTAAAATCCGACATTACAGTTTAATTATAAATCAGGGAACACCTGCAGCATGCGCGGAACATGCAACTCGATGTTCTATCATCAGGAACTATATATTGAGGGGGTGGTGACTTGGAAACCAATAAGGCGGAGAAAGTAGGTATAGCCCAGGGCATTTCAATTGCGATATGCCCTTTCATTTTGAAAACTTTGTTGCTGTATAACAGCAAAATATCTGCATGAAATAGGCGCCAAAGCAGTTCATTTGTTGAGTCAAAAATTATGATAACACATTTGTATCGAATAGGTTGACCGATTTGCAATAGATATCTTTTTTATGAATGTTTTCTGTCACAGGACATTCCTCTTGCTCCAAATAGTTATTAGAAGGTTTTGTGGATTGGTCTGGAAAGATTTCCTTCAATTCAAATTCATTCCGAGCAGATGCTGTACAGGATGAATGAAATAATAATCTACTTTTGGAAACAAAATCATACAGTCTAAATTTGACCGAAGTTTTGACTAGTTATCGATCTTTCATACAGCAATCATAAAATATCTTAATAACTAGTCGAAACGTCGAAAAATTTGAACAGTATAGTTTTATTTTCAATTGTAGAGTATTCTATCAATCATCCTGTACAGCAACGAATCGAAAATCACCATATCATGATTATAAATCTGATTCGAATACGTAGGTAAAGTACGCATCAGATGCAAGTTCTATAATAGGACATTATATCGAATATACAGGGGGATCCAATACGAATTTAAACAGAGTCAAGTGACATTTTCAAATTGGAATGCCACTAATAATATGAATATGAGGAAGGCTGCAAATAAGTCTCAGAAGGTATACTGGAAAGAATGTCATCAAAAAAATGTCACATGACTATCGTGCGATGGATCGCCCTGTTTATTCAGTGACTAATTCCCGAAATGGAACCTAGTTTACTCACGTTTTTGAATCAGATTTATTGCAACTTGAACGCACTAATATAATTCCACCATCATGTATGCACCAACATCTGAAGATTTCGATCAAGTGATGACAAAAAATCAAAAAAACTGGAATTTGATGGATGTATTGGTGGGGAATTCAATTGCGCATGCGCTTCTGATTGAAGCAAATCAGTTAGATGGAAGTTGATTTTTATTTATCACAGTAAGGTTGGTAGGGAATAAATAAATAACCTACCTGTGGCAAATAAGTGTTTTCTTAGCAGAGTCAACCTGTTCAGAGTAGATCGGAATATATTTGTTTTAAATAGAAAAATCGTATTGAAGGCAATTTATGCAAGTAATTGTATTGAAACGAATTGATATCATGCTAGGCTACAAAAGAGGCCATAGCAAAATAATTGTATTTGTACTTGCTCGCTCCTAGTTTCGGAGTGAATGAGTATTTCTTTGTCAGTGCATGATGGAATCTATTGAATACAATGCATATATGGTCTTAGCAAAGTACTTCATTTGGTCGATTTCTCTCAGTGTATCTTACTATAAAGTCAGAATAAATTTCTCAAGACAATTAAACGCTTACGACACAAAAATTGTTGCTCTTGATTGCTTTTTCATGAAGAAAGGGGTTAATTGAATGTTATCGTAAAATATACATAGAAATATCAACATACAAACATGGTTTTCAACAAACTTATGAATTTTTTTGATGTATTGGAAGTCTATGCTGGACATTGAATAATCGAAGAAACAGAGAGAGCGTGGCGAATGCAGGACTGGTTCAAGAAAACTTGAAGCCCAACGCTCAAGGATGTTGACAAGATATTTGAATAAAAATTTCCCTGTTTCATACAGTCATAAGTTCCATACAACCGAGCCAAATTTCCTACCATGTGGAAAAAAGCTTGAGTTGAAATTCAACAAGGAAACGAATATGGCACCATCAAACAATAATTGACATTCAAATCATCGGCAACATGGCTTTCATTCGTTTCGAAAGCATTTGACAGCAAGCCTTTTTGAACGAGCTATCATTTCCTTTTATGGCCTGCCCACTCAGCTGTGCCATAATTGTTACAAGATGGATGAGTTCACGTGATGATGACGTGGACAGCTTTGCCTCGAGATCACCATCAACCAGCGCGGGTGTGCCACAAGGCTCCATTCTAGCCCCAACTCTTTCTTCGCTGCATATCAAGGATTTATTGCAAACGACTATCAAAGAAATCTTTACAGCAAAGGATTTTCTAATTCAATATCTGAAATGGGTTGAAACTATATATAATATTATCAAACTCAGAATAGTATTTTCATTCCTCTATATTAACTTCGCAGTTACATCTTCTAATCTTGGCCTTTCGATTTTTTCATGTTTTTCTATAGGTTGTAGTTTACAATTTTACAAAACTGTTGAACTGATTCCATACAGAATAGGTAGGTAGGTAACTATTTATCCTGATGGTTGTGTTTTCTACAAATCTGATACGTTTACGTCGTATGTATATAAATAACTTACCAGCTTTCATTAGTATCAAATCGAATGATTGGCTCGGACCATGCATTACTATTGATGATGGATGAAAAAACAATGATGGCATGTGCAAAAAATAAGATTTCTTTTTGATGTGGGGCTATAGCATTTTGGGAGAAACGGCACTGGCTACCGACGCAGAGGGGCAATATCCCATCTATATCAGGTTCGAAAACGGCCACTAGTGCTCTCCAGAGGAAACTACTCCACTTTATCTCCCAGTGTTTTATGTTTCAGTTGACAGCAGATAAAAATATTTTGATGACGGATCGCCTGCCACTGTGAAAGGGGGTTTTTCCATTTCTCTGGCTTTTTTTTAATAAACAGCTATTAGTAACTTTCCCGAGATTCCTCTTTGAAATATAGCTTTGTTCATTTACCACGGATAGGGACGATCACATTCAAGGCTCAGTTGATTACTTTGGCAAAGGACGAGACTTCGTGCTCTGTTATCCATGTTGACTGTGTTCTGTTCTTTCGCGGATGATCAGAGGGAGGTTTGTTGAAAGCGAGTTTGTGTTCAAGAGTTATTGGACGTGTAATTTGATGGGTAACAATAAGCGACAGGGTGTTCCAAGGGGGCTTGGATCCGGGATCCTGATTGATGTCTGGATCCTGCATTGATTGGGAAACGAAAGCATCATTTCCCTTTGCTCTTGATGTGCATACCCCCGTCCCGCGTTAGTATATACAGGGTCGCTGATATGTATGGAAACGGTCGATTATTTCCTAAAGTAAGATAGCTAGCGAAAAATGTTAGGATACAAAAGTTGTAGGGTTTTTCAAAATCCATTAAGCTAATGAAAAATTAAGTATACAGAATGAGTCAAAAAGTCAGGACGAAACAAAGTTGCTTTTTCTCTAATGGGACGCCCTGTATATTATTCCACATTTCAATTCTGCTCGAAATTCTGAACAAAATTGATGAAGCGCTTCATTTCCTAAATTCAACCGATTTCGAGATATCGAATTTTGAAAATAACTTTTTACTACTCTCAAATTTATTAAAGAAAAAGCACGAAATGATGCATATTTATTATGAAAGTCACAAAAGGTGGAGTATGTGGATATTATGATTACAATTTAATTATAATTTTTTTACAGAAAATAAAAAAAGCATAATTGTTCAGGGTTGATTAAAATGCAATTAAAACAATAAAATGTATTTTTTAATGAATGTCCAGGATATTTAAAATTTTATGAAAACAATAGTTAAGACAGGAGGAAAAGAGAGAAAACAAGTTTTAATGAACAACAAATTTTTCTTTGAAATTCTATTTAATAAGGTGCTCAAAGTGTTTACCATTTACCTCCTGACAGTAATGAACTCGCTGAACAAAATTTTGTAGTGAATCTAAAATCATGTGAGGAGGAATGGTAGAAATTTCATGCCTTATTCTTTCTTGCAACTCTTCGATATTTGGCGGCCTATTTTTGTAGACCACATTTTTTATGTGACCCCATAGAAAAAAGTCAAGTGGGGTCATATCGGGAGACCTAGCTGGCCATTCAATTGCTCCCCTGCGTCCAATCCATTTATTAGGAAAAGTTTCATCTAGATATGCCCGTACCATACGTCCAAAATGTGGAGGAGCCCCATCTTGTTGAATCCATATTTGTTCTGCCGGCAAATTGGGATTGTTATTATTCGGGAATAATCGTCTAAGCTCTGGAATAATATGCTGTTGTAAAAGTGATAAATATCGTTCAGAGTTCAAATTTCCGTTTATAAAATAGGTTTCTATGACGTGTCCACCAATAATGCCACACCAGACATTTACTTTTTGTGGCCGTTGAGTGTGAACTTCCTCCATCCAATGTGGATTTTGGTCTGACCAATACCTACAGTTGTGTCGATTCACGTGCCCGTTTAAACAAAATGTAGATTCGTCAGAAAACAATATGTGGTTGACAAAGTTGACATTTATCCATAATAACTTCACAGAACTCGATTCTACGATCAAAATCGTCTTCACTCAATTCATGTACCAAATGAATTTTATATGGATGGAATTTTTGCAGTTTGCAAATTTTTTGAATGGAATATCGACTCATGTTATGATTCAAAGCCCTCTGTTGTGCCGAATTTATTGGATTTTCCACCACATCTAACATGACATTCAAAGCATTTTCTTCATTTGTAACGCTTACTGGTCTTCCACTTTTTGGTCGATCTTTGACATCTCCAGTTTCATGAAAACGCTGCAATGTTTTTGAAACTGTTGATTTAGAAATTGGTTCCCGATTTGGATGCAATTCATTAAAAATATTCACTACTTGGTCACAACTTCGTCTTCTATCACCGAATCCTATGATCATTAAAATTTCAATACGCTCAGTATTAGTTAAACGTGCCATTTTTGCGCGAAACTTATTTACACTAAATGTATTTTTGACATGTGTTGTCAAGATCATCACTGTTAGACAAAAGAACGACGCGGCGTTGTTATGGAGCTGGAAACTTTCAAAGGTAACTTGATGGACTATGAACTTAATGGACTAACATTTTTGGATAATTTATTATAAGTTATTTTCAAAATTCGATATCTCGAAAACAGTTGAATTTAGGAAATGATGTGCTATATCAATTTTGTTCAGAATTTCGAGCAGAATTGAAATGTGGAATAATATACAGGGCGTCCCATTAGAGAAAAAGCAACTTTGTTTCGTCCTGACTTTTTGACTCATCCTGTATACTTAATTTTTCATTAGTTTAATGGATTTTGAAAAACCCTACAACTTTTGTATCCTAACATTTTTCGCTAGCTATCTTACTTTAGGAAATAATCGACCGTTTCCATACATATCAGCGACCCTGTATACACAAAGGGGGTGTTACCTATACCGGATGCAGAAACTAACGAATTTTATCGCGTGACATCAAGTGACTTAGCGCGGTTGCTTGCTATATGTTCATCCTTCGACGATTCATTTTAATATATTATTGCGTTCAACGTTTTGTTTTCTGATGGAGTGCGTCTTCTCGTGTTTTGTAACCGGAAAAGTTATGTCCCAAAACACACTTATTTGGGAAAATATCGAAAAATGTTAGTCGGAAAAATTGTTCAGAACGATATTTTATACAGGCTTTGGAGAAGATCTGAGATAAATTTTTTTTTCAATAAATAAACTTCTGATTCTAAGTACTTATTTGGATAAATACATTTCTGACGAAAAAACTCATTTGTACTTAAAGCTAACAATAATATTTTAAATAGATTCGCAAGCTATTTCTTTTATATTCAGGAAAAATTGGCAAGTTCACACAGATTTAATTTTTTTTCCGAATGGCGTTATTAATGAGTTTTTTTTTCGGAAATGTATTTTTCAGAATTGATATCCTTTTATGACCAATAATAGATTCTAACTTACCATATTTACACGCAACTTTTTAGAATAACATTTCTCCATATTATCACAAAATATTGCATCACGTATCGATATTTGTCAAAATTAATTAATGAAACAATTTTTCATGATATAATGCGTTGAATTAAGAAAATGAAATTTTGTTTTTGTTTGGGTGTACTTTTTTCGTATCATTTAAAAAAAAACAAAGTTGATGATGGTTTCTTCGGAACGAAACGTTGTATGGAGATTTTGTGGGATATCTCAACATCTACTCTTACAGTTATAGATCTTCATGCCGGTTCATCTTTATCTTGGGCACACTGTATATGTGGTCTGGAATGTTTTTTTTAATATCGAATGGTATGACGTCTTTTCTTTCAATGTTTGTATGTACCACATATATATAAGTATATGTATATAGTGTGCTGTATATATAAATGTTTACATGAAATAAAGAATATATTATTATTATTATTATTATTATAATAGAGAAATCACCTTATACACTCAACTGATAAGAAAGTCAACCGATGATGATGAGTTTCCTTTTCAAATATACAGGGTGATTCATAGGGAAATGCGCTCATACCGTAAGGGTAGATGGAGGACACCAAGGTGCTTCCAAATAACCTATATTTTATGGGTCTATCGTTCTTTATAACCAAGATACAGGATGATTTGTTAATGTTCTCAAATTTTTCAATTGATCATAACTTATGAACTACCCTATACATTTCTGTAATATTTGGTACGTATGTTCTTTGTCCACAGTGGTGTCGATCAACATAATAAAGAAAAGTCTTATTCCAGGTCCGGCCTTAAAAAAATCAATAAGTAGGTTTCGAGTCGAAACAACACCCTCAAAAATCACTCACGGTGGATTTATGCAGAGGTTTTAAGTCGTAAGTTTTAAGTCCCAAGTTTTAAGTAGGTAATAAGTCATAAGAAGTTCATCCATTGGTTTTAAATGTCACCATTTATACAGCTGTCGTAAGTTTTAAGTCTTAAGAAAAGTTGGCCAACATTTATCTCTTACGACTTACGACTTAAAACTCGATCGATTTGCGCATGCGTCTGATTTTGCAAAAGGGTATCGTAACAAACAGCAGGAGTTGAATGCATGTAAAGCAAATAGACATAAACAAAAATAGCATTAAGGCTGTAAATTTGGATTGAATAGAAGGAAATGAGAAAAATGAGTACACAAAATAACAGGATTGACACTATTGACAGTCCTTAAAACTTCTTGCATAAATGATCCATTTTTCCTTACGACTTGAAACTTAAGACTTAAAACTAACGACTTAAAACCTCTGCATAAATCCATCACCGTCAGATAAAACGTGGCTCCTGCCTGATGAGACAACATCACTGGCCACGTTTATACCGTCTCTTGGTAAGCAGACTAATGACTTTATACCAACCAAATACCCTTGGTCATGTTGGTGTAAACGGAACAGTCAGGGTTGCCACAGCTACCCCGAACGGGGTATTTCTACCCCTCTCCAGAATAATTTCCCCCGCTTGCTCCCCTCAAGCAAATCTACCCCGCTACAAAAAAATCATGAAAGTGAAAAAATTTCACATCAAATCTACCTCGAGGAACGGGCAGGTGTTTCACATTCGAGTGCAGTTTTCTGGATCTCGAGTACTTCCTGGCAGTGCAGTGCAATTGCATTGACATTGACATGTATGCTTTCACCTTTCACTCATGTCATGATTGTTATGTATCATGGCATCACTCACTCACTCAGTAATGACAGTAATGACAGTAATGTCAGTATTTTGTAGTATTGAATGTTGTGTATTTTTTATATACGAATAACGAATATATTATTCTTTTGGTTCTTCAATTAACTACCTACTTAAACATGGATAGGTAAGTAAATTTGTGGTATTATGGAATATACTTTGATATGGACTTCAATTCTCATTCAGTTCCTATATATGTATATTTTTTGTATTTGTGATTTTTTAAGAATGGCTGTTTTGTTTATTTTTTTATATTTATTTTTATGAGAAATGCTGCTTGTTTTGAAATATATTATGTAACTTTTGTTCTTATAATTTTCGATTTGTCCCTTCGAAATATACATAGTATTTTAAATTCGAATTTTAAGTTGGTAATATGCAAATATCATTTCAAGGTAATTGTTATTGTGTGTTATTGTTCTATGGTTCTATGTTTGTTATTTGAGTTCAGTGGTTTCAAGTTTCCGAATAGTAATTCCTATTTTATTAGACTACTGTAATATTTCCAAAATAGTTCATTCAAAACACTGATGAATAAAATACAGTTTGACAAAAGCTACCCCGCTTCGACCCGATCTACCACGCTAGTCTACCCCGATATAAAAAAAGCTTGTGGCAACCCTGGGAACAGTTGGTCAGAGGTACTCAGCTTGGTTTGGTAACGAAAATTGTTGCGTACCAGACTATTATAGTTAGGTGATCAAGATGGTGTAAACACCTTCTGGCGGTCTGAACTAACAGTGCCCTAGTATCCATTTGGGCCATTTGATGATTTCTTCAAAGAAATATATATATATTTGAGATTGATATTTGACAATAGACGTTTTCTCGCCAGTTAGCAGTGTTACGAAACTGTTCCACGGACCCCAACCCAAATAGTTCAGTGGTACTGAGTAACCATCGAATTACCAAACGATCCAAACATACCAAATCAGAACCTAGTTGTTTACTGATGGAATATGGTGTAAATAGGCATCAACTTATTATTTTGGTATATGAATTTGGTATGATCAATTTGGTCAGAATACCAAATTTGCGCACGGTATAAACGTGGCCAATGTGGGTGTTCCTACTGTTCCTTTCGAAGTTTTTTAATGATTATCGCGCAGTGTTTTCTCAAACATCGAATGGCGCGGTCTAGCCCAGAGAATCACCCTACAGAGCGGACACGTCCCGAATACGCAATATAGTGGCCCCCGAGTCCAAAGCACTCAAACCAATGAACCGCAAAGAAGTGTAACGCGGTTTGTCAGGGATATGCACCTCAATCATGGCCAAGTGCTATATCGGATCAATGTCGATACTACATATACTGCCGTCTCGCGGGTGCATTTTCCTCTGGCGGAAAATCGTCAGCCGAAATGGAAATATATACAGTGGAGTCAGTGAGGTGCGAAAAACTAGCTTCTCACATACATATGGGGAACAGGGTGTCAGTCGTTTTTTGATGAGCTCGAAATATACGGGTGCTGCGAGAGCAAAGTAGTTGTAGCACGAACGCCATCACATGTGATGGTTTGGATTCCACTTGTACGAGCTGTAGGTCCCCCGGCTCCTCAACTTGAAGGGCTTCTGATGGGTTGTTTCGGTGACTATAGGGTATGGAATTGATTCTGAGTCATCTATTTTTTATTAAACTTGCTGACAGATACTAACTTGAACTTCATGTATATACCTACTGGCTTATATTATCACTTGGAAATTTTCACAGATTTTTAGCTCTATAATGATTTTAGAGTTTCGACTGAACGAAATATTTTTCAAAAAGTGATTTTGAAAGTAATTTAAAGAAGAACATTTGGGATAGCTGAAACCATGAAATTATAGCTTAAAATCTGTGAAAATTCTATACAGGGTGTCCCCTCTCAATTGGAAAAAACTTCTGGGGCATATTGAGGAACCATAGACAAGCAGTTTGAGATAAGAGACTGATGTCCGGAAGTGCATGGTTTTCAAAATACAGGGTGTCAAAGTTTTTTTCAAAAAACTTTTTTTTATTAATATTTCAAAGACACGTCAACCGATTTTCTTGAAATTTGCTAGTGATGTAAGCTTTAATAAGACGCTCAGTTAGCACTAATTAAATGTTAATTATGACTTCCAGTGGCGCCCCGGGGGACAGTGTCACGAATAAAAATGACAAAAAATGTACGCTGCTGACTTTTTTTAAAAATTTTATATATTTTTTAGAAAGCTCAGTTAAAAATACAACTTTTTTGTCACTTGATATTTTTTCGTATCTCTCTCCGTTTTCGAGAAATTTTTTTTATTAAAAACTTTATTGAAAGGTTCATTATTATTAGAAAGAAAAACAAGGAGGCTTTTTTACAAATAATTTATTATTAATTAGTGGAGCAAATGCTCAAAGTGTCCACCATGCATTTCGATGCATTTTCTGCACCTGTCGAGCCAGGATTCGCGCACCCGAGCAAACACGCCTGGATTGTTCGCGATAAATTCCGCTGCCACCACAACTCTAGCAACTAGGTCCTCCATGGTCGGCACAGGAGTTGCATAGATCAACCGTTCACACTCTGTATACGGAATATTAGCTTCCATTTCATTGTGCACGTCTGCCGAGTTTAAAAAAGTTATGTTTTCATTATTTTTTCAAATATGCATAATTAATTCTTTTTTTTTCCCAAAATAACACTTTTTTTTATATTTTGACGAAAAATTGCTGAAACTGTGATATCATGTGAGAGCTGAAAGTTTGTCCAAGAAATAGTACCTAAGTACTTATATGTAGGTAGAGGTTGATCTTTGCCAAGTTTGAAATTTTTTCAACGTTTCTGATTTGGCCGAAATGAAAGACGGCCTGAATATTCATCAATTAGCACTGAAGCAGAGGAAGTGTAATTCAAAATATAGGTACTTATGATTTGAGAAAAATATTCGTAGTTATTTGGGATTCGAACTGGGTAGTAGATATAAGGCACAACATTCAGTTCGCCCCCCCCCCCCCCCAAAACTATAACCCATCAAAGAACTCTCACCGTCTCCGCATTTATGTCGTACTTATATACCTACTTATATCTACCTATATAATATAGGTAGCATATCGAAAATAGTCAATAATATACAAAGTTGGTCGTATTATAGACAAAAGTTGTTTTAGTAAACACTAAAACAATGTTTCCTAATCGGAAATGTCCAGAACCGTTTTTAAATTTAGGTACTGAAAAAACCGAAATTGGTTTTCATTGTTGGAACCTTACCTAATTATTGATGATGGAAAACCTATATGGGCAAAAATGTAGAAGAAATGAGCAATTCAGATAAACTGAATTCTAGAGGACAAGGACTTCTTGAAATAAGTAATTGAAAAAACAGGTCTGTAAGTAAAATATGGAGGTGGAGGGTGGCTCTTGAAGGACGAAATCGAATATTGAAAATCAAAGCACATCAGCAAATTATGGCAAATTCGAAACAGAGAAAAGTTCTTGAACACTTTCTCATATTCTTAGAAATGAAAAGAAAACGCGGCTTAATTATTATAGGTTTTCCTCGTATATCTTTGATCCGCGATTTTTCTGATTTGGAAACATCATTTCATTGTTCACTGAAATGGGAATCTTTTGTCTAATGTAATCAACTTCGTATCATGTACCATATTTGAGATGCCAATAGCGGTAGGTACATCATAAAAAATACGCCTGTATACGTAACATACGTTAAAATATTCAAATGACGTATTCCTGAGACAATTTAGAGAAAAAAAGTCTACTTAAACTCGTATCCGGAAATGCTCCGATTCGAAGATACAGGGTGGCGTTGAAATTTTATTTTTGTTTCGTTATATTCAAATTACTTCTGCATAAAATAGGCAAGTTTCCCGTAAATGAGAACTGGTACCCGGAGGTTTTTTGAGGTGAAAAATCATATTTTCGTATTAATTTTTATAAAACGCCTGGAGGATACGCAGTCCTTATTTATTTAAAATCACCCTAATTTTTTCTACAGTAAACTTTTGGCACTTTTCATATTCCCACACCTTCCTCAATTACAAAAGGTATACATACACTTCCTCTACAACGCTCTGGGAACATTACAAAAACTAGGTAGATAATGTGGTAACCTACATTTCTTCAACAAAATGATGAACAAAAAATGATTCCTTCTCGATCTACAGACTGTTGAAATTTTCCAAAACATGGCTGATGGTTTTCAACACCCTGTATCTCCGATACGAAGCATTCCCGCGCAGACACAAGTCCATGCATTTCCATTCTCAAAACCGCGTCTGAGGAACTATAACTGATGGTCGGTCATCCCAACGTATGCTCAAGTGAAGTCACATCCGAGCAGCCCCCGCTCACTGAACCCCATCACCGTCTCGTGAACTGTCAACCACCTGGAGCCCCAAGGGCCACTACTAACGATGCCCAAGAAACAAGAATCAGCTCCAACAACACAACCGCTTCTAGTCCAGCGAGGCGGGATGGGGCACCCGTCGTAGAAGAGGTCGCCGTTCGATCGGGAGCGGGCGGCGAGCCGAGCAAGCTCGAATCCCCCCCCCCACCAGTCGACTGGTAACGCCCCTTGGCCTATCGTGACCCGCGCGCGAAGCGGGGCCCTCCCCGACCCGCCCAGGCCAGGCAGGAGTCGGGCCAGAGACCGAAAGGTCACTAGTAGAGGCTAGAGTGTGTCGCTGGCTTGACCTATCACCTCGACGCGAACAAGACAGACACGTCCGCGCGCGGTTTTCGAAGTTCCTCGATGTACCATCGTGAGCGCGCGTGCTGAGGCTTGGCATGGCCTTGGTGGCTAGCTCTTGGCGAGAGCCCTCGTCGGGCCTGACCGGTCTGAGCCCGCTGCAACCGGCGAGCCTGAACCCGCTGGGTCTCGAGGGCCCCGAAGCGCCCATGGTCAGGCAGACGCCCTCGCAGAATAGCGCCAACAGCGTCGACAAGAACCAGAACATCGAGTGTGTCGTGTGTGGGGACAAGAGCTCTGGCAAGCACTACGGCCAGTTCACGTGTGAAGGTAAGTCGATCGCTCCGCTTCAACAGCATCTGCAGCAGTACTAGCAGCAACAGCAGCCCCCGGTTTTGATGGGGCTGCGTTCTGTTGGTGGAAGTACCGGTGCTGATGATGAGTATGTGGAGGGGAAGACGCCTACTCTTCACCTGTCAAAAGGTTGGCTTTCGCTGATGGATGCGGAGGTCACGGATGGCCAGCGCCAGGGTTGTTATTCCGACGAGTTTCAAAATAGCACCTAATACTAGTGCAGGGGCGGACTGGACCATTGAATCGGCAGGGTCGATTTTGACCTTACCCTGATGGCCCAAATAGACAGAAATATCGAATGTTATTTAAAAAAAAAACGCACATCGTCACAATTTTGAAAATAGACAATATTTCTATAGAAAAGAAATAACAAACTCAGGTGATTATTTTGAAGAGTATAAAATACAAATATCAAAACAAACAAAATTATTTTTGAATTGAATTATGGACACAGTAAATTCCTCATGAATTTGAATGTTTGCAACGATATCAATGATAACATCATTGCTCTCCATTGGAAGCATCAATATGTCATTTTCGCAGCTCATCAAATGTTTTTGGCTTGAAATATTCCTCAGCCTAATCAGAATAAATTTGGATTGAGGAAAAGATTTTGTGAAATTGTGATATATAGGTAGATACAAGCGTAAAAAGTAGCGTAAAACAACAAAATATTAGTAACCCAAGAGACCAAAAGACACTGATAAAGTACGTTACAAGATTATCCACTTCGGAGTAAAATCTGTCATTTCGATTTGTTAACATCAACCGAGACATCAACCGTCCTCATTGCGTTTTCTGTTAATTGTGTGTGATCACAAAAACGTAATGAAGCACAGTTTTACCACGTCATTTTTGTCAAACTTGACTCTACCTACTTTATATTTTTTTTATTTCATGTTCTTTGAACAGAAAACTGATCGGAAAAATGTTCATGTTATTGCTGAAATTGAAGATTTTCTGAAAACCATCGCAGTTATGATGGTCACATATCGTAAAAAGCTTTCAAGAAAAAGTTTTTTAAATCGCACTACATGATCAACTTTGGAGATTTGATGATTCCGCAAAATAGCCCCAGAAAAGAATTTGGCTAGGGGTACTCGAGGGGGTACTTTCTGACAAATATGATGTGAACCCAATGTATCGGGGATCACTTTGAAGCGATATTTTCTTAAAAAAGGAATTGGCTAAAACTAAAATAGTATTGTATGTATAATAGCGTCAACCGGGTCACTGTTAGAGGTACCTAACACTATACACTATAATATGTTTCTTTCAGAGAAATGTATTCGATTCTATTTGTTTTCCTATATTTTATATTGTATATGCATTCTTTCGTAATTGTAAAATATTGACTGAATTTACCGGCCCCAAAAGACAATCAGGCGATGCCCGATCGCCCGCGGCCTCCCAGTCCGCCCCTGTATTAGTGTATTCGAAGGAAATTCCAAATGAAAACAAAAAAAATTTCATAGACAATCACAATCATAATTTCTGTTATTTCATCGATCAAGTTGACTTATTATGTCTGATGGTCAGATTTGTTGTAGGTACTTCATCAATCTTTACCATTCTCCACGAAATTCTTCATTCAAGCCTTGCAAAATTAAGTCAAGGGTTTTATTTATAAATCTATGATGTTTATATCTATATTTTAACCTGCCGTTATTCTCTAAACCAACTGGAATTGCCGCCGTCAATGCCAATTGATATATGATATGAAATGAAATGGAATTTGTAATGACAAGAAAAAATCTCTATTTTGTCTTTGTGTGCTGTGTGGTGTGAAAACGTACACTTGCGTGCTAAACACGATCACAAAGTGCTGAAAATATACAATCGTACTAGACGGAACAACCTTGGCCAGCGCTCCACACCGTGAGCTACGCTATATATAGGGGGGCTCTTTGTTTCAGAGGAGTCGAACACCCTGTATGGTATGAAGGTCTTGTCACCGGTCATACTGATTGCCACTCGGGTCACTGCTGTTGATGGGCTAGATAGTTTTCGAGCTTTTTTTGGGCTCTTTGGAATGGTCTCTCTTGTGGATGGAAAAGAAAAAAAAATAGCTTTTGCCCGTAATGTATACTGAAAAGTTATAGGTTTCGCCGAGAGAAGCAAAGATTCATTATTAATCAACAATCAAGAAAAATTGAGAAAATAAAAACTTGTATCCATATCCCAGAATCTCTGTTTATCAGACTGTCACTCGGGTCGACGATATAGGAAACAAAGTTAATTAAAATAAGGGAAAAAGATTCTATGTATATAGGTATTCCTACTATGTTTTTTATAGTTGCGATAATACCTATATAGATATTATAATTGGAAAATTTTTATTTTATTCGAAATACATATCACATCGTAAAAAAAAATTTAGACTCTCGGATGCAAATATTATACCGGAGTTGCCTTTGCTTTTGTGGACACCCGGTATATGGCGAAACTCCAGGTCATGCGGAATATGCTACTTTCACAAAGTAATAAAAATGGTTTTATACCTTAGACTACCAAATCAAACCTACGCATAATGTTTATAATTAGTTACCTATATCAACTATATATATAATGACATTCTTCTTTCTTTTGCATTATAAGACGAGTATAGATCTAGACTTGTGGACTTTTTTTTTGCAAAATTGATTAAACATGAACAATCTACTGCTCAATAACAAACGTTTTCGTTGATTTCGCAAGGAAATTGATTTCAACCTCGATTTTAACTTTGAATTAAATTAATCTCTCATGCACCCCTTTTCACTTCTAATTCGGCAGTCATTCGAAACAAGCTGAGAAACCCTTGTAGGTATATAATTATAGAGAATTGAGAGTATCACCAGATCTATTTGCACTAGCCCTTAATTAATAAGCAAGTATTTGCACTTCTCGGTGTACTTTTCAGATTTTACTTCCTGCGGCTTGTCATCATCATAAGGTTACTACTGAGAACACTCTAATTAAAATCCCTCTTCACCATGTCCGGGAGATTTACAGGATGACATCATGAATTAGATATCAATATGAATCAACGTAATATCATCTTCGAACATTGTGCTAAAAATCAATAGATAAAAGTTCTTTCAATATATTATAATCGAGCGATTTTTCTTCAAGAAATTCATTATTTATATAAAACCGAGTATAAAATTACAGTCAAGATCTCAAGTGTCCTGGAATTAGTTCAAAAATATGAGGAGCAACAATATCTTGCACCGATTAGGTAATGACCGTTCATAACCGTTCATAACCAACAAATGCTGGAAAAAATTATTATACTTATTCATTATAAATTCACTACTGATGGATTTTATATAACGAGGGGTTGACCACATGGGGATTCCGGTGTACAATTGATAGGAATTCCGGGGAATTCCTTTCCTTTTTGCGCCAGAAAAAACACGAAATTTGAGTTTTATTGCTGAAAACACCATGAAAATCTGATAAGTTTTCACTAAAAATGTTAAATAAATTATTTTAACCACTCATGATCATCGATAAGTTCATTCCCGTATTTATTTTTTTTTAGAAAAAACAATTTCTGCTGACTCTGTGATTTTGTAACTTTAGTAGTTTGTATATGAAGGCTATATTCTAAAATTATTTTGAAATGTACAGGATGTTCCAAAAAATTGTGGCATATCAATGTTAATTATCTTGTTTCTGTTGGAACACCCTATATTTTATTGCTTTTTCAGATTCTGTCTGGAAAGCTGATTTTATCATCATACTTGGGGTCCAGCTGGAACGATTACAGAAATATAGGGTGTGAAAAATTGAGATTTTTCAACTTATGGAATATTTTGTGTCGGACCTATTCATTACTGATCAAAATGGCTAACATGTCCCTATCTTGACTTTTTATTCGCCATCAATTATTTATATTCGAATGAAAAAAATACAGGGTGGTTCATAATTCTGAACCCCCCCATATGTGATTCAGTTAAATATCATTAGATAGTAGGTCAAGAGTTAGGATGACCGAGGTTTTGACCATTAATCAATAGTTCTGACACAAAAAAATTATAAAGCTTAAGAGTCTAGATTTTTCATACCATATATCTTCTCCCTAGACCCCAAGTGTGATATAAATCGATGGAATAAGCTTTTCAGGGAGAATATATAAAAATGCAACCAAATACATGGACTTCCATAAGAAACAATAGGTATAACTTTTATATGCCACAATTTTTAGGAAATCCTGTATATTTTGAAACACTTTCAAAATTTACCATTTATCAACTACTGAAATGAGAAAAACTTTGAAAGTTTTGCAGATTCGCTTTAAATCTCTGTCGCGCTAGTAGTGAACCACCCTGTATGTTCCTATGTAAATTGAATCATGTGTTCGATAGATATGATGATTTACAGTTAACACCCTAGATTTGCTGAATTTTTTCTTTATTAAAATGTTTTTCTTGGATTTTCCTTCTTACGGATTCAGATCTTGGAAAAAGGAGGGAATAAAATAGAAAAATACCATCAGATGATATATTCTGGTTCCAACTCGGTTTCCACCTGATGACAAATTTCGAAATTTTGATATCAATATAATTCGGTATTATTCAGATTCTGTAATATTTAGTGACATCACTCTGAAGCTAGGTCTGAAGTTTATCTTGAACTCAGAAATCTCCTCGGGAATCTCGAATGAATTTGTGTGTGATTTTCCTAAATATTTCATATTTCACCGGATTTCCCCGTAATTCCCCCGGAATTTCGAGTATTATCTACATTTAGTTTCAAAATTCTATCGTTATTTGTTCAAATCTCGGTTCAAATTGACATATTTCTTCCGGAGGGAATTCCGAGGAATTCCGGGGAATTCCAGGGGAATTCCGGCTTATAGGAATTCCAGTGTACACATTTTCTCCTCGGATTTTAAATATAATTTGTTATCGAAATAGGTACCTACATTTTCGAGAGACATGACAGTATAAGTATTTTTTTTATGCATGATTATAACAACATAACGGCGGCTCCCCACTGAAAAAACAACTATGGATCACAGATAGAAATTCAAGCTACAATAATGTAGTTTTAGATATTCAGGAGTGTAATAAACTGATACATCTCCTCTGATGTATTGAATTCATGGACTCGTAATATTTCTGCGAATAATGTGTAAAAACATCGTGTAATTCTACTGTGGATAAATCCCAATGTATTGATACAGAAATAAATGGAATGTTGTACAATGAAAGAACCAATACATCAAGAACGTATAGTTACAGAAGTTAATGTTCTGATACAGTTTGGCATGTAAAATTACATTTAGCATGTAATCATTATCCAATCGGAGGACAATTATGTGTCACGTGGTGTATTTGCTATAGTCATGACGGTCTCATCGCAGCCGCGGCGTCCATTGGCGAATGGCGTCATTACATCTTGCACACACGGATTGAATGAGTGCATCTTTTTAGTATTTCAAATTGAAGTGATTTTGTGAAGGAACCTTAACGTGAATTTGCAGGCAAGTGGTAAGTGATGTTTACTTGTAGAATTTGTAGAATATAAGGAAGTGATGTAATTTACATCAATTCTATCATACAGAAATAATTTAGGTGATGGCAATTTTGTTTGTTTAGAAATTAATTGTAATCGTTCATTCCGATTATATAATGCTTTCAAAAGTCACTCGTTGGGAATACATACCACTAATGAACACGAAGTGAACAACTCTTTCAATTTCATATGCAACAAACAAGATTGTTCATTCAATTGCAGTACTAAAAAAAATGTTTGTGAACATATTTATAGTCATATAAAAACTGGTACATATTTGCAATGTCCTTTCAAACCATCATGTTAAATAAAAACAGTATTTAATAAGGTAAACTCATTGAGTAATCATATTTTCAGATCACATATAATTCAAATTGTAATAGTGTGCAAAATATTGATGACAACAATTCTGGTACTTCTAACTCAAATACCGTTTTTGAATAATTGGCAGGGATCAAAATTGAAAATCTTATTGTCAATCTCGGGGAAAAAGCTGAGAAAATAGTTGAGGCTATTAGAAATCTTTCTTATATAATCAACCAATACAATTATTTAAGTTGTTTATCAAAATCAAAGTCATCTCTAAGCTATACGTCCGAAATACATTTTTCATCAATAGATAATTTAAATTACATGGGAGTTTTTATATCGAAAATAAGATGAAATAAAAAATGGCGAAAGCTTAATCGATCGACTTTCCATTTCCCTCAATTCAATGTGTAAATTTTGTTGCAGAAAATTTTCTAATCAATTTATATTTTCAGATTCTAAGCAGTACGTCATTGTTTTAGAAGGAAATATGTTATGTACGTAAGTACGTACTAATCACCTCATCTATTTGGGATAATTATTGGGTACTTCACATCAAGAATTGATATTTGAGTTTTATTTTATGTTGTATATAGGTAACATATATAATATAGTTCAAGTTATGTTCATGTATATTATATGTTGTTTTGACTCATCAGTATTTTCAATAAATGATATATCTATAAAATGAATAGAAGTTATTTCATCCCATGTTTATCCACATAATATAACACGAGATATAACACTAACAGTAAAAATAACTGTGATATTCACAGTGTGAAAGTACTTATATAATGTGTAAGATTACCAAGATATTTTTCAATATAAATGTAATATTACATACATTTATTACGTAATCCACGTAATAACCGGAAGTTATATCACATCAAAACTGTAATATTGCAGATACATTCAACATGTAATATTCCGTGCTAAATGTATTGAAACATGTAGCATGTAAAAATATTCGATTTCTTATGGCATCACATAACCAACGCTAATCACTGTGATTTTACCTATAAAATTTTTTCAGTGCCGTCAATGATTTCAAATATACCCAAACCAACCCAAACAAAGGGGTTCGGCCGCAATACTTACATTGCCAACAATACCAACAACTCGCAATTATAGTGAAAATGACATGCAGCCTGGAAAAATCCTTTCAGTGATTGAAGGAGCCCCAACCAGCCATTGGAACAACGACGTTTGTTCATAACAATTTTTGTGGAGCAGTCTCGCTCTAGTGCCCCGCGACAATTACATAAATCTGGAAACTAGCCATTGTCAACGTGATGTCCGGCCAGACTTGTTTTGTTCTGATTTTTCACTCCAAACGCCTACCCCGTTATTAACAGCCAACGGAAGAGACATCAGGCAGGTGTTCTTATTAATAAAACAAACGACATTCTATCGTTTTTATTTTCGAACCGTTCGAATCACAACATTGTCCATACTTATATAGTGCCACAAGAATTATATCCTCAGCCTCACATTAACATACAAATTAAGATAAAGAATTTTATGAAGGAAGCGAGGAAGGAAGCTTCACAATACTTCACAATGAGAAACTTTCGATATATTTGAATCGAGATTTTATTACTTGAACTTTTTTACTTGCCATTTCAGGTCAGCCAGTAGGTATATAGAATATGAAAAAACTTGAATTTTATCTGATTTGAAGGACCTTTTCATTATCACCGTTCACAAGACGATACAGTGTGTCCACCTTAAGGACTTACCACTCCTGTTAAATCGTTATTATTTGATCGGTTTTGAAAAACTCTTTTTTGTTGAATAGGTATTTGAAATGTATATCTAACAATAGAGTGATTATATTTCTAGGCTGTTATCGTGGCCAACCTAACCTATATTTTTCAAAAAGTACTATTAGAGGATTTTTTTCACCAGAAATAATGAATCAGGATCACATATATACCTGTACCGATTTTCATCATCATAAAACACAAGATGTTCGTCTTTTTCTCTCAATATTTGATCAAACAGATTTACTTTCTTAGGAAGTATCAATAACAAATTATTATTGAGGATTACTTCAAACATATATGTACCAATTTTTATCATAAAAATATGCCTAATGTGTCTGAGGAATATAATTAAAGTAATGAACAAACATCGTCGACATATTGAAAAGTCTATTGAAGAATTATGTGGATCATCCTTATTGATAATTTGTCATTGATTCTTTCCAAAAAATACCAGATGCTGAAATATTGAAAAAAAATCTTGTTTTCGGACATCCGATGATTCGATGATTTATAATGATGAAAATCGGTACAGGTGTGTTTCAAGTGATCCCTCGAGTGATCCTGACGATTCATCAGAATTCATTTTTTGTGAAAAAAATCCCTTTTAAAAGTACTTTTTGAAAAATGGGTCAATAAAATTCGTTGCAGTTGGCCTAAAAATATAATCACTCTATGTGTTGGATAGACATTTCGATTTTACAGGGGTGGTAAGTCTTCGAGGTGGACACACTGTATATAGCCATATTTTGATTTCGAACATTTCGATATCCACCTTTTCTTTTTGTAATGATCAAAGTAATGATAGACCTACGCTATATTGGACTTTCGTTCATCTTTTCCTGAGGAAATTATTCAGCTGTTTAGAGAATGTAAAAAAAAAATTAACCGAAGCAGGAAATATCGAGAAAATAGGTACCTATCTCCTTGATTTTTTTTTATTTTGGAAACATCAAGTGAAATAGATTTATAGCACATCAAGAAGATTGACATTCCGTACTAGCCTCGGTACTCGAATCGGTACTAGCCGCGAGGAACTAGCAATAAATCAAAATGACCTAATATAGAAGTAGAAACTGTAGCAATGTATAGGTAACAATTCAAAATAAACTGAAAAATTAAATATAGTTTCGCATATTATTCATCATAAAACTCTAAAAATTAACAAAAATGGAAAAGATAGTAAAAACTTTATACCTAGGACATTTTCAAAAATGCATCCTCTCAGATTTTTCAAAATATCTTAAATGTTCCGAGAAATAATCGTCGATTCAATATCAGGAAACTTGTGATGAATAATCCAGGAACAAGTCTAATAATTCCAATATCCACTGCGAGAGTGCGAGCACTGCAGGACAAAATAGTTCTTTATTCTGTTGATCATGTACTCTATGCCACCTTCCGGATCCGCCTCTCGATAACGATTGGTTGGGAAATTAAATACTTTTCCACCCAGTCCCAGCGCTTTCTCATTTCATTTCCTCATTCACTCGTTTCCTCACGCAAAAATTCCATATTTCGCGGGTGTCGTCTTCACCTAATTTCCTTATAGGATCCGTTCGGCGGTATTTTCTTCTTCGTCTGCGCTATTTTTATCACCATAATGTAGCACCTGTTAGGCATGATCGTGAGGGACACCCCAGGCACAGCTTCAACCCCCCGAGATAACTCATGCATATTCAGTATGCAAATTTTTCGAATCCCATGTTTGTACTGGGCATCCTCAAAGAACTGATGGCAGCTTATTTTGATCACCACGTATGTGCTTAACTCCAATATTCGCCGGATAGAATAATTGAAAAGTGGACTCAGGTAGATTGATAACCTGTACAGGGTGACTTATGCACCTTGTTATCATTGTTTTTTTATGTAAGTATTTGATGGCGATTTTTGACATCCGACTTGGCTAGTATTCTTGATTTCTACAATTATACAGCTTTTATATCACTGCATTCTCAAAATCCTGAAGGTAACAATTAACTTTGGGGGTATACCTTACCTATAACCTCGCGCGTATAACTTATTTGTTTTGAGTTTAGTTAAGTTAAAAAATGTATACATCATTACGAAATCATGATACGAAAGCGTAGAGCGGACATGCGATATTTTTTTTCTTAATTTAGAGTTATAACTCGAAATTGGCTTGATTTCGAGTTTTTTGTGTCGAAACGCATTACATCTCCCTATTTTAACTTTTGATTATCTATCTACTGACATTTAATTAAATTACAAACAGGGTGATTCAGATTTCTGGTTTTGAAATCTGGACCACCCTGTAGATATTTGTTACAATTCAAAAAAATATCAATAGATAGATAATCAAAAGTTCAGATAGGGACATGTGTGCCGTTTCGACACAAAAAATCCTTTGAGAATTCAAGATTTTTTACACTCTATACCTCCGTAATCATTCCTACTATAGACTCCAAGTTTGACATAGTTCGATGAAATAAGCCCTTCAATGAGAATTTGGAAATGCTATAAAAAACAGGTTATTCCATTTAAATAGAAACACAACATTGATATTTTTTGTAACACCCTGTACACTTCAAAATCATTTGAAATTCCATAGTTTGCCATAGGAACTCTGTGTCGTATGAGCTGCTCCACCCTGTATATTTGTTATCAGAAAAAGTTACTCCATTCAATAGTAACAAAATATATGGGGTGTTCCATTTGAAACGAAAATATATTTGGTGCCCATAACTGTTTTATAGATCTACAACTGTTTTTCTGTTTACCTACATATAAGAAATCAACAAGAAAAATTACATAAGACCATTTATTAAAAAAAAAACAATAAAAAGTTAATGAGGGGTTCAAAATATACGGAAAGACTCTGTATATGCAACATACAATCGTCACTTGAATAATTTCGAGTTATAACTAGCTCAATTTGTGTAAATTTTGTGTCAAGATTTGAAAGGGTCAAAGGTTAATTTTTCAACCGGTTGTAGATAAATGATATTCAGGCATTTCAGTGAGCATAAAATGTACGAATCGGTATACAAATACTTGCAAACAGATAAAAGAAAGTCCCGATAGAGCCAAGTGCTTGTTTCTATTTACATCACCGATCTGGTTGAAGGCCCTGTATAAAACGTGGAATGATAGCGGTGATATGTCAGTCCTCGAGCTGTCATCCATCCATGCCATGACTGCATAGTTTTATTGCCTGAATGTTTTTATAAAGGCTCATTTTTCTCGACAATGCCCGAAGGGGTTGTCAAGTTCTCACCGCAGGGCCATGATAATGACGTCTACGTTTTTTCTTTTCATATTCTCTGTATTTCAGAGAATGGGTGGGAAGGATCATTTTTACGTTGAGGGGAATCGAGAGGGGAATGTAGATTCATAGATGTACGGTTCAATTGCTGAACAGGTTGAGGTATTTATATTCACCTCTATTTATATACTAAACCAGGACAAATCTAAAGGAGTTGAACCCGAAAAAAGTGGACCACACTTGCTAATTTTTTGAAGAAATCGATTTTTGATGCTTTATCCCAAATATTTCAGTTTCATTTATTTTATCATATAGCTTGTTCACTTGGAATACGAAAATGGTTTCTCTTGTTTTCATTACTTAGAAGGGGTGAATCACCGAATAATTTACCCATTATAATGCCTACAATAATACCTATTAGAAGCCTTTGCACCGTTCATTGATTCCAAGGATTTCTACCATTGTTTCTAATCCCGATAAGAAAGGTTTCTCAACATTATAAGATTTCTTATGTGGATAATATTACCAACCACTGATATATACTTACATGTCAACAGAAGACATTGAGGGGGAAGTTAGTCAGATTTATAATTTACTATCTCTAACTATAGAAGAAACAAGAAAACTCGGGCTATCCGTATTATCACCATATCCGTATGGAAATTATGTTGGTTTGATGATTTCGACAAAATTTCAACCAAAAAATGTCAGTCACTTTCAACCAGATTTTTCGAGTGGAGAAAAAAATCATTTTAGTTAGCTTAGAAAGAAAGAAAGAAATACTTTACTGTCAGAGAACATTCACAATTCTATTGACAAAGTTTGGTAAAAACAAAAATGTGCACGAAAATAATACAAATACTACAAACAACATAAAATTATACGAATTAAATACATATGACACTATACTACAAACCATTGAATCCATGAAATGTTTATAATATTAAGTGATAAGAGTGATAAGTTTGTGAAGTTTTCAGCAAAAAATTCATTTATGCTGTAATATAGGCTTTTCGAAGAAGTTTTTTCACCTCAAGGCGAAACTTTTTAATACAATTTATTTTTCTTATCACTAGAGGAAGATGATTAAATAGTTTCCCGTTATAAATTATTGAATTCTTGATCTGCGTAGTTGTGGGAATAGAGAGGTTGATATTATAGAATTGACAAGTATCATGGTGTGATTTTGACATTATGATTCCCTTATATTTTTTATAAGCTAAGCATACTGATTCCATAATGAAAATGCAAGCTGTGATATGAAAAGAGTCTCTCACTCTCGCTCGACATATAATATATTTCAGAGCCCTCTTGTGATATACAAAAATAGCATGCAATGAAGTTTGAGTGCCTAGTTCTTATTTTCTGATTTATAAAATAGATCCGTAACGCCTCGATTACCAATCAGGGAATGAAAATTTCAAAGAATTGTTTGTATAAGTTGGTATGACCCTTGATTTCATCCAATGTGAAGAATGTTGTTAATGCTGCAGTATTGACCAATTTTGTTTTACCTTGCAGGTTGTAAGTCGTTCTTCAAGAGGAGCGTCCGTAGAAATTTGACCTACTCGTGTAGAGGAAGTAGAAATTGCCCCATCGACCAACACCATAGGAATCAGTGCCAATACTGCCGGTTGAAGAAATGCATGAAAATGGGCATGAGGAGAGAAGGTAAGACGACGTGAAAATTACGAAAGCATCAATGTTACCCGATAAATATCCAAACCAATCGAATACGTTGGTTACCTTCCATAGGTTATACCTTGT
This sequence comes from Chrysomela aeneicollis, assembly GCA_029955515.1. NCBI lineage: Eukaryota > Metazoa > Arthropoda > Insecta > Coleoptera > Chrysomelidae > Chrysomela > Chrysomela aeneicollis. The sequence continues at coordinate 17,361,185 of JARUHQ010000015.1, read as the reverse complement.
AATAATATCATCGTCGAATAAGTGTAAATATTATGTTTTCAATTTTCCGCCGAAAAAGGTGAAAAATAATATTTTCCTATATTGGTACGAAGTAAGTATTACTGCAGTATACAGGGTGAGTCACTGGTGTATTCTTATTAGACATAAAATAAAATAATTCTATCAGAATTTGAGGTTTCATGCGAACTGTAAATTAAAATTTTCACCTTATTATGCAGGTTATCACAAAAGAAATCGAAATAAGATGAAAATAACGTGATGGCAAGTGATTCAAAAAAGATAACGTCAAGTTTTTGGATGGGATCGAAAATAATTTCCTGGTACAAGCCTTTGGAAATCGAAGGAAAATACACCTTTGACTTACCCTTTCAGAAACATATTTGTGAAATGAGAATCAAGAAGTTTCTCTGTCGTTTCAAATTGTTGCGGCGTTGTATTACTCAATGATGTTTATGTATTTTTGGAAAGTAACTCCTCGTAGCCCAAAAATACTTGTTCTGGTCCTGCCACCAAATCTTTTTATCGATATATTTATTTATTTCGATCTCGATCATTTTCATGGAATTGACGGAAAACCTTTCCATTTTCCCCGCCTTATCGCCCCTCCCTCCACATTTTATCCACCCTTGCAACGTGGAAAACTATCTATCGTCCGCTGGACGGATTTGAATTTCATGCGGACACACATACATTTTCCCTAATGTCGGCTCTTCGAAAAATCTGTATAAGCCAGACAGAGACTCATGAAAATATTTAGGCTTATGTATGTATAGCGGCCGCAGAGAATAGCAAACCGGGAGCCCATTCTTGTAGATGATTGATCGATCTAATATACAAATACTTGACCGTAAGGGTGAACAAAAGGCCTGGGCCGTATAGGTACCCGAAAGATCGTTTACCACTTACATATATTAACGACTGACTTGAGATTAATGGATATACGCACCGTATAGATGGAGGTGGCCAATGCATGGGAAATTATTCAAATTTTTTATTATCTGACCTACACAGTCTTTTTCTGTTACGAAATTCATGCTCGCTCATATGAATGGTCGTCATCGCGGTTTTTTCTTAGGGTGCTTCACAGGGTGTTACTTAATAACATGTCAATATTTGAGAGGTTATTCTTGGGCCCATTTCTGAAAAACCTTCATGTGACCATGTTTCCTAGTGGTCTTTACTTTTGAACTTTACAGTGTGCCATTGAAGTTTCAAGGAAAAAATATGATTTGTAATTATTACTGTATAGAAATTCTTCTGAAACGTACCCACTATGTAAGTATGCATCATCAATGGCATTTTCTGGTTGCACAACATCATTTTTAATTCTCGCCAGTTTAAAGTTACAGTATTCAGAGATCATGAAAATAGGTATTATTAGTTTACTAGTTTGTTGATTTAACTGAAAACACAATTCACACAATTGTACCAAAAAGCAATACATTATCCGGCACTCGCTTCTTCTTACGTGATGATGACGTTTCATTCCAACGATGATTAAGGTGATTCATCACCTCGTGACAGATTTCCATCTCAATACGGGGTGTTCTTAGAATACTGTCGCTGACAATATATTTTGGGAAAATCGCAATCCTATCATTATCTTCGTTTTTTTATATAGTAGGTAAACCACACCTACCTATAAATACCTGCTCTATGAGATTCCTAATTAAAGGCACTCCGTCCAAAATTTGAATAGCTGCAACTATACTCCCGTCCTGTTGGCAATGTTGTTTTGATGACAAAAAATCCACATGATTCGGGGCATAATAATCCTATTAAACTTTGACCGTCCTAACCGGTTTTGAAAGTATCACATTATGCCAGTCCAATTCCTGACTTGTATCATATAGATATTCGAAAAACTCATAAATTTGGTTCAATATGATTTGAATTTCGTATGCACAGTGTCATCATTAAAGTCCGCATCATATGTGTTCTTTATTATTTTATTTGATATATGATTTATTCAACATATTTGTATGATTTTGAAAATATCCAATTATATAGTAACCATTTTTAACAAAAAATTAAATCTCTTCATCCGATGAATGTTTCACATCTCAGCTGGTCTTTTAGATTTTACGAAATTTAAGTCTGTGGTTAATGGATTATGTCCAAGCCAACCCTACTACAGCATTTTTCCTAATTTTCAATCTAAAAACTGTCGATATTTGTTATAATATATAATATATAATATATATAGTTTTCAATTGAGAAACAAATCATGATTGTGTTTGAAGCAAATTCACCAATGAGAAATTTATACAAATCAATCTTCTACCGCAATATACTTAAAATTTGTGAAAACGAAAGAGTATTCGATTGCAAATTTGAAAATTAATCCTATACAGGGTGGGCCTCGACTAGCGCGACGGAGATTTGTAGCAAAACGGCAAAACTTCTTAAGTTTATGTCACCTCAGTAGTTAGTTAATTATTTTGAAATATACAGTTGTGGCATATCAAAGTTATGTTTTTTCTTATGGAACGCCCTATATTTTAAAAATCAAGATTTTTTAACTTCACGACTTCTTTGTGTGGAAACTATTCAGTATTGGTCCCTATCTTAACTTCTGATTACCTATCTGATAACATTTTTTTAATACATACAAGTTGGCTCAGAATTCAGAATTTTCAACCACCTTGTATGTGATTCAAATAAATGTCATCATTAGTTGAAAGTTAAGGTAGGGACATTTGAGCCGTTTCGACCAATAATGAATAGTTCCCATGGACACAAAAAATTCCTGAAGTTGAATAATTCCTGAAGTTGAAAAATCTCGATTTTTCACACCCTCATCTTCCCAACCCCAAGTGTGACACAAACTTTTTGGGACATCCTGTAGGTATATTTCAAAATGATTTTGAAATGTGGCTTTAATCAATATACAAACTACTGAGGTGATAAAAAATTGAGAAGTTTCGCCGTTTTGCTACAAATCTCCGTCGCGCTAGTCGTGGCCCACCCTGTATATAGAGACATTTTGTGGTCGATACTTATAATTATTTTTATTGCAAAATTTGTATCCACATTAATTTCTATATTTATTTCTATATTCGAATGTGTATTTTTTCTTATTTTTATACTACTAGGTACTATACTATAACTCTAAAATATTACAGTATTTTTCTAATTTCTCTCGTTGTAGTTCATTTCGCTTTCGAATACCAAAATTATTTCCTGAAATTCCAAAGCAGGCCTATAGAAGAATTTAATGGTATAATCCTGCGGTTTCATTTAATTTATGTGAAAAAAATAACTATAAAAATTTAGTGATGACAAGATATTCGTTTAGAATGATAGCAAACAGGAAAGCAGGTCAAAATTATAATAATCGGACTGGTGCCAAGTGGATTTTCATGATTAGTAGTTCGTTTATCAACTAATAGAAAAATATTGCTAGAATATAGAACAATCGATAAAACTATAGATTCTTATTTGGGAGTTTTTTCGAACCACCACCAATTGTTTTATAATCGTACCGAATAATAGAAGTATAGGGATAATAATAAAACTCGATGTTGTTTGAGTTAGTATCAAATATCCCATGGGTTTCTGTGGGTCCGTATAAAGACGACTGTCGCACATCCATTCAAATGAATCAGGTAGCAAACGAAACGTGTTTGGAAGGGTTCTTATTCGCATACACCAGGAGACACCTTACGTCTTCCAGGGGTTGCAAATGGATGACCAATGTCCAGTGAATATTATGTAAATCAGGATGAGGGGCCCTATTCAAATCTAGCGGCTATTCTTTTTTCGTGGGAAAACATGGGGATCAGGGCTTATGAGAATTTTTCTGTTCAGGATCCTTCGACGATTTATTGCTGCCAACGAAATTTGCATTATTTTTCTTCCTGTATTCAAATAAACCGTATATTTACCCGCAAAATCGATGGACACTAACCCGGTTATGGATATACGTTGACTTTGTTAGATGGGGGACTGTTCAACTCAACCGATACCTAGAGAAGAATAAAGAAGGAATCTCGATGACAATAGAATAGGTATTTCCACCAAGTTAAAGGTGCGACTTGATTTAAATATCGTCGATATCCCCCGATTATAAATGGATACTGAAAAGGGCCAATTCTTCGCTATATAGCATTTCATCTTTGTTAAACCGAATTTACTCACATTGTTCAGTCACAAGACATTATGAAACCTCGCATGACAATATTTCACCTGACTTTAAATAAACGATTTCTTCATATTCTTTGTGGAGTTCAAAGATCATGGTTAAATTATTCGTACCTATTTAAAAATATCATTGATATAAAATTAAAATTTCGCCACTCCATAGAGTTGATAAAGATTTCAATGCAAAATGCTCGAAACACAAAAACTATTGCGAATTTATATATCTGAAAATATGTTCCTAAATGACAAATTGTTACAAAAGAGCTTAAATTAATTCCGAATATGTTTTTAAGGTCATCACGATAATTTTCTTGAAATATTCGAAAATTCTTCTGGTTGTCATATATAGGTATAATTAACGAATCAAAATAAAAATATCCTTACAGTGTGTACCAGCCAAATGGAATAAATTCGTTAATAAATAAACGGTGACGTTTTAGGAAAAACACTCGGACACGTCGATTTGTATCTTTAGTTGCGCTTTTCTTTCAAAAAAAACTTTTTACACAGGGTGTGTCATGCCACAGTGGCCAATATCAACTTTCTTATTTTAAATGCAACACCCTGTATTTTATTTCATTTTCAGATTCTTCCTGAAAAGCTGATTTCGTCGATCTATCATACTTGGGGTATAGCGCGAAATTTTACAGAGATATAGGGTGTGAAAAATCGAGATTTTTCAACTTTAGGAATTTTTTGTGTCGAAACTAATCATTTCTGCTCAAAACGGCTTACATGTCCCTATCTTAACTTTTCATTTACTATCTACTGACATTTAATAGAAACAAATAGAAGGTGATGCAAATCTCAAAATTTTGAACCACCCGTATTTGTTTCAATTAAATATCAATCGATAGTAAATGGAAAGTTGAGATAGGGACATGTGAGCCGTTTTGAGCAAGAATGGATAGTTTCGGCACAAAAAATTCCTAAATTTGAAAAATCTCGATTTTTCACACCCTATATCTCTGTAATCTTACGCGCTATACCCCAAGTATGATAGATCGACGAAATCAGCTCTTCAGGAAGAATCTGAAAATGAAATAACATACAGGGTGTTGCATTTAAAATAAGAAAGTTGATATTGGCCACTGTGGCATGACACACCCTGTATAATTTTTTTTTTAAAGCGCAACTAAAGATACAAATCGACGTGTCCGAGCGTTTTTCCTAAAACGCCACCTTTTATTTATTAACGAATTTATTCCATTTGGCTGGTACAAACTGTATTTACTTCGCTCTATAAAGCAGAGGTGTGAAAATTTATAAAAAAATACGAATAAAACAAACAAAACACTACCCGTATATGAGCACTATCCCCCATCTCAGATGAAAAAAATCTTGGTGACATATGTTTAAAGAAAAATGATTCACGGTTCATGATAATAGGTATAGGGGTATGTTTACTTCAGTGGCGCGTGCATGCTGTATACAAGAAATGGACCAGACAAAAGGAGATTATTCAGTTGTTCTTATTACAAACAGATTATACTACCTGAGATTTGTGTCAAAGCACAGGTACAAATACGCAAGTCGACCTCAGGCTGGATGGACCCAATGCGTGCTCCAAAGTGTTGAGACGGTAAAGCACATCATTCAGTGGCGTTTTTTCAACAAGGCAAGGACTCTGATATTTTTTTCGTTTAGCATCTTTTTCGAGAAAAGAATGAGTACTGGCCTGGTAAATACAGAATAAATATTCTGCACACATTTAAATTAAACAGCCTTGAATATATTATGTTTTCTGACTCTAACTCGTTCGATAATGCATTAACAAAATTCCATCAGGAATATTTTCAATAAACCTATCAATTGTGTCAAAGTATGCGTACATTTTCTCTTCTCTCTGATACTTCCGGAATCAAATTTATACATGCCTGATTGGTGGGTCAAGTTGAGGAGTTAGTTTTTCACTTTCACTGCTTATCATCGGGTAGGTTTTCATTGCTTTCCGTGAGATCCGTGATGATTTAATGACCAACAATAACATATCAATGAGTAATTAGTGAGGAATCAGATGAAGAAATGAAATCGATAACATATACCTAGGTACAATGTTCTTTATTCCATGAAAAACAGTAAAAATATAGCTGTTTGCCCATCCTAGTACGAATATTTAGATTACGTGAGCGCCAAACAAAAACATATACCTATATGAGTGTTATTATAAATCTGAAGAGTTAAGTTGCTATGCTATGTTGAATGCGGTTATCGTGAGAAATGACCTTAGCTAACCCTGACCCTCTAGCCTCTACCAAGACCCAGAGTACCGACCAAATACGTCGTACATCGGTGCTGCTGATTCCTTGATCCCTCATGACAAATGGAAGGGAAAACCGCTGTTATTGCATCGATGATTTTGTTTAATATATGGGAATCACCTTATCGACAGTTCAGACATAGTTGCCAGTGTTTATTGGGCACTTTATCCATAAGAATACCAAAAATAAAGTTTACTACATTAGTGAAATGTTTAAAAAACCCTGATGGTTATTCGTTTGTGCATGTCTAACAACTGAAAAATCACTTACAATTCATCACGTGAGCTCAAATTTGGCGGGAAGAAAAAAAATTTAATGAATATGACAAATGGCTATAGTACAAAATTCTTTACGAGTAAATCTCAAACGTTTTCGGCAACAATTGCCATCTTCAGGAGAGATTCCTGAAAAGTGAATCAATATATGAAGAGATTTATATTTATTAAATAATTTTGAGGTTATGAATTTAATTTTTTTTTTGTATTTTTTGTAAATTCATAACCTCAAAATTATTTAATAAATATAAATCTCTTCATATATTGATTCACTTTTCAGGAATCTCTCCTGAAGATGGCTATTGTTGCCGAAAACGTTTGAGATTTACTCGTAAAGAATTTTGTACTATAGCCCTTTGTCATATTCATTAAATCTTACAAAGTACATACAACCTTTTTTTGGGTAGAAAAAAAATTGTCTGGTGCAAATTAACAAGATGTCGAAAAAAAAATTTCAGAAAAACGCATCTGTGATATCGGCTGGTGATCTCAAACATCTTTAGGGAGACTATCTACGTCCTACGTACTATAAAGTTCTGAGAAGGAGTTAGGCCCATTTTCATCGAGACGGGATATACGATTCTAAATTTTGTGCCAATTGATCGATAGATGGAAATTAATATCTTCTACCAGATAATGGCACATGCTCAATGGAACAACGTTGGCAGTAGTTTCCCTTTGTCCCGCAATCGGATATTTATCAAAGCATTTTCTTACTGATAAAGAAAGCCACGCAAATGGGGTTGGGGTTCTCGGCTTTCAACCGGTTTGCGATGTATTACGGTATTAGCCACCCTTGTAAACAAAGCGAAGAACCGGATTGGAAATTCAAATCCAGAGTCGCGATAAAAGAATCCCGAACGGACTATCCTTTCCTATCGCGAGGAAGAAAATAAAATGGCTCTTTTCGATGGGAAAGGGGCGAGTCTGCCTACTATCCGACTACTGATAACACAGCACGAGAAAACTAGCTGTTAGATGGTCGTATTCGTTCTTGTTTCATTGGGTTTTCACCACAAAGTGACCACACCTTTTTATGTATGGATTCGTATAAGATCGCCTTTTATTTAGTGTTGCGAAGGTCAAAATTCTGAATTCGAAGAGGTTGGATTGGAATTTCTCGATTCTTCAAACATATTGCTTGTCAAAGTAACAGTAGATGATTTTTTTATCAATAACTTTTTTACAATCCAGAAGACTAGCATTCAATAAACTCATTAAAACCATGAGTTACTTGAAAAACATTTTTCAATTTGAACCTCCTGCATCTGTAATTTCTTGATGGCCAGTCTATAAAATCATTCACTTACTGAAACCAATCTTTATGAGTTTGCTAATAACTCATAGAGACCAATAGCAATCTGAACAATCGAATTTGTCATTCATATCGTCCCCATTGTGCGTAACTAACAAAAAAGTTAAAATTGACTTAGGCCAGTACTTTGCTTCTTTTGAGTGGCATTTTCAACTCACGAAGTGGCGTAACTGTGTCTTTTATAGTTGCGTATCTGGGGGATTCGATCCAAAATGTATCACGTATGGGCGTATGGGCGTAAAAAGATTGTGTGAGAAAATATTCGCTTTTTCCGATGAACTCGAAGGGGGTATATTATATGAACTCAGAACTATAGACGCTTATTCTTGTGTCTTATAGATATATTGCAGAGAGTGAAGTGTTTTTAATCTTGTATTATGCCTATTGTATTGTATCTGACAAATTGGCATTTGAAAAAATGGATTAGCCATAAATTGGAAAAAAATTTTGAGAGAAAAATAGTCTATCCAATTAAAAATATCAAACATAGTTTGAAATGAATGTCTGGTAGACTACGAGCAGAAAACAACTACTTTCCTGGTAAATACCACGCAGAACATTGAATTATATCCGCTCGTAATCCATGCAACGATTCACACTGTGAATGCAGATCGCAAATGTTTCTTTCTTCCTAAGACGTGACAAATTCACATCGGGACAGGCACGCCTAACAACCTACAGACCGGTTTCGGGCTTATTGGCCCTCATCAGTGCAGTGCAGTGCATCATTTCAAACTATGTTTGATATTTTTAATTGGATAGGCTATTTTTCTCTCAAAATTGGCATTTTTTGAAAAGGTACAATTATGTGCTTTATTCATATTTATTCCAGCGTAAAATACATGATCGATGAGTTGTTATCACGAGATATGATAATGACACTTTATAAAATAGCAGTTATAGAACCATTCAATTGTCACCCAATTTTGTTTTTCCTCTCTCCTGTAAAGTTTGCAGATTTCAGTTACGCCCATACGTGATAAAGGGGACCATATTACTGTTCTAGTCACTCATATATGTAGGGAATTTATTTTTTTGTTCCTTACTAGTTTCAAATGCTGAGATTATAATGTTCGTAATTGAAAATCCCCCCACACTGGAAATCATATTACTATACGAAGAAAGGAAGAAACCAACATGTGCTTGTGCTGGTGTTCACTAACCATGTAATTCGTTCGCTGAAAAATTGAATTTCATGAACAGTTTTGATCAGATGATATTCCAACGATATTTCGAAAACCCACCACTCTGTGAACTAAGTCATTCCAAGAGATTTCATTCGAAAAGAAATTCTATGTTCACGAGTAGGTCTTGTCAACGCTGTTTTAAAAAAATTTCGACTTCAAGCATCATTTAGAATAAATGGTCCAAATTCTAATCTGAACAAAAATCATGTTCATTCTGAGCTCCGTGAAACACATCAATCAAGGTATTTTATTGCTTCGCGTAACCTGATACAGACCCCTAAAAAGAAGAATGCCGAAGTAGTGTAGAAAGTCCATCGCAGTGTTGCCAGAACGCAGAAATAAGACACTTAACGTTGGATTGTCGAAGAAAAATAAGGACTTCTCGCTTGTAAATCATAGTAGTTATACAGGGTGACCGTTTTTCGATCTTAACCATGGGGATTTCAGTTATTATAAGAGATTCGAGGTCGGTTAAATTGGGGCAAAGTTGCGCATTTTGATGCTGAACAATTATGTGAAAGAAAATTTCATTTCCCTTTTTTCGTTTTTGAAATATTGGAAAAAAAAACGGTAATTTTGCACTTATCATGCGATCTATATTTTGATGGAAATTTTTGTTGGTACTTACGTATTTTGACCTGAAAAACACGAATTTCATATAATATTATCATGAACATATCTCTAGTTTTTGAGATAATCGATGTCAAAGTTCGAAATTTCACCTTCTTTTACTGATATCTATCTTTCTTTTGACAAGTATTGAAGAGAGAAAACACATATCACTGACTCGTGTTGATATAAGGCAGCTATGAATCCACCTTTATTCGCTCAAGATTCGCACTGAGGTTTTCAAAATGGCCGGTGTTTATGTAGCCTAGTTTAAGAAATAATAGGAAAAATACGGAAAAATTACATATTTATGATGTTTTTCTTACACAAAAATAATAATTAACCATGGTAAATGCATGTTATATGTCCTGGAATCTAAGAAGATACAATACTTGCCCACAAGTTGCCATACAAAGGTGCTTAACCATGGGGATCTCAGTTATTATAAGAGATTCGAGGTCGGTTAAATTGGGGCAAAGTTGCGCATTTTAATGCTGAACAATTATGTGAAAGAAAATTTCAATTACCTTTTTTAGTTTTTGAAATATTGAAAAAAAACGGTAATTTGTGGTTTTCGTTTATATTTTTCGAAGCGAAAACCATAAGAACTGGACGTTTTTAACTAGGACGTTATTGAGGCACTTTCTTACAATGAATCTAAATCTGGCATCGTATTTTCCAAGGCGTTCTTGATGTGAGAGATAAAAGAATCGACTTTGGTTTTTCTCATGGGCGCCATATTGGATTTTTGCATTTTTGGAAAGTCTGTCAGTTTCTGAATACAATTATGTAACACACGATATGTTTCAGTCTTACATGTTAATTAAAATTGAGAAAAAATCGTTCATACGAAGAATGCTTTGAAAATAATGCCAGCAATTTTGTTTAACAAAGACTAAATTTTGATAGTTCAATTGAGGATAAGGAAAGTTCACATTTCTGACGAGTTTCCGTTCTTAAAAAAGGTTAAAAGTTAGGAACGAACTTGACAGAAAACCTAGAAGTTTTTTCTCAGCAAAACGAATCAAAATTATCAAATACATAACAAAGTTGAAAAAGATTCTTGAATACTCCACCATTCTCTTCTAGACACAATTTCACCCGTTCTTCTTCCCAATTCAATTTCAAAAAATCGTATTTCTTCATTCCCCATAAACAACAATCCAGTATTATTTTGCCTAGAAATCTGATTCTCGGAATTGTAAAGAGTAAGATTGTGTTTAGAAGTGAATGGTGGAATATTCGAGCATCTTTTATGACTATTTTGTTTGGCGAAGAAAATTTTTTTATAACTTTAAATATCGTTCCTAATCCAAAATAACCTTGGTTTTTATGTTAGTAAGCTTCCAAGTTCAATTGAACCAGTTTGTTAAACAAAATTTTTGGCATTGTTTCCAAAGCACTCTTCGCAAAGACGATTTTTTGACAATTTTGACCAGCATGTAAGATTCGAACATATCGATTGATACGTCATAGTAATCAGAAAAAAACAGACTTTTCAAAAATGTAAAAATCCAATATGGCGACCATGAGGAAAACCAAAGTTGAGTGAGTTTTCAAAGCACTCTTCGTATGAACGATTTTTTCACAATTTTAAATAACATCTAAGATTGAAACATATCGTGTGTTACATCATTGTATTCAGACACTTACAGACTTTCCAAAAATACAAAAAAATCCAATATAGCGCCCATCATAAGAAAAACCAAAGTCGATTGTTGTATCTCTCACATCAAGAACGCCTTGGAAAATACGATGACAGATTTAGATTCCTTGCAAGAAAGTGCCTCAATAATGTCCTACAAATTTCCGTTTTTTCCAATATTCCAAAAACGAAAAAAGGTCGATGAAAATTTCTTTCACATAATTATTATTTAGCATAAAATTGCGCAACTTTGTCCCAATTCAACCGACCTCGTATCTCTTATAATAACTGAGATTCCCCATGGTTAAGCTCGAGAAACAGACACCCTGTATACCATACTGTGACCATACTGTGCCAAACCCGCTTACGAAAAATGAGTACGCCCCTGGTGGTATCGAAAGAAAGGGCGTGCATCATTACTTATATCGGCTAACCTGTTTTTCTAAGATCATTTATATAATTTGTGACGTTTGAATTAACATTGATTGTGTATGGCCGTATTTCATTTTTCCTGACAAGTTTCTGATCATATGTTCATTGTGGTGTCAATTTACGTCGAGTAGGTGTTGTAAACATGTGTTTGATGATATCGCGGAAATAACTGGAAGGATCGATTACAGAGGATGTTCCTTAAACAGGTGTCCGGAATATGTTGGCGAGAAACAACTTCCTCCTCCTCTTCACTTACAGAGAAATAAGTTATAACTATACCCATTAGCGAAAGTTTAATGAGAGCTATTAGTAACATTTATTTTCGCATACTCAACAACCATAGTGAAACAAATAAGCAACAGTCGGTACATGGTAAATGAGTATTAACCATTATTTAACAAATCACTTGTCATAAGCGCATTTTTCATTCAGTGTTAGCGAAGACTGTACGTAGAAACGAAAAAGATTATAATGCAGACATAATCTAATCGTATAATTTGTCCTGATGACTGACCATTTCGAAAAAATACGTCACGATAATTCACAGTTTCCACATCATTCATGATTCAATATTATTTCAATGAAATACGGTTTTCTCGAAGTTGCTTGTGAAAAAATAGGTATATAGACCCACTGAATGTTGTTCAGGCAAAAACAAACTTTGGGTATGCCGGAATTGACGTTGGCCTATTTTAAATAATACGAATAATTCGATCAAGCGGTCGATTATATTTTTCTACAAGTCAAGGTGGATTTATGCACAACCTAATTCAACCCAAAGCCGAATATGATAAAACTTGCTCTTTCTATATATTGGTTTATGTGGTTGACCTAAGACTTCAAGAATAATTTTGGGATTTTTTCCTCGAATGTTGAGGCAAATCAGGTGTTTTTCGAGGTCATTCATAACTGATGAAATCAAAGAATAACGAACAGAAGAATCCCCAATCAAGAATTACTGAAGTGATCCTCTCATTGAATCAACAAGAGTGAAAAATGTTCATACATTTTTCTTCTCATTACCGCAATCTTCTGTGTAGTTTTTTCAACTCTCATTTTGTTGGTGAAATATATTCTTTTTCATGAAATCGAACAAATTCTTCAGTGTACGCAGAAATTAATGTTTGCTTCCATTCCGAAAAAATCGGATGCCTCGATTTTATCAAGACTGTCACAACGCATTCACTGTCAAATATAAAAACATAATGACCGCATGCATATATCAGTTCATTTCAATCTCATTTGTTAACCTGTTGAAAATGCAAATGCAACTACTCAACAGGGGCATTTCGACGGTGAAAGAGCTGGGGAAACAGATTTTCACAATAATACCGATCCAATCTCACTTCCGCTATAAAAGTAAAAAAAAAAACTGAACACGTGAGACTGTGTTGATATCCAAGAATATGTTGAATTATTGAAGGAATCAATTCGACTGTGGCACGCCTCAAGCTTACGTGTGTTATCTTTCAGCGAAGTAGGAACTAGGAACCCTCAATTTTAGGATAAAAAAGTTAAAAATATCCCCACCGTCGTCCCCCAGGGAATTATATAAATAAGTGCGGTGGAATGTTGGAGATCAAGTCGAATGATGTCTGCAGGTTTGATAGATCGTCAAGGTCCCAGCTGCCTGATGCGGGAATCAGGAAGTGGGGAGGTTCACAAGAGAATCAGCCACACGTTTCTCATTCCCGTCGATATGAAATGTGTTGTGTTTCCTTCTTCCTTGCTGAAATGCATGTGAAATGCATCCCCCGAAATCGTCAAAAAAGGGCCGACGGAAGCCGATGTCCCGGAAAACGAATCGAAACCATCAAAATCACCCGGCATGTTGTTCTAAATAACACGCAACATGTTATATTAATTTTAGGTAGTTTTGATTTCCGGGTGAATGGAGGATGATCCTTGAACTTCATTTACTTTTCAACGCGCTCAAGCATTATGCCACAAATTGAAAATTAGTTTTTTGATGAAAATCTCAGCTTGTATCGTTTTTTGTTCGATGATAAAAATATAATTATTCTGTTATATCTACTATTCAGTTCATTTCAGGACTTTCTATCGTTAATGGATATATACAGTGTCACATATAAAGTTCGCGACATATGGAAAAATAATCAAAGTGGATAAAAATCTATCAAAAAAAGAAGTATCAGTGTAATAAGAAGAGATATTAACGCCCATACATTGAAAATCCACATCAGTTCAACAATTAAATGAAAAAACTAGATGAACTTTGCAACAACAAAGACGAATATCTGGAGATGCATTTTTTTTATTTTCTGGTAACAGGCCAATGTGGGTATTTTCTGGGCAAGATATGATATTGAAGTCTCATATTCATCAAAATTATGAAATTTGAATCATGTTTCGTTCGAATCGATAGAGCGAAAGATTCGAAAAATTAATAAAAATGGAAAAAAAGTCGAAGTGACAGTAGAGAGTCCAAATTTGGAACGAATGTATAAAATTGGAAACTAAGCAACTTTTTTCTCTGACATTTTTCGAAATTTAAAAAAAAAACTGATTTTTTGAGGATTTTCGAAAAAAATGTCAAATTTTACAGGTTTAGAGTAGCACATGAAAAAAGGAAAGATGCTGTATTTCACTAATTTTCAAGCATAAACTAACTGCGAAGTCAAATTTTCTTTATATCTATTGATAAAAAAACTGTGTTGGCGAATTTATCGATAGATCGATAATCATCGATGATATCGATAAAAGTTGATCGATAATATCGAAACGGAAGATTCCTCTCGAAAAATATCGTTTCTCAAATATCGCTCGTGAGAGAGATACAGGTTGTTCAATATGAATTATTTTATATATATGAAAATTTCCTAAATAAATTCGAAGGAATGTTTTTATTTAATAAGAGCTTAGATAAAAGTTGATAATATCGAAACGGAAGATTCCTCTCGAAAAATATGTTTTTCTCAAATATAGCTCGTCTTATAGAGATGCAGGGTGTTCAATATTGAGAATCAAATGTATACATAACTTCTACAATTTTGAAACATTTTTCAATCAAATTCAAAGGAATGTTTTTATTCAATAAGTTCTTCATTTTGAAAAAAGATAACATTTTCAGTTGCAACCAGTGGCGTACCAGAAGGGTATCATGGTTTCTTTTCTTTCCTACATTCGACACCACTGGTGAAATCAAATAATATTTATTCATAACAGTCCTATTTATTTTTTGAGAGATAACCTCCGTTTCAATCTGGCACCATTGTCTATATACTGGTGCTATATCTACCATACTTTGTTGCTAATGACAACGATCTTTTATCAGAAAATAAAGCAGAGTACAGCGTCAAAAAGACTGGCCAAATCCCGTTTTCAACAAGCCCAGGACATCAAATTCATAGCCTCTATACTCCAGCGAGGTCTACTTTTTCTCACACGTAAAAACAACTATCTTTTTCTCCCGATTTTACCTCTGCGGAGAAAAAATTGCTTTCACCCCGCGTTGAAGAACCGTTGCTTGTTTTCCCCCGTGGCAAAAACTCGTTTTACTCCCTCGTGGCCAAAAATTCGCTTCACCTTCCTTGTGGCAAAAAACTCGCTTCAACTCCCGCGTGGCAGAAATCTCGATTTCCCCCGCGTGGCACAAACTCGCTTTCACTCCCTCGTGGTGAAAACCCCGCTTTACCTCCCTCGTGGCGAAAACTCCCTTTTACTGCCTCGTGACTGAAAGATCGCTTTACCTCTCTCGTGGCGAAAAATCTAGCTTTCTCGGAGAGAACAGCTTCGTTACGAAGGTCGATTTTCCCCTTTTTCTCCATTCTAGCAGTCCAACGGGGCCGAGTGCCGCCGTCGCAGCCGTCGCTGCCCGGCCTGCCCAATCAGTTCCTCAACTCAACGGACTCGATGGCCTCGTCCCTGAGCAACCACACCTACCTGAGCAGCTACATATCGCTGCTGCTCAGGGCGGAACCGTATCCGACCAGCAGGTACGGCCAGTGCATACAGACGAACAACATCATGGGCATCGACAACATCTGCGAGCTGGCTGCTAGGCTGCTGTTCTCCGCAGTCGAGTGGGCCAGGAATATACCCTTCTTTCCTGAGTTGCAGGTCACGGACCAGGTGAGCACCCCCTCCCCCTCTATGCGCTGATGGCGGTGCTTGGTATGTTCATGTCCTCTGGGTTGGGGCGTACTGAGGCACCACGCAGATTTGTGCCCTCGAGACCAGTGTCTCTAGGTTGACTGGTACAAACGTTGTAGTGAGGACATGATTCTGCCAAATTTTCAAATCGCCATAACTCCCGAACGAATATTCGCGAAGATCACGGAGTGGGCGGCCTCTGGTGTCAAATTTTCTAAGCCTTCCGAGGGTGATCAACAAAGCAATTTAACATTTTATAGCATAGGCTTTCCTATTATTTTTAATGAAATTGAATTGTTTTGAATAGTTTTTTCGGACTTGTTTCGTGCTTATCAGCAAGTTACTAATATATTATTGAAACATGCAGCAAGTTCAAAAGGTCGTAAAGACGAAATCGACAAAGATTTGTTCAGTATTTCAGCGTTCCTCCTACCGTACAGACATCGTTCCTTTGGCACAAAATCCTGAATTTTCTTTCAGGATTGTGTGAAAAATGGATGATCACATTGAAAATAGGAAAACTTATCACCACAATCATTTACGTTTGTAGTAAGCACTTCCTATAGAACTGGATTTTTCAAGTGAATGCGAAGGTATGTCTTTCAGGTTAAATCAAACAAATAAGATCTGGTTCAACTGTAGTTGTGTCTCTTGTTGTTTGTAATGAAAACCTTAATTTTACTTTAGGACCATCAAGGAGAAATAAACCAAGAGATAGGCTCAAAAATAATGCAACTCCTTCAATAAACATCTGGAAGTCATCACATGCAAACTTTAAGAGTGAGGGCAATGTGGGCTGAATGAAATCAAATCTTTATTCAAAATGTAATGAGCTGTGAATTGAATGAAGTATCAATTGAAATAAATGAATTTGAATGACTGGTAGACCACAAGGTCTCAAACTTTTCAAGTTATTCTTGGAACATACCTACTCATCTATATCTTATAATTATTTTTATTATATGAATGAAAATAATAACTTGTGTTGCCTATTTAAGATAGGTAGGTATCTCAATATAAGCACCCCTATACTTACTTCTTTCAATTATTTGTTTTTATTTTGCTAATCATCTATTTTTGAGTTAGGATAAAATTATTACAGGTTTACAGATAAATTCACACTTCCACTACTAATTTTTCCATGGAACTAAATTTCATATTAGAGCTACCCTAGAGCTGAAGTTTGTGAACAGGAGTTTATTTATATGTGTTCGAGTATGTGTTTGACATCTATCCCACAAAGTATGTGACCAGCTTTGAATAATGCTTTTAGCTATTTTAAGAGTTTCTTCTTATCTCCAATATACTCTATAGATACTTATTTCAATCTTGGCAATTCTTGAAATAAAGAGAAATCATTGAAATACAAATACCTAAGTGGCCCCATTGATTTTGCAGAGGTGGTTTGAAAAGCCTATAAAACATAATAAATCCACGAAACTCACATAAAATACCTGTTTTGAATTCTCTAAACGATAATCTATCAATAGCGCCCCTTTTGGATACTCAGGATTATTTATTTCTTTCCTAAAATTCGAATTGAAAATTGACATATTACCATTTAAAACATATACCAAATGTTTGTTGATCACCCTCATGTCAAATTTTTGACATTTCTCGAGCGCCATCTGTTGGTTCGTGATTTTCGCGAATACCAAGTTTCATCATCGGGTCCTAGTTTATCTTCTTTCTTATCATAAAATCAAGTACATATAGAGATTGTAATCGGAATCGTGAAATCAATTTTTATTACATACAAATTTTCAAATCGCTTTGAGGTGTCGTGTGCCTAAATTGTCCAAAATTCTCCCTATTCAACCGTATTTCCACATCTTACATGTATATTTGCCGGGAATAAGAGAAGCTACTGAATGAAATAAATCGATCGAACGACATCATGTAGCTAATATCAAACAGTATTCGAAGCTGAAACCTTCAGGAGCAATCATAAACGATCCCCTTATCGAAAAACCGAACAATGAACATCCCCATACCCGAAAAGCACCAGATCTCGGACCTGAGAGACCGCCAACCCATAATCGAAAAGGAACAAAGACGCGCGACCACCATCAGTTACCCGGATAATAAACGATGACGTATATCCCGTCCATTCCGGTGGGCGGACAGTGACAGAGTCGCAATGGGCCAATTAGCTAATGGATCCTCTTTCGGTTACAGGTGGCCCTCCTCAGATTAGTGTGGTCCGAGCTGTTTGTCCTGAACGCCAGCCAGTGTTCCATGCCCCTCCACGTGGCGCCCCTCATAGCGGCCGCAGGCCTCCATGCTTCCCCCATGTGCGCGGACAGGGTGGTGCAGTTCATGGACCACATCAGGATATTCCAGGTAAGTGACCGCTGATGGCTTCTGTTCCACCTCTATGTCGATTTATCAATTGACACACCTAAGGTTTGTTTGCTGCGTGACTCCATTCACCACTGATGGGCTGGTGGTCGAGTGCGTTGAATCCTAGCTTAGAGAGTTCAAATCCCGCGGCGGCTATTGGAAATAATCATTTATCTCTGTAGCAACGTTTAGCTGGAGGAGATAGGTGACCAACCGAACATTCTTGGTACCTAGATTTTAATCCTTCGGATTCTCCAGCCGAGTAGTGCTTCGCATGATACTTAAAAAAGCTAAAGTCCCTGTATTCCTTACTCATACGAGTCCTAAACACTACATCAGGGCTTTACAAAGAACATTAGAAGAGGATCAGGTAAATACGGACTGTTTCCCTGATGCTTTACAATTCATTCTAAACTACGCAACACTAATTACGTCGCACCCCGAAATTTTGCCCCTGTTTAAATTTGAATAATTTTTTTCTTCTTTGAACAATTTGAATTCTGTTCGCACTATTCGCTAGCTCAGTCCTTCAGCTATAATCTCGTACTTCTTCGATACATGAGGTTATTTCCAGAAAATTGCTACTGGATGTTTTTTGGAACTGTACAAAATTTCGAAATCTTCAAAAGGATCCCAAACGAAGAAAAACAGTTTTTTTACAACTTTAACAGCAGAGGCATGAAGATTATCTCATTACCTTTGGTCATTTCCAAAATTGTCTTCTTATCACTTTTCTTTACAGAGTGATCTCAAAAAATCAATTTTTTGGTTTTGCAGTCATAACTTTTTTCCTCTTCAACTGATTTTCAAAATCTCAGGCTTATTTTGAAGCTGAAACCTCATATGAGAAGATTTGGAGATCAGAATTTACTCAAGATGAACATTCAGAATCGAGGGTTTCCTCAAAGGTGACCCAAATCTGAAACACTCTGTAAATCCCGACTGGGAGGAGAATTAAATGAAAATCAACTTGTTTTCGGAAGGATCTTCCATTTTGGACACATCCAGATCTTTTTTCTTTCAGTAGTCAAAAATTGTGAGTGAGAAAACAGAAATGAAACGCCATGTTCTAGAAAAAAAATCAGTTCAAAAAAATGCATGGTCCGTAACCAACGTAACAAAAATCATAATGAGTGACTGACAAGACAAGTTGAAAATTACGTTCTCGTGAAAATAAAGACCAGGACAGAAAAAACTATTCGTAGGTCTTTCTTTTCTGAAGATATAAGACTTCATTAAAAAAATTCAAAATAAAAATAAATTCTGAATACAACAAAATTTCAGTGTAACCTTCTCACCCCATATACAAAGTCTTCCATCATGTTTTGTATTTTTTTCAAACAATTTAATTTTTTAGCCCCCCAAAAAAATGTTATACGTACGCCTATGAAACGAATTTTTTCATCTCTTTGATCAACTTTTTCCGCTGAACACAGCTATGGGTACCGCTTGTCTCGATTCTGAAAAATAACTTTTTTTCGCCCTGTACATCAAACTATGATACTTGGAGAACTCGAGTTTGGGCGATTCTTAGTAGTTTTGTACGAAACTCACGAAAATTATATGTAAAAAAATCACAAAAATCTCCTTCCCACTCATTCTTACCCAAAGTACCCCAAGGGGGCAAGGGGGGCGAAAGAATTTTTTTTTTTAATATCCGATCCCGATGTGGGGGTCAGGTGAAATATGTTTACCGATATATCTAACCGTTTGACCAGCAAAAATTTTACCCGCAAAAAAATTTTTGGGGGGGGAGGGGGTAAAAAAATTTTTATCAGTATTTTTGGTGGTGATATTTTCGTTTCGATCAAACAACGTTTTGGATATTTTTCATTTTTAATCGGGATTTCGAGGGGGATTTAGATTTGGGTCACCTTTGCAGAAACCCTCGATCTTTAATATTTTTCTTTACTCAAATCTAATCTTCATGTCTGTTCATCTTACGTTTCAGCTCCAAAATGAGCCTGAGATTTTGAAAATCGGTTGAAGAGGAAAAAAGTTATGACTGCAAAACCAAAAAATTGATTTTTTGAGATCACTCTGTAAAGAAAAGTGATAAGAAGACAATTTTGGAAATGACCAAAGGTATTTAGATAATCTTCATGCCTCTGCTGTTAAAGTTGAAAAAAAAACTGTTTTTCTTCATTTGGGATCCTTTTGAAAATTTCGAAATTTTGTACAGTTCCAAAAAACATCCTGTAGCAATTTTCTGGAAATAACCTCATGTATCGAAGAAAAACGAGATTATAGCTGAAGGACTGAGCTAGCGAACAGTGCAAACAGAATTCAAATTGTTCAAAGGAGAAAAAAGTTATTCAAATTTCAACAGGGGCAAAATTTCGGGGTGCGACGTAATTAGTGTTGCGTAGTTTATTAGAAAAATCGATGGAAATCCTTGATCATTTGTCAACATTAACCAAACGTTTCAACACATATTTTCCCGAAAATCTTGAGCAATATAACTGGTTTAGAAACGCTTTTCAGTCGACCTCACCATCAAAACTTACGATAGTGGAAGAATAACAATTGATAGAATTGTCCTGTGACTCCAGCCTTAAGCTCCAATATATAACAAAGACAAACTGCTCAGTTTCTCACGCGAGTATTGTGCAATCAGCACTGCACCATTGAGGGTACTTCAACAAAATTTGTAATGGTTACCCAATAATCTTTTGTCACCATTGACGAAAGCACCGATGTAATTAACCACAATGATTGATCGTCGTCAGATGAACTTGTCAACGATTAAGACAATAAAATTCTCTAGGATCAATGTTAATTTTCAATATATTCAAAAGAGATTCACGAGCAACAAATAAATACAAACTGATTATAAGCATAACCTCCAAATCGAAATCCTAGGATTAGCAGAATGTAGAACATATGTTGAACCAATTACACTCAATACTCCACTACACTCATCGAAATTAAGGAAAATGTAGTGTACAATATGAATTTCATGCAAAAGCAGCGAACAAACCTCTAGAAGGTCATTGAATAGGAATGCGCGAAAAACCAAATGACCCCACCTAGAAAGGCAGGTGCACCTCTGAGTTTGCGCATTGTGGTAACGTTGTTGTCATTTCTGAAGTGAAATTGGGTGATAATTCACCTTGAATTATGGTCGAAGTAAAATTGAAAACTTCCAAGGTGATGATTCTTCTAGCTATGTGGAGGTATTGCAGATTCGATAGAAATTGAGGAAGCTTGCTCTTTTTCAGGAACAAGTGGAGAAGCTGAAAGCCCTCCACGTTGATTCAGCCGAATACTCCTGTTTGAAAGCTATCGTCCTCTTCACGACAGGTGAGTTTATGTTACTTATAATAATCTTATAGACACTGGCATAAGAATATCTATCCACGGAAAAATAACTATAATTTTCCGGTGATGAGCTGGGAAGAAATTAAAATCTAAGACCGGGGTCAGTATCCTACAACAACTTATCCTGTATTGATAATTACATTTCTACGAACTTTGCCTTTCTAGACGCTATCGAATGAGGTGAGAAACAAACCATATATCAGCATACATTGAGGTGAGCGGGACAAACTGAAAGTCCAGTGCATAACCTACACCGCAGACAATTCCAACAAAGGGACGCTTATTTGAGAGCGCGGAGACCTATCATACACTGTTATCGCGCATATATACATGTTATCCCCACAACAATACCATAGCCGTACACCTTTGAACTCGAGACACTATATCATAGCGACCTGGATGACAAAAGCCGATTCCACTGAAATACAAGATGCACACGAAATGTACAGTTATCCTTCATCACTTAGTCGGTATACTGTTGCACAATATTTAAACAAGTGTCATATATATAGTGTCATATCGTCTTCCATCATTCTTCGACTGGCTGGCACGATGTTTTTCGGGCATCAACAAAAATATTTCGCCTTCGAAATCAATGTTCTCTCTCATTCTTGCATCTTCATGGCTGAGTAATCAAGAGCTCTACGTTTGAAATAGAAAAACAACGAGTTATCAGTCGGCTGCTCGACTTGCTACCTATTCCTGCATGTTCATGGCTATACTACTACCAAAAACATGTAGACAGAGTCCAGGTCCCTCTACTAGAGGGGCCTTCTATGTGGAGTTTCGATTGTCTCATGTCAGGTGCCTCTTTCCATCCATTCTGGAATTTTGTTTTCCAGCCTACATGGTCTCTTAGGAGATACAACTGTAGAATGGACGAAGTTGGATGCACACTCTCCTTGAGTTGGTGCAGCTCAGCTAGCCTAATATTAGCAGTAGCGACATTATCCCTTCCTAGCAATTCCGATGACCTGATCTGTCACTCTTCAGGGTACGTCTTTTCTTCGGCATTTGGATGACGTATAGTTCTTCCTTTGAATGAACCATCAGGGCACATTATTGCCTATCCCCCGAATACCTGATGTGTATACTCCTGTTCCACCCGAGGCAAGATTGAAGCCAGATGGAAAAAAGAAGGGGTCAACGAAATTTCCCAGCAACACTCTCGCGTGACATGACCATTGACTCAGTGAACGATCTGACATCTACGTCGATGATTTTTGTATTGATATAAAATAAAAAAATTTTGTCTCATTGTTGTGCAAGACACGAGGTATTAGGAATGGGATATCTTTCGCCGTACCGTGGTCGAGAATCCTCGCTTCGAGTTGAATATAAAATGTCTTCGCAGGTCAAACGCAGAGGTCAAAGTCCATACGGTATGTACCGCCAGAGATGTACCGAGCGATCGCGTGGATTTCTGTAGGTCGGCTCTCGCTCGGGGCCTTGCTTCATTGGTACTGGTATTCTCCTCGGAACTAATCAAATAGCGAAATCATGGTTTCTGCTTTCGACCATCTTCAGACACATGGGATGAGGATAGAATGATTGGAAGATATAAGAGAAAAATCCACAATTCGAAAGTACTCACGAAATTAATATTCGCATAACTTCAAGGAACGCCCTGTATACTAGGTACCTACACGATGACATTGATCAATTTGACCGGAACATTGGAAATTACATTGATACAAGTACGATGAAGTCGACAATGAGCGAGAGAGCATAAACAGGGAAGTATTTAATTGATTTTGTATTCAAATAGGTGTTTACATTTTGACCACCGGCATGGTGCATGGTCCAGCTATTCGTTAGTTATGATAAAACGGTTTGAATTCACAGAGGCGTCCACTATAGGCAGCCCCAAAATCCATTTGTCTTCTTATTGACCATATCAATCAGCTTTCGGTGGCAGCTTTTTGAGCATTCTTAGGTTGGCAAGAATCTGTCATCAACGCCAATAGTCATAAATGTCAGTTGTGCAGATGAATTTATGAGCCCACCAAGACATCAATATTTTTCTATTCATATATATGTTTTGTTATTTCATATTTAAAATAATTTTTTATAAAACCAGGATATGGAAACAATCGTATTAAATGACAGTTGACATTAATGATAGTTCACATTAATGGCAGTTGACATTAATGATAGTTCACATTAATGACAGTTGACAATTATGACAGAATAGTACCAACCCTAGCACGCTAAGAAGCTGTTACCAATAGCTATTGAATATAATAAACATTCTCAATTGAACAATGAAAAAACTTAGATAAAGAAAAACTCTACGATAAAAATGTTCCAGTAATGTCTATGTTGATCTTTTCATAACTACACGCAGACATGACAGATGGCGCAGTGCAATGGGCCTATGTACAGTGACTCTATACAAGACAGTGGCGACAATAGGGCTATAAGCTCCGCCCCATCTGCCATTGGGAGGCAAATAAGTGAGCCAAGATTTGAATTACTTGCCTCCTCAGTGGCTTAAATGAAGAAATTGAACTCATTAGGCTTCGATCTTGAAACTGAAACGAAATATGCATGATTAAACATGCCCGTATGCACAAACCAAATGTTAGGTTATTTTCATAGACGAATTTATGTATATAAGTACATACCACTAACATTTTTGGAGAAATCACTGCTATTCGTTATTATCAGTGCTGAATCAACCCTATCTGGGCCCCTAGGCAATGTAATTCTCGGGGCCCCTTTCCTTTGCCGTTTTCTTACTTTTCATAATATATTTTTTCTATTACAAAAGTCGAGTCGATTAGATCGACTCCTGCTTTTTGCTTTCATTGAATGAAATGATTTTGATCACAAAAATATTTTCACAACCAAAGACAATATTTTTGTGAAGTAGGTGCAATATATGTTTAAATAGCAATTCTTGTAACTTTTTATGCACCAAAATCGTTTAAATCATCTTGGAAGTTGACCTCTTTCAACACATCATTTTCAATCGCCATTATAGACAATTAATTTAAACGGTTCTGTGATATTGTTGAACGAAGACAGTTTTTTATTAATTTTTTTTTCGAAAAATTTCGTTCACCTATGGCGTTTGATATCATCGCACTTCTATATATTTGCAATGCTATCAGTGAAAAGTTGATTGACCATATTATCAAAAATCAATCCAAACGATGTTATCTGTCCCCGCATCCATCATTTTTTCTATAGTGATATTACCGGATGTTAATAATCGGGAATGTCACGACTCACGAATGAAACCGAATGAAACCTTTTTTTCTTGTTGAGTTCAACATCAATTATGCCCCGTGGGCCCCTAGTCGGTGCGGGGCCCCTAGGCAGTTGCCTCAGCCGCCTTATGGATAATCCGGCCCTGGTGTTATATTGTGATGAAACTGCCAAATTTTTGGAAAATAAACTGCACAAGAAGAATTAGTCACTAAACACCATATAAACCATATATATATGTAAACAAACAAAAAATGTGCCTTCTAATGACGTCACCAATCAAAACGCTGACGCCTATTGTCGCCACTGTCTTGTATAGAGTCACTGGTAGGCCTATATGGTTAGCATGATGAATTGAAAGGATTAGCTCTCGGTTTGGGGCTGTATTGGTGACGCCAATGCCTTAACTGTTCCAGAGCGCTTTCACGTGTGAAAAGTTTTCTGGTCAGTCGCCCATACAACCAACTCGCCTGTTGGCCGTTCAAATCATGACAGCCATGCTCGTATCGCACACAGGACGAAACAAAGAGACTACGACAGCAGAGAAAGATATGGGGAATCATGGAATCCCGAACCCTGCCCCGAACGATCGGAGTGTCGGTAATGTAATAACCGCGATCATTATGCAATTTTCGATGCTGGGAGAGGGACAGAGAGGATGACTTAATGTTCAATTAGCAATTTGACCGGTCCGCACTCCGGAATCCGAAGGTATCGGCTTCGTTGGGGATGGAAACAATAATTGGTGCATGCCCGAACATGGAATACGTTCGAGGCGCCCCATCCTTTCCTGGCTTTTGTTCGCCTGATTAATTACTCGATCAAGCATATGATACTGAAAGTGAGATAACTTGAGACGGCGTAAACATTCCGTTCTCGAGGGAAGTCTTTGTTCGCGTGGATTGTTAACCAGCCGTTGTCACTTTTATGAAACATCTCTCTGCATTCGTGGATGACGAAGGTAGAGCGGCCCTCGGATGGCTATTCTAGAAACTACTTTCTCGGGGGGAATGAGCTCCCAGTCTCATTCGAGTCGAGCTTTTCTTGAAACTACCAAGGGATGGTTCGACTGTCACCTGATGGGTTTGGCATGAATTCACTTTGCTTTGAAGAATGGGTAATGTTGACCTACTTGAACATAAGCAGGCAAATAATATGAAAGAAATGTCGAAGTCGAAGTAAACTCCAATACTAATGAACATTTATTTTGATCATCACCCTACCTCGAAAAAGAAGCCATATGTTCATATGAAAGTTTCGCTCTTTGAGGTTTTCCAAAGTTCATAATTATAGGACCCTGGTATTGATCTGTGATTTATTGTAGCTTATCAATCCATATTTTTTCAGATAAAGGATTTCCCGGAATTTGCAGTTAGTTCTATACAATTCATAAATTTTTCTCAATGTAGATTTTACGTGATTTCAGTGTAGTACACACTGTGTTTGCTCATTATACTATTCAATTAATAATATACAGAACATATACATCATATATCTGCAATTACCTATTAGAATCCAAAACTCTCATAGAACGTGATCACACGATCTATATATATATATAATAGGTGTGCGAATGTCAGTTTTTGATCGAAATGATTTAATTACTCCTTCTAATGGGATATAATTGAGATGGTGATCAAAAGTCATGACCTTGCATTTTCCTATATTTAACCATATATAACGATAAAACCATATCATGAAGCTCATGCCGGGTGTCCAAATAGTGCGTGTTTGCTTCATATATCGATAATGTTGATATATATCGAGAAAATGTTTCGATAAAAGTTATGTTATAGGTCACCAGAAAGACCACATTTTGAAAATTTTTGCTGAACTTGGGGTCATCTGGGAATGATAGGTATAAACAGCGTTCGCCATATAAAGGTTGCTATATATATACGAAATAAATGTATTATTGAAAGGTCTGCAAAACTCGGATGGCGGTTCATTTCTGCATGTCTAACAACTGAAAAATACGTTGCGACTCATACCACTCATATTTGGCGGGAATTTGAAAAAAGTGGTCATTGGTGCAGAAAGGGGGTCAAATCGACAATATATCGAAAAATTTCATTGAAAAGGGTGCTTGAGATCTAACGAGGACCCCATATATCAATTTGGAACCAGATTGAAAAAAAAATCGAAAATACAATTTTTATTCCTCTCCCCTTACTGGGAAACAATATACATTTTTTTTATCTGTAAACAGCTTTAGTAACATAAGTTTGGGTCAAAACTAATCAAATATTTGTGGAATAGACATTTTGCGGGAGGTTAATGCTGAAAACACGATCTATATTGTCACGAACTTTAGGCGGGGGTTGCCTAAAATCGTGTTCTATCTGTAGGGAGTGAATAACTAAAAAGAAACTACTTGTTTCAATCAAATATTCATTTCACATTTATTCAACACGAACATAAATTCGGGTTAACAAAAACAAGAAAATAATAACATACCTTATAACATAATCCTATCGTCTAATTATATACTATATGGGGGCCTGGAGGTAGAGAATGGCCCATGGACCATCTCCGAAAACGAAGATCAGATCGGCATCACTATTCAAAACTCCACTATGCCTCTCTGACTCTGTCTGATTGAGTGATTACTTTGAATTGATTTCCCAGTCTTTTTATATTGTAGTTATTTTCATAACTGTCGCGTTCCGCAAAAGTTCGGTGATCTGAGGTCACCAAATGTTAATGGCATCATGCCTGTGTTTATGTTCATGTACTTTTCCAAAATTCATAGTTCATTGAATTTAGATTGAAGCATAAACAAAGACATGACCGACCTATGGTTATGGATTGCTTCGAGATTATGGAAATTTCTACAATATATTCCCATTTGTGACAATATTCTTGTCACAACTTTATGACGGACACTGTAAATAAGATAAAGTTGACGACCTCCTTTGGTGAATTTCGGTGTCTTCCTTTACATAAACTATATTATTTAATAGTCAATGTTTCGACAGTTTATTTATTTTGTTTGTGTTGTTTTTTTTTTTTGGAAATGCATTTACACAATACATTTACAAGTAACGAAACAGGACAGTATGGAAAATGAAATCTTAGAAAGGAAGGATTTCCTTTGAAGTTCATCAAAACATGAGTTCTGCTGAAATGTAACTATAACTGTATAAGTAGGTCTAAAAACTTTTGGTCACACCTCTTCTGCTCGCAGTGGTGAGTTGATGATCGCAATTCGCAGTGTCAACAGATCAGTTATTGGGAAAAGCGCAGCCAAGAGGCACGCGACATTCCAGGCGTAGAACGAAATCTCTCCGAATACCAGCCGGCTCGCGGCCTGACGGTATTTCTGCCGCATATACACGATACACGGCATGTACCGTACCACGTCGCGCACCATGCTGGCATGTATACAGGCTGTCCCTTTTTCGATGTCCTTAAGGGATAGCTATCCCACTTAATTTCGAAGATGGAGACTTGCGGTCTTCGCGAACGTTGCTGTCTACTTTTTTGTGAAACTCACGATACCGCAAACAGAACTTCCATAGGCTGCTTCGTTTTTGAGATACAGGACGGAATTGAAAATATTGCAATTTGGGACACCCCCCCGTATCTTATTCTTTTCACGTAGAATCCAATGGAGTGGTAAGTTTTTTGGAACGGCCTGTCATTATTTAGATATAACCCAAAGTTATGTTTTCTCAAATAGAACACCCGGTGTATTTTTTCATATTTGCGCTTTTCAAAAATATATCACAATCATAAGATATTTTGAGTGTTAGCCTTGTATTAAGATAATTTTCAGTTTTTATGGCTATAGTAAATACAAATTTTACTTTTAAAATATAGATCTTTTGGCGCAATAATCCAATACAACTCTCATTTTTATAGGATAGAATGAAAAGTATTCATACAAAATTGTTATTAAGTATCTGAATCATTTGAAAAATCATTGAATTCAAAGTTATATGAGAACTTCTAAGTATAAAACAAAGCTATTGAATATTCTTCTATATTAATAGATCTTAGATTTCTTCTTATGGGACTAAATAAAAATTGTAATATATCTACTACACCGATAGTCGGGCATGAAAATTGAGATGCACTGTTGAATGCCACGACAAAAGCTTTCGAATACTTACGTAAAACCTCTGTTTTTACTGCGGTCGATTGACGCAATCCTCATAAAAGATGTCGGCTGTGTCTTCAACAAACTGGGTAGCAATTTGAACAAAATTATTTATAACAAATTCAATAGCAGAATAATCAATTGAGCTTTATTTTATCGTGGAGTTGTCAGGATGAATTTTTATTTTTCAAAAATCGCAAATAAGGACTTTCCATTCGTCGCTCACATGCGCATTATGACTATAGTAATGTAAAAAAACGGGTTTTTTTCTATAGGTGAAAAAACAAGTTTAAAAAACCGTTTCACACGGCACATTTTCACAGCGCATTACTTATGTGGCAACTGTACGACTGTAAACACGCAGTGATTGGTGCGCAGATTGCGCCTATATGTAAAATTTTTCGCAGGGGGAACTTTTCGGGCCATGACACCGACACATCCGATTGTTCAGAATCAGAAAAATCTAACTGAAAGCTGCTCTCTATTATTCATCTTACACAAGGGTTTATTAATTTTTTGTTAGGTACCTATATATAAATCCTTTATTCAGTCAAAAAACAACTAATATTTAAAATACATACATGGATCATACGTTAATCAAATGCTGTTTTAATTTCTTTTCAAAACCATTTATTGATAGAGAACCTTTTATATCAATGGGAAGACTATTAAATTCACAAACACCCTTCACAAATAGTGAGTTTTATGTAGAATTTTTAGTGATTGCAGGAATTATTAGGTTTTCTTTATTTCTTGTATTATGATCATGACTGATTTGATGGCTATTCAAAATTTGCTGTAGGCAACAACAACAAGCACTAGAATGAACTGTAGACCTTTGCCTACTTGATTTCATACCGTAGTAATATTTCCTGAAATTAACAGAGATGACGACATACCTTGTGTCTGTAAAACAGAAACTGTGCTTCTGTCATACTTTTATCAGTTTCATCTGTTCTAGATGAAAAATGATTGAGAAGAGTCAAAATATCAATATTCATTCAAGATTTATCGAAAATTTATTGTTTTAATGTCGTTTCAAGTCCGTTTGTCAGATGCGAACCACAGAAATACGTAAGCAACAGAAATCTTCATCGATAATCGATCTTACCGCCATCTTCATTCAAGTCGTGGAAATATTACTACCTTCTCAAACGGTCTTCAAGTTTTTCGCAGAAACAATTGAAGAGCTGTTTCACCATCCTACATCCACCTTGGCTATAGGTACAAAGGCAGCACACCGATTTGTATTTTAAATATGATATATGTATTTTTCTAGCGGAAATATATTTTTTTATTTGGGATAATTTTTGTGTATCTCATTGTGAAAAAAAAACTAGGGTAATTTGTACTTGAAAAAAAATACAAAATTTTAGAAAAAAACGATTCATTTTCTTTCATTTGCATCACTAATTATGACAATCCTGAATTAGTTCTGGAATGGTTCAGAATTGGTTCAAGATGTGATCCACGAACAAAGCTAATAATAACAACGATGATAGCCCCTCCGACGAGGTCGGCACGTCCATGTGCTCGTGATTACCCGAGCGCAGGTATTCGACCTGCGGGCAGGCCGGAGGGGGGGGGGGGGGGGGGGGCGGGGGGCGCAAGCGAGCGGGCAGCATGTCGAGTACGCTTACGCCGATGCACCTCTGGTTCGCGTCGGTACACCAGGAGGTGGACGGAGGCCATCTCCGTACCGTCCGAGTCACGACCTTTCGTAACCCAACCTGCTTATACGAGATTTACACGCGCTAACGGAGAACACTGTATCCGAAGTGAATAACTGGTTCTCGGCAAACCTCTTATTTCTGAATATTAGCAAAACACAATGCCTTAGATTTCATCACCCCCAGAAAATCTGTGAAAATATTTCAATTGGCTCCCCTGTGATTTCTACCATAGATATTGTTAGAAATACATCGAAACAATACTTATACACACTTTTATTCTCTCATCCTTCTAATACAACGTCTAAACGGTAACTGACTCTCAGCCTAACTTCTTCACGTAACATTCCTTGATTCATCGTATCACTGAGTCACTCGATTGAGGGCCGGTTTATCAATGGAGGGTTATCCCGCGGGGTTAGCTGACCCGGGGTTAACTTTATCCTAGAGCTAATTCCCCGTTTGATTTTGACAGCATTTAACCCCACCTTGAAGTGAATAAACATTTTATCCCAAAGTTAGCTGTTAACCTTGGGTTATATTAACCTAACCCTGCATTGATAAACCGGCCCTGAGCAACTAAGTGATATGTCAGCGTATACGGGGTGGATGCATATTCTACACTCGGCCATCCTGGAGTTAGTCTGTCCTCAGACTCTATATCGTCTATTATAACATAATACGGATACGTGCGACTTTCGCACATTTTCATGGTGACTTTCACCCATTTCCATAGCGACTTTCGCTCTTATTTCATGGTGACTTTCACCCATTTACATAACGACTTTCGCTCTTATTTCATGGTGACTTTCACCCACTTACATAGCGACTTTCGCACATTTTCATGGTGACTTTCACCCACTTACATAGCGACTTTCGCCTCTTATACCGGTGACGTTCACCAATATGCTTCAGAAAAAGAATCCTTCACCTTCGTCACACAGGTCACAAGGACCACTACCAACTGACACCGTAAGCCAATACTCCTTTTCCTCAAAGGTCCTCGAGGTCCACTCCAGGTCCGAAATAATAAGCTTCTTACATAATTGATGACTTTCACCATGAGTTACCTTATTCAATTTCAACTTCAAGACATTCCTTTGGTTACTCATTTTCGCTTCGAAAATCTTGTTAAACTTATGACCACTAAAGAAACTGATGGATTCAATATCCCACCGCTGTCTTTGTTAGAAATACATACTTCGAAACAATAATTATACATACTTTCATTCTCTCATCCTTCTAATACAACGTCTAAACGGTAACTGACTCTCAGCCTAGCTTCTTCACGTGAGATCCCTTGATTCATAGTATCACTGAGTCACTCGATTGAGCAACTAAGTGATATGTCAGCGTATACGGCGTGGATGCATATCCTACAATATGTTAGGACACTTGGTATATGTAGGTGGTTGATTCACACTTCCATAGGATTAGAGTAGTTACAGTTAGTCTAGTGAAGATATTGGAACTGTTCGGATGCCAATATTGTTGATATAGTGGCCCGTGTTATCATTGTCTTCGACGGTATCACCATCCCTCTAACAGATACTAACGTGAAGTTCCTAGGACTGAATGTGGATTCTCACCTCAACTGGAAGTCGCACTGCGAGGATCTTGTTTCCAAACTTCACACAGTTACTTATCAATTCAGAAATATTAAAGGAATTTTGAATCATGATCAGTTGTTGCAGCTCTATTATGCACAAGTCGAAAGTAGACTACGATATGGTGTAACTTTTTGGGGGACATCAACTTCATCGTCTTCTGTTTTCATAGCGCAAAAGCGTATTATCCGCTCAATGTTGGGACTTAGCCATCAAACATCTTGCAGAAACTCATTCAAGGAACTGAATATATTAACATTACCATCTCTATATATTTTAGAATTGTGTATATACCTGTACAAAAAAAAGGATGTATTCCCCCGGAATGATACTAATCACGATTATAATACTCGAAACAAAAGTAATTTTATCATACCTTTTAAAAAATTTCGTATGACTCAAAACGCCCCAAATTCGAAGGCACCGAAAATATCCAATTCAATTCCGGAAATAATAAAAGAAAGTATTTCCGTGTATACTTTCAAGCCAAGGTGGATGGATATAGGATGGTGAAACAGCTTCCTATCAACAAGCACTAGAATAAACTGTAGACCTTTGCCTACTTGATTTCATACCGTAGTAATATTTCCTGAAGTTATCAGAGATGGCGACATACCTTGTGTCGGTAAAACAGATACTGTGCATCTCTCATCTTTTTATCAGTTTCATCTGTTCTAGATGAAAAATGATTGAGAAGAGTCAAAATATCAATATTAATTCCAGATTTATCGAAAATTTATTGTTTTAATGTCGTTTCAAGTGACGTCTGTCAGATGTGAACCACATAAATATGTAAGCAACAGAAATCTTCTTCGATAATCGATCTTACCGCCATCTTCTTTCAAGTCGTGGAAATATTAGTATACCTTCTCAAACGGTCTACAAGTTTTTCGCAGAAACAATTGAGCTGTTTCACCATCCTATATCCACCTTGTTTTAAGCGGAAATTGAAAGAGTTTCTAGTGAATAATTGCTTTTATTCCTTGGAGGAGTTTTTTGAGCATAACCTAACCTAACCTTAATTGCTTACAATTGTCTGTTATTTATATATATATATATTGATGTCGTCTGTTCATTATTGTTCAAACATGTTTTCTCCTCTTTCTTCATTTACTCTCTGTGTTTGACTTTTTCCATACAGGTTGTACTGTCTTAAGGAAATAAATCTTATTCTATTCTATTTTATTCTAACGGATACCGAGCCCGACCAAGCCCGTACAGCAGGCATAAGCAACCTTTTTGCATAAAGGGCCAAATAGAAAAAATCAGTATAGGGATCACGGGCCGCATATAAGCACAACGTACATGGATATGGCACACGTTGTGTATGTACGTACATGACTGTGACGCAGCAATGGCAGAACGTACTGTGATCTGGCATCAACCAATCATAAAGCGTAGATGCAGTTGGTATAAATTATATGACACAACGTTGGTATAAATTATATGACACAAAATAACATCTATGACCGATGTGCATTTCATATTTCTACAGCTCCAACTAATGAAAAACTTGGGTTTCTTTCCCGAGAAATTCAATATTTGGTGAAAGTTGCTACCCGTAAGGTATATACTAAATCAGTATCGATAATCCTCGATCTATTTTTCGATTTTGTGATATTTATTTTGGAGAAAAGTTGCTCTCAGCAATAAGTAATGCCGAAGAGAGACATCATTTTACACGTGAACGAAAATCTTCAAATCTGGATGTAAATTCTGAATTCAATGATGATAGTTTATGTGCTGAGGCATTGATGTCAAATTTTTTTATGAGTAACTAGGGTGGAAAAATGATATGTATTTTCCATACGAATCTGATTTCCCCACAACCGAAGTTTACTTCGAAAAGATTTTACATGGGTGAATAGCACAAAGCAAAATCCATTAGCGGGCCGGACAATTTTTGCTTGAGGGCCACATTCGTACAGGCTGTCCCACATTTTCGATGTCCTTACCCGAGATATTGTCACGACCCTGGGGGTGAACTCGCTTGGGAGGCCGAGAAGGTGAACGCGCGTTACGTCAATTCGTGTTTATTACTTATTATTATTTATAACGAAATTTTAATTTGGTACTCACAAAATGCTTTTTTTTTTATTTTCTGGTTCTCACGAAAAGGGATATCCTGTAGTGATCAGAGAACATCGTGAGAACCAAGGGAAAGAAGGTAGGAGTTGGTGTTCTCAAACTTCTGGAGATGGTATGCCTCGGGAAACACCTCCCTAGGTAATGAGTTCCAAAGTCTCGATGTTCGTTGGATGAACGAGTCTTTGGAAAGGGACGTTCTGCAGTTATCTAAAGTGACCCCGAAGGGGTGTGAATACTGAACTTGACGGGTTAATCTTGAAGAGACTGCTATTGAAGGAACGATTGTTGATATTTCAGAAAAATATCTATAAAATAGAGATAAATCGACAACTTTTCTACGGTGTTCCAGAGAAGTGAGCGAGTTTGTAAGCGAGGCATCACCCACGAGACGAATTGCCTTTTTTGAACAGAATCAAATAGTTTCAGAATATGTTTAGGTGCCGCACTCTAAATATGGGAACAGTATAGATCATAAGCAGCTGACTGGAAGTGAAATAGCTCTTGGCTCGAAACAGAAATCCAAGTTTTTGAGATGCACTTTTGGCAATGGACCTCACGTGATTTTCCCAAGAAAGGTTATTGCTGATAGTAACGCTAAGCATCGAAATGGATGACTTCAATGGTATGGTTACTCCTGACTGATATATCTTGGGCACAGTGAGTTCGGCTTTTCTAGAGAAAAGACATGCCAGTGTTTTGTTTGCATTGAATTCTACCAGATTATTAGATCCCCACTCGAGAATTGTCCATATTTATTTTGTTAACATTTTCTTCCTCGTTTATTGCTGGTTTGACGGACCGATATAGGAGCCCTGGAAGAGAAAGCAGTGCCTAGCATCAAAAATCTCACGTTTTTGCATCACAAAAAATTTACTCTTTCTATAGTATAGAGTTCCTATATACGTAGAGAGAATAGAAATATACATTTTTTTGAATTCATGAAGCTCTTAGTTTGAAGTAACGCAGGTTAGTTTTTTCCAATTACGGGATGATTTTTTTTGTACCATGAATTTTTTAAATTAAAAAATTTCACTTATGGCAATAGATTAGCCTCAACTAATTTTGGTCGAAGTAACATCAGAAAAACTTGAGACGGCACTACTAGATAAATGAAAGATAACTAGAGATGCCACCAATATAGTGATTTGTTTGACCTGAAATCATGCATAAGCGCCAAATATTGGCGAAAGACAAAACGGTTCAACTTCATTTCTGATCCGATCCCAATAACGCTGACATGGATGATTTCTTGTCGACACTCGGATAACCCCATAAGCGTGATTGGAAATGATTCGCCCGCATAATTCGCTTAGATCGAATCAAGACCGCCTCCGGTTCCTTTGAATATTTGAAAATGATGGGTAGGTAGTAGCCAACAACGTGAAATCATCAGTAAATAATTCCTCGGAAATCCCAGATTCATTTATGCCGCTAGTGCAATCACGCAGGCCCGCGCCTAGCACTTTTGGCGCCCTTGTGCAAATTTGTCTCACGTTCAGATATGTGGGAACAGACACGGGTCTTCATTGATATGGTGGCCGAAAATGCAACAAATTTCGGCAAAAGTCAAGCTGCAAAAAGTGCAGCGGCTAGCTTCTCTGGGAATCACAGGGGCAATATTCACGTGCCCTACTGCAGCCTTAGAGGTAATGCTAATCTTCCAACATTGCACTTTTGTGTACTGAAAGAAGCGGTAACCAATGCCTTCAGACTTCAGGAAATCGGATTGGACACTTGAAGATTTTGCTAAATATTTCTCTAGAATCCATGTCTAAATCGGCAGATATCATGCCAGTTAAGTACGACTTCGAAATGCAGTTTGAAGTGGTCATAAACAACCACCAAATTTGCACAGAGAACGGACCTCAACTGGGAAGGGATGCATTAGTGTGGTATACTGATGTATCCAAGATTGATGAAAGGGCTGGAGTGGGAGTTACAGGGCCAAATTTCAGGCTGTCAAAACCTCTTGGTAACACCCCAAACATATTTCAAGCAGAAGTACATGCTATAGAGATATGTGCACAGGAGTGCCTCGAAAGGGACACTCGAAGGGCAAAAATCTATATTCTATCAGATAGCCAAGCAGCACTGAAAGCTCTGAAGTTATACACTTGTGAGTCTAAGCTGATTTGGGACTGTAAACAATCCCTGAGACAACTGGCAGCGAACAACCAACTTTGATGTAGGTGCCAGGTCATAAGGGAGTTGATGGCAACGAGGAAACAGACTGCCTTGCCAAAGAAGAGGCAAATACACAATTCCTCAGCCAGAACCCTTCTGTGGACTTTCCAAAGCCCACTTGAGAGAAGAGTTCCGACGCTGGGAAGCAGATGAAATGAAATCTCACTGGAATAAAGTGCCAGGACAAAGACAAGCGAAAAGGCTAGTTAGCCTTACGCAAAGGAAAGCTAAACAGCTTCTTGAGTTGGACAAAAAAGACTTGAAACTGGTAACGGGACTCCTCACTGGACATTGCCCTCTGAGGTATCACCTTAAAAAGATGGGTAAAACAGAGAGTGATAGTTGCCGCTATTGCGAGAACTTGACTGAAACTGCAGAACATTTGCTTTGCGAATGCTCAGCACTCTTCTGCAAGAGGCTCAAGTTCCTGGAAGGGGCTTTCTTAGAGCCCTTCGAAGTCAGGAACCTAGCTCCCAGGAAACTGATAAACTTCGCAAGAAGCCTCGGAATCCCGGGCCTCGAATAGAATAAGGGTTATGCACATTACATTCATGGGGATGCATCTGATGCTTCTACACATCATACTACTATAACCAGTGGCAGCGAGTTTTGTCTAATGGGTACCAAAATAGAGAGAATTTTTCATGGTTAAAGGTCAAATGCCTTCAAATTTGAAGATAGAAAGGAGCATATTTTGCGTTACGTGTAAAATACCTCGGCACAAATATAATTTTTTGGGACTGATCGGGTTTCAAGCTTGGTTTCAAGTCTATACTTGATATTGATAGACAAAAGGTTATATAAGTTACCCATGTGCATTGACCCCCGATGCCCCCATGCACTCGCCGCCCCTGCTGTTAATTCATGTAAAATATAGAATCATTCAATCATGTATATATTATGTGGATAAATTTGATGTGAAATTCAAATCGAGCGAGTATTTGAATATATATTTCGTTCAAAGAGTATATAGGGAGATACCGAATTTATTGACAAGGTGATGAACAAATTTGGACAGCAGCCCAAAGAGGCGCCTAAGTTTTCATTCAAACAATAACAGAAAATATTGTATTTTTCTATGTATTTTCTTTGCCAGGGGGGTGCAAGTGAACCCCTTTGAACCCCGCTATTGGCGCCCATGCCAACAGTAATACAATACTCAAATGTTTGTATTTTACTTTCAAATGTAATATGTGATACAAAAGCACAAAAAAATTAAAAAAATATTTAAAACATCTGAAATGCTTTTCACCTTTGTTGACCATTTGTCACATGAAGAGGTTAGATAGAGGCCGGCGCGTGGTATAAAAAATGTTATGCCACAAAAAAATCAACAAAACTTCACACGAAAAGGCAGAAAACAAATATAAATTACCAAAAAAAAATTTATCCCGTGGGAACAAAAATTCTGATTTGATGGTGGCGCTTTATGTGTTAATATATAAAGTTTCGTACATTGCAAGCTCAAGACAGGAACAAAACGCTTGTCCGCTCATTGGCTCGTTGCAGTTGCAAGCCAAATTTCAAGCTCGAACATGAATAAAATCAGATTTGTTTGAGTTTACACAATTCATGTGATCATGTTACGTATACGGTCGAATTTATCTATTATTGCGTACCTTCATTTGGAAAATATATTATTTTAGAAAAATTCGGTTCGGAGTAAAAATAAAGTAATAAACGAATAAACAACAAAGTAATAGCTGGCAATCCCTTAATGTTTTTTAATCATTATAAATTATGTTTTGACAATATTGTTTGTTGTTTTTTTTTACTTTTGAGTTTAGAGGTTTTTCTGGCCTGCGATTGGGAAAACTATCGATCAGTTGCTTTCAAATCTAGCTTATAACAAGGGTTCAAGGAATGATTTCGAATGAGCTGAACCACAAGGAACCAATTAATAATGGTACTACATTGTGAAATAACAGTCGAAGGCTATAAATCCCTCGTTCAAAATATTTTATCTCGTGATGTTGTGGAACTGAGACGTCGTATAGGATGATAAAGTTATCTTAGCAAGAGGGTATCGAAAAGTTGACCTTTTTCTTCATAACATTAATTATTCAATTCTGATAAGAAACCATATTGAGTCTCTGATACATCATATACAAGATCCTGGATTTCAAGCATAAACTTTATGGATAGATAAGCAATTTCATCGGTCGAACAGTGATCAGTTTTGATTTACTTTCATAAAATGGATCTGTATAGACAAATATTTTCGACTACTTTAACATGTTTCCGTTCATTCAAGGTTACATTTCAATAATTTCAATATTACTTGTTGCTTGGGAAGGTAACGTGATGATAATTAACATCCCATAATGTACATACAATAGATAAAATATGATTCATTCAATGATAATTCGAAATTCCATTCAATTTTGATGCAAACTGCGATATTCTCAAACGTTCTTTGTTTCGATGACTGATTTGTCCATAGACATTTGTCTCTCCATATTATGCGTATTTTAAAAGTCAAATTTTGTCGATAATCAATACGAATGTAATGATTTTTCCATCGAAGTTTTCAGGGTTGAGATACATATTTTTTCGCTGCTTTTTGTCTAGGAACACGCTCTTACCTTCGCATATCATCTTGAGGCAGTAACTTCCGAACGCCCTGTTCACAGGAGCATTCACGAGAGTTTCAATAGTCGTATTTTCCCTGAGTATAGATTTTTAGTTGAAGAATCAAATCTAGAAATTGAAACCAAAAAGTTCAATGATTGGCTATTAAAAAGTGATTCCAAATAATGACCTCTAAAACTGCCCTGAATACCACATTCCGGGTGCGTTAAACTCTGAATAAGTAGATTGTATTTTTCTTCAATTCGGTATTGATAAAACCAAACAATGGTCCGTTTCAAAGCACATATTTCACGTGAATTCTCATTGGGGTCGCCGAATTGAAAAGTTATCAGTGTTACAATGATACAGTCAAATTTACATTATTTTCGCATGCACTCGGAATTGGACTAGCCACTAAACCAACTGTACAAATCGATGTCCACTGTATACTTCAAAGCTCTCTTATAACTCTCCGCTACACTAGATATATAGAGAGATAGATAGATATGCTTTATTGTCTAAATGAATGAAAACATTTGTCGACAAAGTCCAAATAATTACAATACGTGTAGGTACAATTCACAAAGGATAATATATATAAAACGAAAACAGGTCTCTAGTATCTAGTCTCTAGTAGCTCCTATATAAATAAAATCCCTCAGTCTAGATAAAACATGGGGGTTAAAAGTGGACATGGCCAAAAACAAAGTAAATAGTTTGTAAAATATATCACAATTACAATATCACGAGAATTGAATATAGAACGACTAGAAAGCGTATGCAAAAAAATCCTCCAGATTGTAGAAGCATTTTCCCATCATAAGGAGTTTTTTTACTGACTTTCGGAAACGTTTCATGTCACTTATATCTCTGATTTGGTTTGGTAAATGATTATAAATCTGCTTGCTTCTGTAAATCAAAGACTGTTTCGTAAGAGTTGAAGTGGGAAGGGGGAGAGTAAGTTGTTTCTTTTCCTGTCGTGTATATCTGATTGCATTGGGGTTTATGAATTTTCTCCTGTATTTGTGCATCAAGCAAACTGTCTCTGAAATGAAAATTTCATATAATGTTAGAATTTTTTTATCGGAGAAAATATGTCTTCAAGATTCACGCATCATTACTTTGTAAACTAATCTTAAAGCTCGTTTCTGGAGGACGAATATACGTTGGAATTTAGCCTGACTGCAAGAACCCCAGAATGGATTTCCATATCGTAAGTGAGGCTCTATAAATGAGTAGTAAGCCGTTAAGAAAGCCGACAGACATTCCAAGTTCGCGAGATATTACATTGATCACGTAACAACCAGAGGACAACTTTTTGTTTAGAGCCATAATATGAGATTCAAACTTCAGATTGTTGTCAATGAGAACGCCCAGAAATTTTGTTCCCAGTTTGCTTTCGATTTGTTGAGGACCTAAATGAACCTGTTCTAAATCCAACTTGAACGTTACCAAACTTGTTTTTGCAATATTCAATGTCAGCATATTTGCTTCACACCATGTTTTGACTTTATTTACATCTACAGGAATAGTTCGAACCAAAGCAGCATGGTCTTCATTGTGCCAGAGGATTGTGGTATCGTCGGCAAACAATGTGAGATGTCCAGAGATATCTAGTTCGGCCATGTCGTTTATATAGAGTAGAAACAGAATGGGGCCAAGAACTGAGCCCTGTGGGACTCCCCGTACAATTTTGTCCAAATCAGAAGTATTGTTTCCTAATATAATTTTTTGATTTCTATCGGTCAGGTACGATCTGATCCAGTCCAAAGCAGATCCGCGAATACCGTAATGTAAGAGCTTTTTCAATAGTAATAGACTTACACAGTCAAACGCCTTAGAAAGATCGAGAAATATTGCTGCAGCCGCTTCTTTTTCGTTTTAGAATGTACAGTTGACATTGCCACTACAAAAAAACAAGCATGGCAATGCATACACATTGACCGTACTATGGACTGAAGGGTCCAAATAAAAAGTGACAACAAACCATCGACACATGAGGATTATTCACCCTTCCGACGTAATCTCGCCTGAGGGGGCGACAGCAACATCCCCAAAAATTAAAATCCCCAGATTTGCACTATGATGCCATTATAATAAAACTACCCGGCGCTCCTTTTGTCTCGAGGTACTGGTTCGGGGTGTAGCAAGCCGATCCACTTCCAGGGCCTCTCCATGCCGCATCATCTGATGCGATAATACTCGGGGAGAACTTGAATTTTGAACGTCGATTATATGATTATCTCTGTATCTTTCCATTATCTAACTCCGTGTCTATACGGCTGAAAGTACATATACCATTTTCAACCACCCTTCAATGATTCTCCAAATATTTGCAGCAGGAAAATCAGTAGCAAAGTTTTTCCTGAAAACGGTATATTGAGAATTCACTACCACACACATAAAAACGATTTATCCATTTGAAAAAATAGTATAAAAGTATAAAAGTATTGGAGTTTTCAAATACAGAATGTTTTTTTCGGCATATTTACTTTGTTTTACAATATACGTATACCTATATCCACCAAGAAGATCAAGAGCTGATGTTTACTTGGTTACAATTTCATGATCAGTTTGTAAAGGTATCACCAGATGGAGACACATACTGCTTGTATCTGAGCGTAGCTCGAGAGAAGTCAAATACTAATTGAAAAAATGATTAATTGGCAGAGGGCGAAGTACTGCTATAATAGGATTAGAGTTGTATATATCTAGTGATTCTTGCAAGCTCCGAAGAAACAAATTCAAATTTTGTATTTGATATCTGAAGAGATCCTTCAATCATTAAATCCTGAAAGATTAATAATAACCCAAGGTAATCAGATCTCCTATATCGGCCTTCAAACCAGAAATGAACGAGGAAGAAATGTTAACAAAATGGATATTGACTTGGCAACAATTCTCGAGTGGGGATCTAATAACCTGGTAGAATTAAATGCAAACAAAACACAAGCATGTATTTTCTCTAGAAAAGCCGATCTCACTGTGCCCAACATAATTCAGTCAGGAGTAGCCATACCATTGAAGTCATACATTTCGATGGTTGGCGTCACTATCAGCAATAACCTTTCTTGGGAAAATCACGTGAGGTCCATTGCCAAAAATGCATCCCAAAAACTTGGTTTTCTGTTTCGAGCCAAGAGCTATTTCACTCCCAGTCTATAAGGCACAGATCCGACCTGTCATGGAATACTGTTCCCATATTTGGAGTGCGGCACCTAAACATATCCTGAAACTATTGGATTCTGTCAAAAAAAGGGCAATTCTTCTCGTCGGTGATGCGTCGCTTACAAACTCGTTCACTTCTCTGGAACACCGTAGAAAAGTTGGCGATTCATCTCTATTTTATAGATATTTTCATGGGCGATGCTCTTCTGAAATATCAACAATCGTTCCTCCATTAGCAGTCTCTTCGAGATTAACCCACCAAGTTCAGTCTTCACACCCCTTCGGGGTCACTTTAGATAACTGCAGAAAGTCCTTTTCCAAAAACTCGTTCATCCAACGAACATCGAGACTTTGGAACTCATTGACTAGGGAGGTGTTCCCCGAGGCATACCATCTCCAGAAATTTAAGAACACCAACTCCTACCTTCTTTTCCTTGATTCTCACGATGTTCTCTGAACATTACAGGATATCCCTTTTCGTGAGAACCAGAACATAAAAAGAAACATACGTTTTATAAGACACGTTGTCGCACTTGTTCTCTTGGAGCAGTCCCCGCTTTGCTCGTCGTACTCCAAACAACGCGTGCGACAAAATAGCGTGTTAAAAAACTTGGATATACGTGAATGTACCTGAGGTTCACGTGCCCTTGGAAGGAAAAGCAAACTCCCGACTTTCTACTTTACAACACGCGAGAAATACGAGAATCCAAAATCCAACGAACTCTGCTCCTTAGCAGCATCAGGTATGGGTCCGCGCAGTTTTAGGTAAACTTATCGTATGTGGGTGGGTAACAGGGAAAAGGCGTACCTCAAAATTCGGCGACGACTAGCGTTGCCATTGTACCGAAGCTATTAGCCAAGGATTTATTGCGATCCTAACACACTGGTCGACTGGCCTCCTGTCTACCATTTCCACCATCGAATCAACCTTCCCCGAGCCTAATAAAATTACACTGCAAATTAGATTATTGATGAAAATAGAGAACAAATCATACGGGACGTCTCGGGATTAGGGTTCACCGCAATGACTCAGCATAAATTTGAGGATGTTGCGGGAGTGACTCCGGATGCCAGATTGGCTCAAGGGTTGCGAGAAGAACTGATATAATTGATTGCATTGCATTAGATTTTAATTGACACCCATTGAGGTCCTCGCTTCGAATGATTTCCTATTGAAATATTCATTTAACACATGGACTATAGATTACCCTAGTACAAAATGAAAATTTCAAAGAATCGAAAATTTTATATACAGTGTCCTTCATAAAGTCCGCATCATATGGGAAAAACTTTTATTAATGATTTATTTTGAAATGCGACTTGGGCGTTGAGTTGTGTTTTGAAAAATATGAAAAATGACCTACTCGGATGTGGTCACGTGACTTTCGCTACCTGTCAAAAGTAATATTTTTTCAAATTTGAGATTTGTACCGTGAAAAGTCGTAAACTTTGGTTAGATAAAAGTAAAGAAGTTTTATGATGTTTTGAATTATGACGTTGGTATCATTTTAATACTGAAAAAATTCAATTAAATGAATTCTTCTCCTACATGCTTGAAGATACGTCAACTTTGCATCCAAAATAACAGAAATGTTAACCAGTAATTCTCATTTTCTTGAGAAAAACATATTTTTTTGGATAATTCGTGATTGAAAGTTAGTCGCATATTAGAGCTACTGTTCGAAGTTACGAACTTTTTAATGTTCCAGAAATTTTGTAATTATCAAAAAAATGGCAAAAAGTGATAGTTGCAATAGAACGTTCAAATTTGAAATGTACACACATAAAAAGAATTACTTGATTTGATTTGATATGCTTTGATTCAAGAGTATGGCTCGTTTATATATACTGGAATAAATGTCTGCTCAATTCAAGACTATTATGTTTCCAACTAAATACACTCATACCAATATTATAGATTTCTTGAATCGTAAATGAATGGAGTTCTCCGTGAGAATAATACAATATTTCAGATTGAGAACACAATATATTCAAATCAAGACAATCCTAATCTCTCAATGACTCGCATTTTTCTTGAACTAAAAGAATCAGATTTTCAGTTTCAGCTGTAGATTGTTTTGTATCAAGAATTTTATCAAATTAGAGGAATTATATCGATTTCTTGAAATGAGAATCATCCTCAACTTCCGTTCTCTTATTGGGGCTCTCATCAATCACATCATCACTTACAGACCTTCTTCTCGAAAACCTTTCTCCCTATTCGTAGAGATTATTTCTGAACTTGTCCACCAGTTTACCTCGCAATAAAGTTGTATTCCTCTGGTTTCAAACTACTGAAAAATATAAAATATATCATTCACAACTCCATGTAGGTACAATGTGAGAGATAATCTGACTTAGCACAATGCATGGTTATTATATTTCTTCAAATCTGGGTTCACATTCTTACTACTGAATTCATTTTCCTTGGATCGAAATTTGGTAAAAAAATGTAAAAATATGTTAGGTATAATATGCAGTATCAAAATACCTAAGATGTCTACAAGTTCAAGAAGCTCTTTTCCACTGTTCAATCAGTGTTTGGACAAATTTAAACGTTCATCCACACTCAGGTACCCAACCTCAATTTTCACTCACTATGCCGATCTTGGTTATTCAAGTTTTTCACGAATTATCAGTTTTCGAGATGATATAGCTACGTTAATTG
Source organism: Chrysomela aeneicollis (assembly GCA_029955515.1). Lineage (NCBI taxonomy): Eukaryota > Metazoa > Arthropoda > Insecta > Coleoptera > Chrysomelidae > Chrysomela > Chrysomela aeneicollis. Next base: position 17,316,270 of record JARUHQ010000015.1, on the reverse strand, counting down.
ATTGGATACACAATAATACCTACCCAAGAATGAACGTCTATAAGATATAGGCATGTAACTTACCTCTAAAAGTGGTAATTATATCCTCAGATATCTCCTAAGACCTCAGTTTTTCTTTCATGGTAAGCCAATATTTCTATGCCAATAAAATAGGTTGAACTGGTTGAACAATGATGGATGCACGACAAAAGCACCGAAACAACACACACCGTTTGGCAACATTCTCGGCTCGAAGGGATCGCAATTATATTCAAGAAAATGTTATGGTCAATCCAAATAAACTTTCTCAGAGATTTACTTATTCAGAGATTAAATGTTGAATGTTATTTTGAAAGAAGACATTCCGTGATATATTTTTTAAGAACTTAATTATTTTTCCTGGATACTTTGAATTTCTTGAATTGAGAACATTTTGTTATACCAAATGAATATTCCAGTGAAATAATTTTCTACAATTGACATATTCAATAAATTCATTTCAAATAAATTATTTCAGAAGAAGAATGCGCTTTTTCAAAACAAGAATCGGACGTTGAACAAATATATCGTTTTCATTTGAGAATTTGTTTTTATGTGTGTAGGTGTAAAATCGAAAAAGAAACAACTTTTTCCCTTGAAATTCGAATAAATAAGCCTATTTTCAGCGATTACTTTGAAAAAATATCACTTTTGACAGGTAGCGAAAGTCACGTGACCACATCCGAGTAGGTTATTTTTCATATTTTTCAAAGCACAACTTAACGCCCAAGTCGAATTTCAAAATAAATCATTGATAAAAGTTTTTCCCATATGATGCGGACTTTATGAAGGACACTGTATAGTGATCTGAATTGAAACGAAAAACAATTCCCAATCACCAGTCGATTAGAAGATCCATTTGGAGAAATAAATCATTCTCTGATTTCTCAATGAAAAAAAATGTAATTCAAGCTAGAGAAGTATGTATAGTAAAACAAAAACGTTTTCAGTATATTTGGTTAATAAAATATGGGAATTCTCAATTTCACTCCTTATCTCAAAGAGAAAGAGCTATATGGAAGCCCTGTTTGTTTCACGAAAAAAGAAATTGGTAAAAACACGAACACTAATTTTCTTTGTAGGTGATTAATCTTCCATTCGTTTGAAAACAATTATCCCGGTCCATGCGAAGTTCCGCGTGGTATTTTAAAAAGGAACAAATAATGGCTTCCGAAAACATTATGCTATGACTTTTTACCTTGTGACTCCCAAAGGTCGAGAGGGGTTAATTGTGAGGATTTACGATGCATAAGGGAAAACTTATACCCTAATACAGTAAAATGTGACCTTTTCTAAGGTCATAGATATTTTATGACGAGACGAATGCTATAAAATCGAGAGTGGTTTCCAGAAAATAATGTCCGCTTCGTTGACCACGTGTTCGGTTTCGGACATGGAACCGAGTTTCATTATCATCAATAACCTTGTGAAATTTTAACAATCATCATTTTTGGAAATATTTGTAACAAAAAATTCAGATTCCTGAGTCTGGCGACAGATTCAAATGATTGTGAGGGAACTGAGCTGGTGGATAATAAAAAATAATAAACTACTTGACTCATTGTACGGGCCATCGAATTGGAATTCTATCGAACGAGGTCGAATTAATCGAAGAAAATTGACTATTGTACCGGGTGGATCGCTCACGCGCTCATAAAAAACCTTGACCAAGGCTCATCATTAGATTCATTCAATTCATTCACTTTATTGTATGCTCGGACTATTATCAGCTTTTCCAGGTCATTTATACTGATTTTTGTGTCAAATTCATCAGAACTTGTGATATATCACAGCAGCATTTCACAGGATTCTATTATGAGCTGTAGATACCAAATTTTTTCCGCATTATAATCGACGGGAAGGATATCGGTGTACAGGAGGTATACATTTTCACAGATTCGATTATTTTATATACAGTGTCACACATAGTGTTCGCGACATATGGAAGTTTTTTTTATTAATAGATATAAAGAAAATTTGACTTCGCAGTTAGTTTGTGCTTGAAAAATGAGTAGAATACAGCATCTTTCCTTTTTTCATGTGTTACTCTAAACCTGTCAAATTTGACATTTTTTTCGAAAATCCTCAAAAAATCAGTTTTTTGGAAACTTCTAAAAATGCCAGAAAAAAAAGTTGCTCAGTTTCCAATTTTCTACATTTGTTCCAAATTTGGACTCTCTACTGTCATTTCGACTAAGTGAAAGTTATATTTCGATTTGATCAGTACCTATATACTATTTTCATCCCGAGATGTTGCATTAGCCTTGCATTGTTTAAAATCACGAAATTTTTTATCATGTCTAGTACAAATCGCTAGAACCAAAGTCTTTTGAATAGTTATGAAACTGTAGGTCATTATTGAGTTTACAGAAAAGTATGATATTTCGGGTTTGTTTGTAACTGAATTATTGGTCAGAAAAATAATCAAACTGGATAAAAATCTATTAAAAAAAGAAATACGATAATAATAGAGTTTAATAAGAATGAAGAGAATTTCGTTTATTCCATTACTGACATATTAACAACCATACATTGAAAATCCACATCAGTTTAACATTGAAATAAAAAAACTAGATGAACTTTGCAACAACAAAGACGAATTTCAGGAGATGTATTTTTTTATTTTCTGGTAGCAGGCTAATGTGGGTATTTCCTGGGCAAGATATGATATTGAAGTCTCATATTCATCAAAATTATGAAATTTGAATCATGTTTCGTTCGAATCGATAGAGCGAAAGATTCGAAAAATTAAAAAAAAATAGAAAAAAGTCGAAGTGACAGTAGAGATTTCAAATTTGGAACAAATGTATAAAATTGGAATTTGAGCAACTTTTTTTCTGTCATTTTTCGGAATTAAAAAAAAAACGGATTTTTTGAGGATTTTCGAAAAAAATTTCAAATTTGACAGGTTTAGAGTAACACATGAAAAAAGGAATGATTTTACTCATTTTTCAAGTACAAACTAACTGCGAAGTCAAATTTTCTATTGAAATTGGTTTATTATGAAGTAGAAATCCGGATATGTACGTTTTTTTAGAACTAAACCGATCGATACTCGGATTGATATGATCTATTCAAGACCTAAGATGCGATGATCCGAAGAATGCCTTCATGACAGTCGAATTTGCGCTTTGTAGATTTAAGGGAGCTGTTGAGATGTGAAGTAAGTAGCTCTTGGCACAATGGACCCCACATTATCATCTTATTTTAAGGCTATCTTTCGAGATAATAATCGTTTGTGATTTTCTTCTTGCAGTCTATTTCTTTATGCAAAATAATTGCAACAATAAGTGGCTCAAGGTGCACAGAAAAAAAGGATCTCTCAAATCGAGTTGTAACCGCATTAACTCAAGAGATTGGTAATTTTGAATAGGTCCAACCAAATATTAGTTTGATTTTTCGACAAAATCCTCTTGACTGCTCAGGATCAAAAAGTTTTGTGTCAAATGTACACTTTCTTATTGAAAAATGTGGTTTGTTTGAGGCAAGGATATTTCAATGTTATTGTGAAACAATTTTCTTTGATGAAGCTGATTTCTCAGCACATCTGAACAATGATCCTCTGTGATCACCTTTGATCCATTCTTATTGACCTTTGAAGAATTGCAACTCTGCATGTGCCGATAATTGAAAATGAAAAATATTGTAGTTTTTTCTCAAACTGGGGCTGCAGTATTGAAACAGCAATAAATTATCACTTCAAGCACATTAACATGACCTGACAATACAAAACAAAGCATTCTTAACACCCAATAGAGCCATCAGTGATACGACGCCATGTCCACATATATTATGTTCTAGATTGTTCGCTTCCAGGAAACCTTTTACGTCCATGTTGAGTACTCGAGTTATAAAGAATTCGCGAGCCTGCACTCTGCACTATAGGAACACAAGTACCATCAAAGAAAACTTCACATCAGTAACCTGTCATAATGTAACTCTTGATAGTCTTAATGGCGGCCAACGACGTTATTTGTTGGCGTTGTCTAACTGGTTCTGCGGACAGTGCGCAGACTGCGCATCTTCGCCTAGGGCGCTAATTCTCAATTATGCTTATTGGTCGAGCTGGTCACGTGGTACATGCTTCCGTCATTTTCATAAGAAACGATATTCTTGAGCTGAGAGAAATAATCTTGACTGACATTACTCACAATGTTTTCTAAGGTGAAGACTGCGGATGATTCAGTTCAACCAAATTCATTTCAAGAAAATTTATGTAAACAGGGATTAGTTGAAAAAAAAAAAACTTTCTGGTCAATCTGAGATTATTTTTCTTATCGGAAGATCATACAATTCAAGAATATATATATATTTGATTTAAGAGATCCGTTTTTTTTTGTGTGTCTGTATATCAGGGTCGCAATTTCACATGATATAAATATGATGCAGCTTGCTGCGTCCATTTCAACCAAGGCGCGCGCTTAGCCGCAAGTCAAGCTCTTATTTCAAGGTCACTGGTTTCCTTTGTGCCTTCACAATGGTCCCCAACCAAAATATTTTATTACATAATTCAGGGCGAGGGGCGAGATTGCGGGGTGAGTGCGGTATTAGTCGGGAAGGGAACGTCCCTAAAAAGTTGTCGATATTAGTCACGCGGTAACATATTGCGATAAAATTGTCGCGGAAAAAGGAGCTCGGAAAATTCAGTGCCCGAAAATTTGCATCCGTTTAGAGAGTTGGTCTCCGTGTCCGATATCTGTGCTTTGCATGCCGCGCACGCCGCGGGGGGGGTGGGGGGAGGGTGGGGGGAGGAATTGGGGACAACGGAACTTTTCGAATAACGCAATTTGCTTCCCGCATCGCTTTTCCTCGTTTTTGAGATCGGACGCGGTGTTCACTTCATGAATTCTTCGTTCTCGTTGTGGAACAGGCGCCGCAACGCTCACTGGAATGCTGAGAAGTCATGGAAACAAATATAGGTTTCGTTTTGTGGTGATGAGTCTTGCAAGCAATTATTCATCTTACCCAATTGATATAAGAAATTATGGTTTCTTCAATTGCAATTGCAATTGTGAAGCTCAGTTTATGAAATAAATATTAGAATAAGAGACAGACCCAATAATCATACAAAAATAGTCAACGAGAAAATAATTTATTTCGATATTGTGGACCAAACTAAATTGAATATGAACCATCCATTGAATCAAACAGTAAACCCTGATGCTTTTGTGAAACTCAATTAGTGAAAATCTTGCAATTTAGTCGTGTGTAGTCCATTAGTTTAGTGTTCAATTATGGATCAATCAATATCGTCCTCATCTATTGAAAAAATTCATTTAATCAAAATGTTCTTTTCAATATTGTTAAAACCCTTTGCTAAGTAGAAATTGTTGTCTCAACTAAATTGAATATGATCCTTCCATTGAATCAAACGCTAAACTGATTTTCACCAATTGAGATTTTTATACGAATCCACAAAATGGTTAGGATAAGTACATAATCAGTATTGGCCTCATCTATAGAAAAAAATCCATTGAATCAAAATCAACTAACTTTCTTCACGCTGGGACATCTCCGCTGGAAATAGAAAATAACTCAATTCATGCAAATATAATATCATATCCCATTCTTATTCAAGTCCCTATTTCCGAACAAATATGAAGCACCAATATTCAAAATACTGTTATGTTTCGACATAAAGTTATATCGAAGCATCGAAGTTGTTCATGGAGACAGTTATAAAGCGAACCTGACATTTCAAATATTTTATGCAAAATAAATTCACCACGGCGAAATTTAAAGCACGGCGAATTTGGCATCCTGCTTCGGCCCAGTGGCGGACTTTCCAGGCTGAGAAGTGGCACTTTGCCAAAGCCTATTGATCTCCTCTATTATCTATGATTTTTTTTAATTCTGGAAAAACATGATGAACGCTCATTTCGATAAGCTAAACAATGATATAAAAAAGATTCATGAAAAATATTTGTAGAGTAGGAATTTAACGTTAAAAATGGCAATTTTTTTTTGAACATGCAAGAATTATACAATAGATCTTTCGAGAGTGGCAAGACACTTGGCGTTCGAAATACACACAGACAAGATAACTCGATACTTTATTACTACTACTACTACTACTACTACTGGTACTTCTCAAACTACTATAGAGTATGAAACATGTAATTGAAATTAACCGTTTTCAAAAAATATCATTTTTGCTTCATATTCAACGGACTGATGGTTTTTGATAAATGCGCAACAAGTTTAGGACACTATACCAAAGTTTACAGAATATTCTGTAAACTTTGACTATACTTCGATATTTTAATCATATCAAGGTTGGTTCACTAAAAAATATTATATAATAGACTCTCTACTGTCACTTCGACTACTACTAAGTAACAAATTTTATTTCGATTTGATCAGTACCTACTCTTTTCATCCCGAGATGTTGCATTAGTCTTGTATCGTTTAAAATCACGAAATTTTATATCATGTCTAGTACAAATCGCTAGAACGAAAGTATTTTGAATAGTTATGAAACTGTAGGCCATTGTTTAGTTTACAGAAAAGTATGATATTTCGGGTTTGTTTGTAACTGAATTATTGGTCATAAAAAATAATCACACTGGATAAAAATCTATTAAAAAAAGAAATACGAGTGTAATAAGAATGAAGAGAAATTCGTTTATTCGATTACTGACATATTAACGTCCTTACATTGAAAATCCACATCAGTTTAACAATGAAATGAAAAAACTAGATGAACTTTGCAACAAAAAAGACGAATTTCTGGAGATGCATTTTTTTATTTCCTGGTAACAGGCCAATGTGGGTATTTCCTCGGCAAGATATGATATCGAAGTCTCATATTCATCAAAATTATGAAATTTGAATCATGTTTCGTTCGAATCGATAGAGCGAAAGATTCGAAAAATTAAAAAAAATGGAAAAAAAGTCGAAGTGACAGTAGAGAGTCCAAATTTGGAACGAATGTATAAAATTGGAAACTGAGCAACTGTCTATTTTGGCATTTTTTAAAAAAAAAACTTTTTCGAGGTTTTTCGAGAAAGGCTCGACTGCTATCTTTCAGATCAGATCAGTACAATTCATCTACTCGAACTCGAAACCAGAAATCTCTCGATTGTCGTCCTCGACCCATAACCCCAAGACCTGGACGCCAATGAATCGATATGGACTCTCCTGTATATATTCTCCTCTGTTAGTTCTTCGGGGTCGGTCTAGCCCTGGCCGATCTCACTTCCGAATGCCGACTACATCCACGAACAAACCATATTCGCCAGATAAGATTTCAATTTAAATAATAATTTATAGTGGAGCTAAGTTATTAGGGTTAGGTTGTAATTAAAGGCCAGCCGAATTCTCACTGCCAGATCTAGATTGTGCACCGATAGGGCTGCGAGTTTACGTTTTTTCGGTCGGTTACATTTCGACTGGACCGTGTGAAGTGATAAGAGATATCGCGGATAGGGCGTTGACTGTTCACGCTACATCTATTTTGCCTGTGGGTAGGGAAATACAAGAAATACAGGGAATTCCCACTTCGAACTCTTCTCAAATGACACCCGTTCATGTATGATAAGTCCCTGATGGTGGCCCTATTCGTTTCGAAAAGTTAACACCTGTTATCATTTTCTGAAATAGAAATCGACACCCTCTGAAAACAGCTGATATTGATGACGTACTAACCCGAAATAGCTGAGAGAGCCAGAAATTATTGACAATCATTCTACAATGCCAAATTTACCCATATAAAATATCCTGATGAATAATCATGGTAGCACAAACAAACTATTATATGGACATGAAAACTATTCAGAATATCGTGAATGAGACTATGTTTTGTAGCAGTCGTTTGAAAATTTTGAAAAGAAAAATGTCCGAAATGATGTCATCAATTCGAAATCATGAATCTGACATAAATGGAAATGCCTTGGACTCATGGCAAAGAAAGCAGCGTGTGATTAGTCCTCACGGGTTAGTACGTATAGAGCTCTACAAAATTTTTTTCGAGGTTTCAATGATTCGAGGTGTGATAAAAATTTTTTTCAATCCACGAAGCTCTGAGGAAAAAGAGTTGGAAGTTGTGTTTGGTTTTGTACTTTTGAATTATCTTTTTTTTTCATAGGGTATACCTATTGTTTTACTTCAGCAGTAATACCATTTGGGATATAATTTGTGGTAGGTTTATGATCTGTACAAGAATTACATCCAATGTTCAGGGTCTTTTCGTTGAATCTTTCTAGTACTGGCTGGGTTTCCAGTTTCTGACATGACAATTATTGTTAATTATGTTAGATTCTCCAGAAGTAAAAGGGGACAATAACTCCGATGTATAATCAAAATTGTTATGTAAAGGGGTTGAAACCCTCATTGAATCGCAGAGAGATTAATGGACTGTAGGCAAAAAACTGAGTGGAGTCTTTGATATCTTGCTTTTACCAGTTTTGTGAAGAGACTGGCCAGCCGGCGGTCTGGATTAGGAGCTTGGCCTCTCTCTTCCTTTTTCTTCCCTCTCAACTTTCGATGATTTGATGAACAATATTTCACTAATCACGAAAAAAATACTCCGTAAAAGTCAAGATGACGGATTAACAAGTTTAACTGGAGATAACTTGAGAAGTTCAAGGCGGTTTCAATAACTTGAATATGTTCGAAAGACGAAATTTTTCTCTATTGTTGCTATTGTTCACTTGGGGCGCTGCTGTGAAATCTTGTGTCGCGTATTTATTTTGATATATATACGAGCCAATTACGAATAGCAGTCACAACAAGAGAAAAATTCTTGCGATAATAATAATTATGAACGTAGATGTGAACGAAACAAGATGCTTTCTCATTTTTGCCAAGTATAGAATAAATCATTCGATGCGATGTTGAGCTACAAGAAATCATTCAGTGGCAGCGATTTATTGTAATCTTGATGTCGTGTGCCCCAAAGGCCAACAAATTTGGCGACAGCTGTGCATCCTCGCTCGAAAATCTCATACCGTCGCTAGTCGAAAACCAATTCGCATGTAAAAGATACCGAATGACTAGTTAAAGAAATATAACGAATTGCCCAATGCGTTAAATGACTTCTCCGCCTCTTCAGGAATATTAAGGCAGATAAAAGGAATAGAAGGGACGCTCGGGTGAATAGTGAGGCCCAGATGTTTGGGCCAATTTGGCGAACAAAAAGTCGAAAAGCAAATAATATATCGCTAAGGGGCGTGCTCCACACCAAAAAGACATGTTATCGAGGGTATTATGAGTAGGTAAGAAGCTGATCAACCGTGTAATGAAACTGGACTCTTTTCTTTCGCCGCAATCTGTATATATATAACCTTTGATTTTTGTTTATACTGATTGGTGTGACCATATAAAGATGCTTTTTTTGGTCGAATTTTCTCAGAATATCCTTCTTGGCTCGTTTATTTTTTGTAGACGACTGAGTCATTATTCGTGAATGATGTTTTGGCATAACTTCTGTATATGGATAACGAATAAATAGAATATTTACCTCCAATTATATTCAATGCTAGATTAACAATCCCTTGTGATTCGCAAGTCATAAATATGGTATGATATTTCAGCTCGAGGGCAATTTTGAAAAATTAATGAGGTAGCTGCCTATCATTGACGGTCGCATCTTTTTTTGTTGAATCACCTTGTATAATGAGGGAGTAACATCTCGGCTAGCGCTTGCCGTAACATACCCTAACGACGATTAGTTGTTTTGGCAAGAGGGTCGATTGGCCACTTCGAAAAACGTGATTAAGGGCCCACTGATACTTACTCCACGGCCTTTCACCGTGTACTTTGGCACGACGCTGCTGGAGCTCTATGAAAACTTGAGCTGGTCTTTTTGATGCGGTTTTAAATTACCCATATGCGAGACACGAGGACATGGGCGCACGTTTACAGTCAAAGGCGCCGAAAATTCGAATCACCAAGGGTAGAGAGGCTCGTCCTAACGCATTTATACACCTGCGTTTTTCATAAATTAAAACACTTTCTGCATTCAAAACTAATGTTTTCAAGCTATTCGACCTCAAGGGGTACATTTGGTATAAGACAAAAAACATTTCAAAGCGGACATTGTTTTTATACATAGGTTTCCTTTCGTGTAGCTGAGAGTTGAAAAATATTCTCTCAGATGGTGTTCAATTGCATTTGCTTTGAATAAAATTCCAATACGAGGATTCAAAGATTTCCGCCTTTTCTCGAAATAAGTTTTTGTAACGAGCTAGAAATCTGGTTCTATATCTCTTGATGATGAAAAGATCTGAACAAAATATTGTTTGCCAACACATAAGTGGGGCGATCTCCCATCAATGAATATCAATTGAGGTCATTAATGTTGATTAAATCCAATGTGGAACCAGTTAATCGTATAACATTGATGAACACTTGACGTCCAAATCTCGCGATGTTCGAACTGTTACTTGTGATTATTAAAGTACAGCTGTCAGTCGTCAAACAATTGCGATGAGAGAAAATGTAGGTAGTAGAATTTGACGGACGATTCAAAAAGATCCGTGTAATTCGGCGTAAATTATTTGCCTCCGTGGCCGCCAATAATGAAACGTCGCTCATTGTGGACTCTAAATTAACCAGAGCCCCTCTCATTGAACCTAATTGCATGAGGTAAAACAATTTAAGTAGTTGTAAAAGAAAAACATCTCCTCCATCAGATATACATTTTAGTGTTCTTAATTTGAGGTTATGGTTACGCAATTTGTCCGGCTATATTTATCATTATTTGTGATGCAGCTGGTGTTTTTCAACAATTTAACTTCGTTAGATTAGTCATTACCAAAGGAGTTGTAAGTAACACTTGTCCTTAATTGTCCCGAGCGCGACGATTATCTTGGGCTTCAAGCTTTAATTCAGCATCACCACAGCTTCGCCGATGCTGTTCGTATATTGATGACTAAACGAGCTGAAACCTCGCGTAATTGATGTTGTTCGTATTTTGTACAGGGCGAACGCGAAATGCCCGTTCCTCAGGAACTATAATTCCTCTGAAGAGTTGGCGATTGTCACTTGAATTTTCGTCTTCATGTCAACTATGACTGGTATTGTTGACACGGAAATTCAAAAGATGGGTCGAAATAACAAAATACCAACGACACAACACCTTAAATATTTTTGCTGCATTCGAAACATGTCATACCACTATTATTAGCATCTCAAAAACGATAAATGATACGAAGTTGGTTAAATTAGACTAAAGTTCCCTATTTCAGTGAACAATGAAACGATGCCTCCGAATAGGAGATATCACAAACCATTTTCGAAATATACGGAAAAATCGAAATTGCCTGTTATATTTTCTCAAGGTTATTCAATTTTCTTAAAAATGTTCTGGAGTACTAAGAGAATATCTATTGAATTTTTAAAATATATGGTTTGATAATTCCTCTTTCTTCTTGGTTCGAGAATGCCATTTCATGTTAATTATTTTGAATCGATTAGTTTGACAAAATATGCGTTCTTTGAAATACTTTATGTATTGTAAGGTTGAGGATTATAACATATTGTACATCGTTGAAATCGGAATTCGTAAAAAAATAAAGTTGATCATGGTGGCCGAAACAACGTCATCAGATAGTGAATCTGAAAAACACATCGTATATAGCAGAAAAAAAAGTGGCAAATGAAAATAAGCATTCAACATTTCAGTTTTTTTTGCATATCTTCAGAAATACTCGAAATTTCGACATATTCTCGACAGTCTATTCTTAGTCACATGAATGTAAAACTTCGCCCTAATTAAAGCATCTTCATATCTCCTTTAGTTACCGAGATCCCAATTGTGCCCCTCGATTGTGAATTAGGTATCGGGTATAATATTTTTTTGAGATATTGATAGATCGATAAGTATCGACATATCGATGGATTATCAAAATTAATTAGGAATATCTTAAATAGTTTCGAGAATATTGCAAAAAAACGAAAAATTCTGATTTTTGCTCTTGAATTTTTCACGATAAACTAGACATTTCTTAGATAAGCGAGCCAGCCTGTGTATCGATGCTCATCGGTATAATTCAACCCCTAGTTCGCGGTGTGGATATTAGTCGAGTCTGACTCCAAGTTCAAATCGTCTAACAGCCGACTCAAACTTTGCTATTTTCAGGCGTAAATTCGGCTGTTAGCCGACTCAAATTCAGCTGTAAGCCGACTTAAATTAGTCTGTTAGTCGACTTGAATTCGTCTGTACGACGTTTAACAGTCACTCTAATGCTGTTATCGGACTTAAATTCGGCTGTTAACGGACTTAAATTCGGCTGTTAGCTGACTCAAACTCCTTAACAGCCGACTTGAACTCTGCTGTTATATCAGACTCAAATTCGGCTCTTAGCCGACTTAAATTTGTCTGTTAGACGTCCTAACAGTCGCTCTACTGTTGGACGAGTTCAAATCGTCTAACGCAGTCGACTTAGACTCGAGACTCGGCTGTTAGCCGACTTAAACTCGTTAACAGCAGAATTGAACTCAGCTGTTAGCAGACCCAAATTCGGCTCTAAGCAGACTTAAATTTGTCTGTTAGACGTCCTAACAGTCGCTCTACTGTTGGACGAGTTCAAATCGTCTAACGCAGTTGACTTAGACTCGAGACTCGGCTGTTAGCCGACTTAAACTCGTTAACAGCCGACTTGAACTCTGCTGTTATATCGGACTCAACTTCGGTTGTTAGCCGACTTAAATTTGTCTGTTAGACGTCCTAACAGTCGCTCTACTGTTGGACGTGTTCAAATCGTCTAACGCAGTCGACTTAGACTCGAGACTCGGCTGTTAGCCGACTTAAACTCGTTAACAGCAGAATTGAACTCAGCTGTTAGCAGACCCAAATTCGGCTCTAAGCAGACTTAAATTTGTCTGTTAGACGTCCTAACAGTCGCTCTACTGTTGGACGAGTTCAAATCGTCTAACGCAGTTGACTTAGACTCGAGACTCGGCTGTTAGCCGACTTAAACTCGTTAACAGCCGACTTGAACTCTGCTGTTATATCGGACTCAACTTCGGTTGTTAGCCGACTTAAATTTGTCTGTTAGACGTCCTAACAGTCGCTCTACTGTTGGACGTGTTCAAATCGTCTAACGCAGTCGACTTAGACTCGAGACTCGGCTGTTAGCCGACTTAAACTCGTTAACAGCAGAATTGAACTCAGCTGTTAGCAGACCCAAATTCGGCTCTAAGCAGACTTAAATTTGTCTGTTAGACGTCCTAACAGTCGCTCTACTGTTGGACGTGTTCAAATCGTCTAACGCAGTTGACTTAGACTCGAGACTCGGCTGTTAGCGGACTGAACTTCGGTTGTTAGCCGACTAAAATTTTTCTGTTAGACGAGTTAAAAAAAAAAAACACTTTTATATGTGGCCCTTCAGCTCTCCCGTGCCATCCAGGCCCTCCCAACCCAACCAACGTCGCATCCTACCATTCCGATGCACTCTTCTCGGCCCACTCCATCTGCCGCTCCCGGGGCCATTATCTGTCGACTGTCGGCTCCATTTCCATTAGATGGCGGCGGTCGGACGGGCGGTTGGAGGGCATAATTCGGCCCTCGAAAGCCGCAGTCTCTACGCTCATGACAATGCGATGCTGCCGAGAGAGGCACGTGCTCGTCGGTCCTTGCGAGGACCGAATAAGAACTTTTCGCTGATGGGGCTGGGCTGGGGTGGATATCGGGGCATCGTGTTACGATTGTGCTAGCCGCGTAAATCCATTGTGGTTTGTCGAAGGGAAGCGTGAATGGGATGAGATGCGGCGGAAGCGGGAGACGAGAGACGAGATGACGTTATATTTGGTGGCGTGCGTTGACGCGTCGCGTTGGAAATAAGCGTTTTAATCTCTGCCTGGCATTTTTCAATGCCCACAAGGAGTTCGTCGCGAGAATGTGTTTGCCGTATGGATGAGATGTTTATTTGTACGGCGAATTGATTCAATAAGCGACCCACTATACGGTTTAATGAATATTCCGTTCCGAATTGATGGAGGTTTCTCTTTTTTATGGCGGCCTACGCTGTGCAGCGAGTCTCACTTTTCATGGAGGCACCAACGCATCTTGCGTACTTTTCGAGGTGAAATTTGAAAATTCTTTATAAATCATCATCATTCCTCGAAAACTACTCGCGAGGCTGCGAAAAGTGAGCCAAATCGGTTTTCCTGATTATTACGAGTCAGCAGCAGTTTTGAACATATTTTGCCTCCTGATATGATTTGCTGTAAACAAGGGCAGTTCCATCGCGACTGGCGGTCAGTTTATATCACTTGGGACGAGGTGCATTTTCATCATTTCCATCAGTCCTGAGAGTTTCATCAATCTATTGTACCTCGATAATTACGGAAGTTACGGGGGTGTTTCAATGGAAAGTGAGACACAATGTTCACCTACTAGATGTCAGAAATTGGAAGAAAGGATTCTATGGAAAAAAATGAGCAGATTGGTATGAGCGAAGTTGAAAATTGGTCCATCCGTCCGAAAGTTATGGCGATTTTCTTAATTTTTTCTATGATGGAAAAAAGTGTTTTTTGATTTCGATTTTTTCGATTGGAGAAACGGATTCTATGGGAAAAATAAGCAGATTGGTATGAGCGAAGTTGAAAATTGGTCCATCCGTAAGTTATGGCAATTTATAACATTGTTTTTAAAATGAAAAAAAATTTTTTCGATTTCGATTTTTTCGATTGGAGAAACGGATTCTATGGGAAAAAATAAGCAGATTTGTATGAGCGAAGTTGAAAATTGGTACATCCGTAAGTTTTGGCGATTTGCAACATTTTTTCTATAATGAAAAAAAAATTTTTTGATGTCGATTTTTTCGATTGAAGAAACGGATTATATGGAAAAAAATAAGCAGATTGGTATGAGCGAAGTTGAATATTGGTCCATCCGTAAGTTATGGCGATTTGCAACATTGTTTCTAAAATGAAAAAAAAAAAAATTCGATTTCGATTTTTTCGATTGGAGAAACGGATTCTATGGGAAAAAATAAGCAGATTTGTATGAGCGAAGTTGAAAATTGGTCCATCCGTAAGTTTTGGCGATTTGCAACATTTTTTCTATAATGAAAAAAAATTTTTTTGATGTCGATTTTTTCGATTGAAGAAACGGATTCTATGGGAAAAAATAAGCAGATTGGTATGAGCGAAGTTGAAAATTGGTTCAAAAAACTAAAACAAAGTAATGGTACAATAATTCCTTTCAACTCTAAATTCCTGGAATTGAAAGGTGCTATCTAAATTTTATGAGGACTGGAAGTGAACAGAGACAGAGTTCCAGCAAGTGTCAGAATAAACAAATTGTTAAAGACTTTTAATTCAAATTTTGCCCAACGCAGCTGTTATCGAGTATAGTCGAGACTCCTTCGAAAACTGAATAACAGCGCTGATAATATATCCACCCAAAGAGTGGCACTCCATTAAATTATACTTATTTTGAATTGTAAATAATACCTACTCCGAGATTTTAATAAATTCTATACAAACTTTGAAGCCATATAGAAACTTCCGTTTACCATTTGCGACAAAAAACAATGGTCGACCTCGAAAACCTTCTTTTAATTCGGATTAAATGGAAAAAAATTGAAATTAGGGAAAGCTTCCGCTCGGCGTTTTTATGGATGCCCGAAATATGTTTCTCCTCTGTTAACGGATGGTTAAATTTTATGCCACAAAGTATGGAATTCTCCAAGATCCAGAACGATATTTCTTTGCTTCAATTCAATAATTCATAGAAACCAGTCATCAGAGTAGCAATTTCGAACCTTCTATACTCGATGCAAGCACTTGGACTAGGAATCTTAGGAAACATAAGAAGTTTGATGCAGAGTTTTTCAAGACAAAATAATTTATCGCTATCAAAATATGAACGGATAGGAATGTTGGGCCATCAGTATATATGAAATGTTCATCAGCAAAGTTGGTGCGGTTGTTAAATGGAAAAGTGAAAAAGAAACAAACCTTTTAGAATTAGCGTTCGGAAAGTCATCAGAAAAATTATGAAACTCTCATCAAATATAGGCTGGCAGCAACTTATTTCGATGCAAATTTTTCTAATCGGGTTATTCAACAGATTGTCTGTTGACGTTCCTTTCGGCTTATGGCTACTGAATGAATTCATTGAACACGATCGTGGGTATCTGTGAAACCAGAATGATAATCCAGAACAAAGTAGTCACATCGAGGAGTTCATTTTGTTAATATATAACATATCTTATGCATTATTTGTGACTTTTTTCTGATTTTACATTTAATTATTCACATTTGATATGTTTCACATTATTGCATCTTTATATTCGATATCTATTTTTGGGAAACAACACTTATCCTCAATTCTCTTTATTCACTTCTTGAAGAAAAACAGATTAAGTAATCACTAAATTACATTTTGCGCGAGAAATGCTTCCGAAATCATATTGTGTGATACATTGATGCACACTGATACACAATGAAAAATGGAGTCGTATACAGGGTATACTTTAGTTTTGGCCCATATAAAAATACAAAGTTGATGATGTTTTCTAAAAGACGAAACGTCGCAGAGAAATTCTGCTTATGTTATCGTATAGTCTTTAAAAAGTGGCCATGGCGAAGTGCTATCTGTTTTACATTTACTTTGAAAATAAAGCTATATAGGAGAAAATAAAAACGAAATTCTCAAATTTCGGTTTTTCTCGGATATCTCCGAAACTACTTGGAATATTGAAACTTTCTAAATGTCATATTATTAGGCGCTACTTTTCTCTAATTTAATCGACCCCGTATCACTTACCGTTTCCGATATCCCCATGCTGTTCATTCTTATCTTGGACACAGTGTATAAGGCAGTGTATTTATTCTATGTTCTTTCGAAGGCGAAAACAAAAAACAGAATATCTATAATAATAATATTCATTCACCAAAAAAGAACACATTGACAGCATCAGTTACATAACAAATACAATAGACGATTATAATAACAGAATAAGTAGGCAAATAAGTATAGAGAAAGTTCTTTAGGACAACAGTTGCTGACATTTTTTGCGAAAAACTCATCTTACGGCTGGGGTCTGGAGTGAAGTCAGCGCAATGATGGATGCCACATAACTACATCTGACTCACTCATCGGAGATCGCATTCTTGCCGAACATTACATCACATTCTGTGATGCTCAGCAGTGGCACTGATAATTCACTTGTGTGTGAGTGCATCTGAACATTAGGCAGCATCATCGCACCGCAAACACTATATTCAGTACGGTTCACGCCATTAAACAAAATTAAGATAATAGAAGAATCGACTAGGCCTCGCAATGCCCTGTTCCATTTGTAATAATATCTGATGATGCCTGATGTGGATGCGATTCAGAGATGATTTGATCGTCTGCTGATGGATCCATTTCTGGCGTGCTGATTTCATTTACCCCATTTTTGAGGACGACAAAGCAATTAACGGGCACGTCGAACGGTTGTCTACTGTTTCTCGTCATGCATGCACACAAATTCTCAAATGAAAACGATATATTTGTTCAACGTCCAATTCTTGTTTTGAAAAAGCGCATTCTTCTTCTGAAATAATTTATTTGAAATGAATTTATTGAATATGTCAATTGTAGACAATTATTTCACTGGAATATTCATTTGGTATAACAAAATGTTCTCAATTCAAGAAATTCAAAGTATCCAGAAAAAATAATTTTAAGTTCTTGAAAAATATATCACGGAATGTCTTCTTTCAAAATAACATTCAACATTTAATCTCTGAATGAGTAAATCTCTGAGAAAGTTTCTCGAGAATGTTGCCAAACGGTGTGAGTGCGTGTTGTTTCGGTGCTCTTGTCGTGCATCCATCATTGTTCAACCAGTTCAACCTATTTTATTGGCATAGAAATATTGGCTTACCATGAAAGTAAAAATTAAGGTCTCCGGAGATATCTGAGGATATAATTACCACTTTTAGAGGTAAGTTACATGCCTATATCTTATCGACGTTCATTCTTAGGTAGGTATTATTGTGTATCCAATCAATTAACGTAGCTATATCATCTCGAAAACTGATAATTCGTGAAAAACTTGAATAACCAGGATCGGCATAGTGAGTGAAAATTGGGGTTAGGTACCTATGTGCGGATGAACGTTTAAATTTGTCCAAACACTGATTGAACAGTGGAAAAGAGCTTCTTGAACTTGTAGACATCTTAAGTATTTTGATATTGCATATTATACCTAACATATTTTTACATTTTTTTACCAAATTTCGATCCAAGGAAAATGAATTCAGTAGTAAGGATGTGAACCCAGATTTGAAGAAATATAATAACCATGCTGAGTCAGATTATCTCTCACATTGTACCTACATGGAGTTGTGAATGATATATTTTATATTTTTCAGTAGTTTGAAACCAGAGGAATACAACTTTATTGCGAGGTAAACTGGTGGAAAAGTTCAGAAATAATATCTACGAATAGGGGGAAAGGTTGTCAAGAAGAAGGTTTGCAAGTGATGATGTGATTGATGAGAGCCCCAATAAGAGAACGGAAGTTGAGGATGATTCTCATTTCAAGAAATCGATATAATTCCTATAATTTGATAAAATTCTTGATACAAAACAATCTACAGCTGAAACTGAAAATCTGATTCTTTTTGTTCAAGAAAAATGCGAGTCATTGAGAGATTATGATTGTCTTAATTTGAATATATTGTGTTCTCAATCTGAAATATTGTATTATTCTCACGAAGAACTCCATTCATTGGTATGAGTGTATCTAGTTGGAAATATAATAGTCTTGAATTGAGCAGACATTTATTCCAGTATATATAAACAAGCCATACTCTTGAATCAAAGCATATCAAATCAAGTAATTATTTTTATGTGTGTAATTATTTATTCAACAAAAAGGCTTAACATCGTCCAGTTGGTGATGAATTCGATTTTGTAAAATCATTGGCTATTCTTAAGATTCGAGACTTTTGTAAATATACCGACGTAAAAAGCATTCTGTTTATAACTTCATATGGAACTTCTCAGCACATCAATATCGATCAGGGTGAATAATTATATAGCTAGATAAAGAACACTGGATTATAATTAACTATGAAAGATTTCTTTCTTTCTGTTCAGCATCAAGATTTAATCGACCTCGTATATCTTCTGATAACTTAGATCCCCATTGGGAAGCTCGAAAATCTGGCATCACCCTACATAATCATTTATACTATAGAAACCCTTTACGAACCGTAATACGATAGAATAAATTCCATCATTTATTATTGAAAGTCTCAAGAACCTTACACAATCTCTGTTATAAGCTTGTCAAGTTGTTGAGTTCTAATCAGCATTCCATCTGGTCGGTATATCGTTATCTGAAATGGGCAATAAATCAGGGATAATCCCTATGCTCGACATTTGTCAGGGCGACCTGATAAAATCAAGCGAGTGGTGAAATCTTGAAATTTACAGAAGGTGCACCGTTGGCTTGGCTTGGCTGGAATCCCCGAGTAAGCGGCTATAGGGGTGCATAACTACCATGTTAACCTGTCTCTTTCGCGAATAACGTATACCTCGCAAAAAGGCCCTCGAATACTTTTTTTTTTTAGAATCCGTCTAAGTTGCGGTAGTAGAACGTAGGTAGGTAGGTACAGTTTCACTTATTACCACTAGAGCTTCAATTATTACTGATGGAAATGTATTCGACAACACGAATTGTCTACAAAATATGCGTGTTGGAGAAAAAATTTACAGGTTTTAATTTTATTAAAGAAACGCTATTAGTATTTGAAGTCAGGTAAATGTGAATGTCATACCATGCTCCTACCCCAAAAGAAGAGATACAAATTTCCACGATACAAAATATAGGAGTGAAATTTTCATCTCCAATAATTATTGTTTGTATTGGGTGCATTCGAAAAACAAACAATTAACAGAAGATTTATGGAACAAAATAAAAAAGTAAGTACCACTCCCAATAAACATTTCGTCCTTACTTAGTACAGGCAAAAAGGAAATTTATGATGCATCAGTAGAATTCATAATAAATGAAAAGATAATTATATAAATCACAAATAAGTTGCATAACCAAAATCATTCTGTGGCAAAAAGACTTAGTGCTAATGCCAATAACAAAAAAAAAATAATTATTGTTCTCGAGTGGTTCTGTGAGTGGTTTTCTGGGAAGGGTTGTGAACACCTGAACATCACAATTGGCCACCCTCTTCCGGCATGAAGCCTTTTAGGACACCTTCTCTAATTTATAAGTATATTGGGAAGCATACTTTACCACACGGTTGAACTCATAAATCCTTTCGACAAATGTGACTGGATTATTCTCTGATTAATTGCCTGTCTGAAATGTGGAGAGCAGTAACAAAAAACTGTACCTAATTAAGAGTTTTAATATTAGGTATGTTACATGAAAATTCAATGAATCCTAATGGTATTGCAGACACCAGCCCAGCTCAGTTTCTGAGTTAATTGAGTATGAATTCAGATTGGTTATACACACTCCGATAGTTACAATAATTGTGTCTGTTCACCTCCCCATTAGAGAAAAATTAGATTCAACGAAACCAGTATAGGATGAGATTACTCATCATAAACGTACGTATATACAGGGTGTCTCGAAACTATGGTGCCAAATTTTTTTAATATCTCTTTCCCGAATATATACTTTGTTGCCTCATCTTCGAAGAATTTATTGATTATTAGTAGAAATGTTTGTATTCATAAAAGCGTAATTATCTTGAAAACGTTTGGTTTTTCCGGATTAAAATTTCCAATTATACATTTATCACTCGAATTTGAATGAGTGATTCTAAAAATAAATAAATCTTCTGATTTCACCATCAGTGACGTGGGGGACCATGATAACTTTCTTGTACGCCACTGATGGCAACTGAGAATGTGATTTTTTCAAATAAGATACTTATTGATCAAAAACTTTCCACCGAATTTTAGTGATCCAATTTCCAAACTGTGGAAGTTATATGAATTATAAAATTTGGCACAATAGTTTCGGAAGACGCTTATATACAGAGGATCAAAAATTCTATCAAAATTTGTATCATTCAGCACACCTGCCTTTGAAATTTTCATGGGAGGGGAGAAAGAGGGATAAATATATTTTCTTCTTTGAAAACACATCTGACGTCTTTCACTATCAATTTTTCAGAAAATCATCGTCTCCAGAATATAAGAGAGTTGTTGATAGATTTCACATCACGAATGTAGGATATGTAGGATATGGTAGGATATGCATCCACCCCGTATACGCTGACAGTATCACTTAGTGGCTCAATCGGGTGACTCAGTGATACGATGAATCAAGGGATGTTACGTGAAGAAGTTAGGCTGAGAGTCAGTTACCGTTTAGACGTTGTATTAGAAGGATGAGAGAATAAAAGTGTGTATATAATTATTGTTTCGAAGCTTGTATTTCTAACAAAGACAGCGGTGGGATATTGAATCCATCAGTTTCTTTAGTGGTAATAAGTTTAACAAGATTTTCGAAGCGAAAATGAGTAACCAAAGGAATGTCTTGAAGTTGAAATTGAATAAGGTAACTCATGGTGAAAGTCATCAGTTATAAGAAGCTTATTATTTCGGACCTGGAATGGACCTCGAGGACCTTTGAGGAAAGGGAGTATTGGCTTAAGGTGTCAGTTGGTAGTGGTCCTGTGACCTGTGTGACGAAGGTGAAGGATTCTTTTTCTGAAGCATATTGGTGAACGTCACCGGTATAAGAGGCGAAAGTCGCTATGTAAGTGGGTGAAAGTCACCATGAAATAAGAGCGAAAGTCGCTATGTAAGTGGGTGAAAGTCACCATGAAATGAGAGCGAAAGTCGCTATGTAAGTTTGTGAAAGTCACCATGAAATAAGAGCGAAAGTCGCTATGTAAGTTTGTGAAAGTCACCATGAAAATGTGAGAAAGTCGCACGTATCCACATCATGTTATGAGGACGATATAGAGTCTGAGGACAGACTAACCCCAGGATGGCCGAATGTAGGATATGGTAGGATATGCATCCACCCGGTATACGCTGACAGTATCACTTAAGGCATTTTTTTGCGAGAAACTGTTTTGAAACTATTTGAAACACTCCATTTTCTTGAACCATTTGTGACGTCATAATTGATTCTGGTTCAAAACGTTTTGAAAGCGTCTTTTGGACCGTTTCAATCATGTTTCAATATGGCGAACTGTCATCTGAGGTTAAATAACTATGACACGTGACGTTTTGAAACGTTGCATTTTTTCGGCTTATAAAATGATGACGTAGACGTATAAACTGTTTTAAAACGGTCTTTGAAACTGTTTCGTCGCAAAAAAATGCCTTTAGTGGCTCAATCGAGTGACTCAGTGATACGATGAATCAAGGGATCTCACGTGAAGAAGCTAGGCTGAGAAACAGTCACCGTTTAGAAGTTGTATTAGAAGGATGAGAGAATAAAAGTGTGTATATAATTATTGTTTCGAAGTATGTATTTCTAACAAAATGTTCAACAAAATTCCATGCACGAGCCTCACTCCTTGGCCAAAAAATTGGTGGGAACTGTCGACTCACACTGTAGACATCATTTTGGATTACGATATATTTTGTGTGCGCACCTAATGTTGAAAAATAACAGCGAAGCAGAATAGAATGCCCGCCAAGAAAGAACAATAATGTAACTCATGGACGCGACAATCGACTCCATTGTGTTGATTGTGATAATCCACGTTTATCGCTCCGCGTGTGACCTGACGCGCATCTTGCAACGTCACTCTGATTTGCATAAACACGTAAACACTTCGACGCTACCATTTTAACTCTGATGGCTCGTTATTATGTAGACTTCCACAATCCACGTCAGTTTTGATGTGGAGATTACAAAACTGCTAACGCAAATTATTGTAATGTTAATGAAATTCCAATGTTCTTGGTTAGGAAAAGTTTACAAAATATCATTAATCCTGTGACCCATTCAGTCAATTTGTCTTTCAAATCAGGAGTATTTCCAAAACAATTGAAGACCGGAAAAGTTGTACCTGTCTACAAAAAATCGGATCCTTATCTTATAGAAAATTATAGACCAATCACTGTTCCTTCGACTTTTTCAAAAATATTCGAATATGCATACCTGGATCGATTATTACATTTTATTGAGAGACATGACGTAATCTCTCCCACTCAACATGGCTTCAGATCGAAAATGTCTACTATCACAGCTGTTACGGCTTATTATTCGAAAATTTTGGAGTGCATCGAGGTTGGTGAATGCCCTGTTGGGATATTTTGTGATCTCAGCAGGGCATTCGACTGCGTCGATCATACAAACCTATTAAACAAATTATATTCTTATGGAATAAGAGGAACTGCCCTCGACTGGATAGAGTCCTTCACAAGAAACCGAAGATCTAATGACAGTATTGACAAATTCAATTCTGTTACACAATCTTTGACAGTTGGTGTACCTCAAGGATCAGTGATGGGACCGATACTATTCATTTTATATTGTAATGATATTACTGCGGTTGCTGACACTACATGTATCATGTATGCAGATGACACATCACTTTTGATTTCAGACAAAGACGAAACGTTTTTGGAGGAAAAATGTAATATATAGTATTGAATAATTTGGCTTCTTGGTGTGGTGCCAACTCACTTCATTTCAACTCACAAAAAACAGTATCTATCAGGTTTCATCTCCGACAAAAAATCTGTGCTAGCATAGAAATCAATGTGAACGAAAACACACTTTCTTTAAATGAGGAATGTACATTTTTGGGTCTAACGCTGGATAACTGTCTGAATTGGAAGAGTCATTGTAATAAACTTATATCAAAACTGAGCACTGTTGCTTATTTAATGCGAAATCTCAAGTTAATTTTGACCACTGAACAATTGATTAACTATTATTATGCACATATCGAGTCAAGAATCAGATATGGTGTATGCCTATGGGGAAGCTCCACATTAGCTTCAAATGTATTTATTGCCCAAAAAAAGGTAATTCGAATTATAGCAGGAGTAGATTCGCGAACCTCCTGCAGAGATTTATATAAACGGTTTAGAATACTAACTTTTCCGGATATTTTCATTTTTGAAATGTGTGTATTCATACATACAAATAAGTCGAGATATGTTCGCAACTCTTCTTATCACGACCTAAATACGCGAAATCGTAACAATTTTCATATAAAAACCTACAAATATAATACAACGGCGAAATCACCTTCTTACTTGGGACTGAAATTATATAATAAACTGCCTGATTCAATAAAAGCTATTGATAGAATTCAAGTTTTTAAATGTACCCTCAAAAATTTTTTATTGGATCATAATTTTTATAATATTGATGAATTCTTTATTATGTGATCAATTAATGTGAATGTAGAATATGTTATATGAGTATGTGATTTTAAAAAACGTTCAATGTAGTAGTATGTATAGTAGTATTTGTATTTTTTGTATTTCTTTTAGTAATATTAGGTTAAAATTTGACTGTTCCTATACAATTATTGTCACATAAGGAAATACATGGATATTATTATTATTATTATTATTACTGATGCGAAAATACCGCTCATAAAACTAGTATCATATTTTGGCATGATGTATCAGTCCTAGTTCTTTGGTGATTTCAGAACTTGGCGCTCTTTGATTCTGAATTGACAATGTCTTTCACAAAATAAGTTTATCTACAACTATCGAGTGAATCATCCATGGCTTACTCGATTTTCAACAGTTAATGACAGTCATTACTGTGATGAATCGAGTAAAAATGACAGTACGATGGGGTTATATTGTGACATCCCATCTTATTGTCAAATTGAAATAGGAATTCTAGCTACTATGCACAATACAACCGCGTTTGTGAAATACACGCAAATTCAACAGAGACTTACCCGACTTATGTTTTCATGGTTTCACCTGCTCTTGCACAAATAAGAAAAACGAGAATTAATTTTGTTTTCAATTCTCAACCGTATAAAATGAGTTGTTTCTTGCATGAAACGCTGAAACTGGTTAGGGATGCAAAAACGGAGAAGAATGATAGAACGGTCAGACCAATCAGAACAACATACAATTGTATATTGTTGGTTGCATAAGGCATCTTAGTTATACAGTCACAGGTACAGTATAGCAATAGCATTGTTGAAGACTTAATTTTCTGAGAATCTACAATAACAGGACATATCACGTAGATACTATACTTTTCTAAAATTGTTATTCTGCAATAATATGCATATTATTTGCAAGAAATATATATAGATATTCTTCCGCCTAATGCTGAAAGCTCTTCATTATTTTTAAATTACCAGAATGGAAAATGTACTGTTCAAAAAGTAGGCATTAATAAACAAGTTTCCATAGGAAAGCAAGTAGCTACGTTTTTGAAACTGGAGAACTCTGAATTATACACAGGCCATTGCCTCCGAAGGTCCTCTGCTACCATTTGTGTTGGAGGAGGTGGTGATATCACAGCCGTAAAAAAATTGGCGGATGGAAATATACCTCAGTCGCTGTAGACGATGATTCAAACAGTTGGAAAGAGGAAACACAATTTTAAAAGAAATAACGAAAAATTATAAGTCATTCACTATAACAAGCTCCAGCAGTATAAATAGCTCTGAAACGAGTACTACCATCACTAAAAATTTTAACATGTCGGAGAATGCAACTCCAGGAATCAATTTCAACAGTAGTGTAAATAATGTTACTATATATCAATTATTATGTATAAATAAAAGTTAGGCCTGGCAATGTTTTTTACACATTTCTTTATGTCAAAGTTGTTAGGATATTAAGATAGTTGTAGATAAAACATAGTATTGTACTCGCGCAAAATGGTCATTACCCACTCAGATGAGTACAGCACTCGCTTTCGGCTCGTACTACAATTTTCATCTGCGTGGGCAATAGCCATCATTATGCGCTAGTTGAATAATATACTATTATTCTTGAATCTATATTTTTTCTACAAATTATAAATATCGACATTCACAAAACAAATAAACTTGGTGAAATTGTTTGTGACCCTGATGGATTGATCCGTATTCCGTAGTTAATTGATAGTAAACGGAGTTGGTTGGATGCGAATACAAAATTACCCACCTGAAATTTACTTTTTCTCAAAAATGAATGTATGGCAAACATTCCGCCTCTGGAACCATAAAAACGCATAAGTGCGGTATAAATTTCGCATGCGATGTTCAAGCAGTTAAAAGAAACTGCCATTAAAATACTTAGGTGCTTCATGTTAATTACATTTTGTTCCGAAAATAGAAATTAAAATTCCTGACCTCTCCTCATATATTTGACATGTCTCTATAAATACACAACTGAATGCACGCTCAGTAGTTTTTCAATCTGCTGTCAGCTGCTACTAATTTTGATTGGCGCTTTTCTCCATGTAGAAAGGTCATTTCATCAATTATTTCCTACACATCCACATACTTACAGGGTGATTAGATCACGACCTCGAATTATATCGAACTTGCACGGACTGAAATAGGCACATCCAGTGGCGTATGGTGGGACACCTTGTATGATGCAAATTCCATTTTCATGCATAAAGTTGGAATGGAATCGTTTCATGATTTCAGGAAATAATCGGCCGCGTTTTGGCGGTATGGGGCTCGGATTTTCTCTAACGCAAGTATTCCCGCCAAAATGATCAATTATTAAAGACAGCCTTCCACACTGAATCTGTGTTCATCAATTTTTGATGGGAATAAGGACAATTAAAACTTCCTAATGTAAGTCTACTTGATAGAGGAATGGAGGAACAGGGAATATTGCGAGCGGATTTTAAACTTTCCGTAATCCTTTCATTTGTTCATTTCGGAGTTTCTTTGTCATCAGAAGACTTCGTAGCAGTCATGATTTCAATAACGTCAAAGTTGTTTATTGTCGTGGTGAATATGGAATTATCTACAAAGGAGTTGCAGCTTGTTAAGAATGAAATCTCCTGATAACGCTCTAATTGAATTTATAATGAAACAAAATATTTGCCATGAACATGATGGTTAACTCAATTTGCTTGATAATGCACCCAAATTTTTTCGTGATGGAAATGATTAAATGGATAAGTTGCCTCTTGCGAAGCACTTCGAGTTCGTTAAAAGTATCTATAAATTTAAATTGTTGAATGAGTTGTAGATTCCTTCATAAAACCTCCAATCTGATCTGAACGCATTGATCAACTGGTCAGAAAATAATGGAATGTTACCTAATGTTGACAATAAGTGCTATTGTATTTCATTTTCTAGGTCGAATGATCTTATTCAATTCGATTATCAAATTGAAAACAGCATTGAACAGGTTTTTGAACTTCTCGATTTCTCATTTTTGATCATCAATTGAATTTTATACATCATATTGACTCCGTAGTCAGTAAATCTTTTCAATTATTGGGTTTCATATCTAGAAATACTAAAAAATTATCTGTTATGGCTTTTAGAACGTTCTAACTATCATTGGTATATTCGGTTATTCAAACCGCCTCACCAGGGTGTGGTCACCATATTATCAAACTCACATCGATCACATAGAAAGAGTGCATAGAAAATTTCTGAGATGTATAACATTTGAAATTAGTCTGCAATATGGTGAATACGATTATATGCAAGTTATGCAAAATTTGAATATTACCAGCTTGGAAAGTAGTAGAACAAGATCTGACTTGATTTCTCTCCATATATAAGAAAATATATTACATATAGAACAATGCAAATATACATATATAAAGTTACAAGAAATCAACAGAAATGTAATACATCCATGACTTCAACAAACGAAATTCATAATCATAACACTAGGGCAAATAAACAAATTTATTCATCCAATGTAAGAACAAATGTGGCTCTGAATAATCCAATATCAAAATGTATTCAAACCTATAATAAACTACCGATCTTTATCAAAAACATAGATAGTTATACATCGTTTAAAAAAGAACTAATGATACATATCAGTACACAAAATTGTATGTGAGTCCTTGTGTGATTATTTTGTTAATTTTCGGAAAAAAACCTGTTTATTTTAATACTCACCTGATAAATATGTCCATCAAAATCTTGCTTATACATGAACGGAAATGATAAAAAAATGTATATTCCTTCAAGACCTTGAAGATCTGTCATTCTGTCATTGATAATATCATGTTATGTTCCATCACAAGCAATACTGCTCATTTGGAAAAAAATACTTGTTAAATATTTGTAATTTTTAATTACTATATTATGATAGGTATATTATATATTAATGTATTTATTGTATTTTTGAATATCATCCAACCTATGTATATATTATATTGAACGTAAATAAAGTATTTTACATAAAAAAAATGGAGGTTTAGAATTTACTGGACAATCATCAAATTCATTCGAAACCAGTTTGCAAAGATTAGTAGTATAAGTGTCCGTCTATTTGTAGTACTGTTAAATTATTCGTTTTTAGTTTATATTTAGTATAAGTATGATATAAGAAGGGGAAAATCCGTGTATACACACATAAAAAGAATTACTTGATTTGATTTGATATGCTTTGATTCAAGAGTATGGCTTGTTTATATATACTGGAATAAATGTCTGCTCAATTCAAGACTATTATGTTTCCAACTAAATACACTCATAACAATGTTATAGATTTCTTGAATCGTAAATGAATGGAGTTCTTCGTGAGAATAATACAATATTTCAGATTGAGAACACAATATATTCAAATCAAGACAATCATAATCTCTCAATGACTCGCATTTTTCTTGAACTAAAAGAATCAGATTTTCAGTTTTAGCTGTAGATTGTTTTGTATCAAGAATTTTATCAAATTAGAGGAATTATATCGATTTCTTGAAATGAGAATCATCCTCAACTTCCGTTCTCTTATTGGGGATCTCATCAATCACATCATCACTTGCAAACCTTCTTCTTGACAACCTTTCCCCCTATTCGTAGAGATTATTTCTGAACTTGTCCACCAGTTTACCTCGCAATAAAGTTGTATTCCTCTGGTTTCAAACTACTGAAAAATATAAAATATATCATTCACAACTCCATGTAGGTACAATGTGAGAGATAATCTGACTCAACACAATGTATGGTTATTATATTTCTTCAAATCTGGGTTCACATTCTTACTACTGAATTCATTTTCCTTGGATCGAAATTAGGTAAAAAAATACCTAAGATGTCTAATACAAGTTCAAGAAGCTCTTTTCCACTGTTCAATCAGTGTTTGGACAAATTTAAACGTTCATCCGCACATAGGTACCTAACCCCAATTTTCACTCACTATGACGATCCTGGTTATTCAAGTTTTTCACGAATTATCAGTTTTCGAGATGATATAGCTACGTTAATTGATTGGATACACAATAATACCTACCCAAGAATGAACGTCGATAAGATATAGGCATGTAACTTACCCCTAAAAGTGGTAATTATATCCTCAGATATCTCCTAAGACCTTAGTTTTTCTTTCATGGCAAGCCAATATTTCTATGCCAATAAAATAGGTTGAACTGGTTGAACAATGATGGATGCACGACAAGAGCACCGAAACAACACACTCACACCGTTTGGCAACATTCTCGGCTCGAAGGGATCGCAATTATATTCAAGAAAATGTTATGGTCAATCCAAAGAAACTTTCTCAGAGATTTACTCATTCAGAGATTAAATGTTGAATGTTATTTTGAAAGAACACATTCCGTGATATATTTTTCAAGAACTTAATTATTTTTTCTGGATACTTTGAGTTTCTTGAATTGAGTACATTTTGTTATACCAAATGAATATTCCAGTGAAATAATTTTCTACAATTGACATATTCAATAAATTCATTTCAAATAAATTATTTCAGAAGAAGAATGCGCTTTTTCAAAACAAGAATTGGACGTTGAACAAATATATCGTTTTCATTTGAGAATTTGTTTTTATGTGTGTAATAATAAATAAATAAATAAAAGAAGACATAACACAGTAGCTGTTCGAAAAACTGTGTAACGGTAGCTGAAATCAATAGCTGAGTATTTTCTATAAAAGCATCACGTTTCTCCAATAACCATCAACCACGAATTAAAACGGTCGGACAGATCGCATCACCCCTTATGAGACAGTCGATAAAAAACCGCTCCGCTGAGGACACAGCCGAAACGAAACCCTCTGCCTGCATCACGCATGTGGAAGATGCCGTAACCAAATCGTGTTAAAAATCAGTTCGGAAAAAATCCCGAACTGCTTTGTTATGCACCCCATCTGTAAGCCCCAGCTCGCACTATTTCATTGTGATTTATTAGCACTTCGGTAAAAGAATCGAAAAAACTAGTCGGAATCAATCAAGCATTACTCGAGTGAAGGAGACCTGCAGAAGATATAGTAGGTGGGTCAATGGGGGGTCAGTGTCAGCGCAAGGCGTTTCGTCCTATACCCAATCTGATACAGTGGCTTGTCGGCAGTTGATGGGCGCCAACAGTATTACTGACTGGAAAGTGGTAGATTACCAGAGTATCAGTGATGATGCATTCTATTTTTGAAATTAAAATAATATTTTATGAGCAAAACGAAAATCACTATTTTCTCATTTTTTATTAACTACATTCATAATATTTTCATGCTCATTCCAACCTTTTTTTCATGTTGAATATAATCTGCAAATCAAGAACTTCGATTTTTAATATTCTAATAAGTGTATCGTAAATACTTGAGTCACAAATCGAGTGGATAGTGGATCTTCGAGTGAATAGGACATCCATATCTGTTAATTTCCCAACATTTTGATATTTAAGATATGTTGTTATCTCTGATGAATCTGAAGTGGTTGGGTATAATGGTCCTGCTATTGTTCAAATACTATGCTTTGAACAAATACTATTATATATTATATATATTATACAAAGTTACATTTTTATCTCTATCGTAGCCGTCATACAATTGCTTTTAAATGTAAATTTTTCCATCTGAACGACATGGAAATGCTCCAAAAACCATTGCTACCTTGAACAAAGCAGTAATGTGCGTCTTTCATTTTGTCCGAAAGGTAAACACAGAATATCCAGAATGATATAATATTCTTATTTTAGATATTATGTATAGATTAATTGAATATCGCATTCGTGAATGTATATTTATCAATCCAACGACGTTTTTCGATGATATAAAAAGAAAAGTGGTTTTACCGATGATGTCGAATGTATTTCGTTCCCAAAATTAGGCATTCAATCGTCGAATTTCAATTTGAAAAATCGAGTAAGTGACCTCTCAAGCTAAAATTATTCTTATCAAGAATAATATGAAGCTCTCAAGGAATTTTCTCTTAGAGAGTTTGTTCCAGTTGGAGTACTCACTCATATGAAACTTCTGAGTTCAGATCTATATTTTCTAACCGACACGACGCTAAAAAAATAATTCATTACGTCCATGTCCACGAAGGCACATCGAAAAAATATCGTGTTTTTTTTTCTGTAACGGAGGGGCATCTGGAACGAGCGACATTCCCAAAGAAATCCCCCGTTAAAGATACCATATTGCCCCAACAACGGCCGCAACTAATTAATCTCGGTGACACTGGCGAATTTACAGGAAACTGTAGATAGCGCGAAACCGAGAAGGCATTGCGAACTTCTGCTCCTTGAATCCTCACAATTAGGAGATGCTATACTTTACATCTGAACGGAAATGTAGATTACCGCAAGTCTGAGTACTGGGAAATTTTATCACCTGCAGTCTCTCTAGAGCCCGGTAATTTATTCTTCGAAATTAAGGTTAATTGTTCGGACGAAAAGAGGATTCTCTGAGGCCGTGTCACACGTGAATATGGTCACTATGGTGGAAGGGAACTGAGTCAATTCGAGGAAAAAAAACATGTCAATAAATCTAAGTATTAATTATCACATTTCTGAATTAATTATCATCCATCGATGAAGAAAGCAACGGCTCTGGTATAGCATTATGTAAATCCAGCAGAGCCACAGCTTGACTATTTGCTTACCAATTTATTACAATTTGATTACACATTCTTTATTGCCATCTCGAATATTCTGCCTACTCAAAATTCGACGGAAGAATTTATGGATTATTATCAATTCCAAATAGCACCAAATCACCGAGCTATGACAATCATCCTAAGAAATGTTTTTTTCACCTGTCGTAGCCAAAAAAGTAACAAACCTAGTAATGTTGCTTCGCTGTTACAGAAAAGATCACTTTACTAAAACTGCTTTATTGGAACTGCGAAGGAACTCTCTATCACAGAAAATAAATGGCTGTAGTGGTAGATCTGCAAATCTATAAAATTATTTCTGCTAACATGAAATTGTACTTCTCCACGATAGTCAGTTATGTTACTGTTGTAGCAAAGAAGATTTAATCAATATTTCTTTATAATAACCATAATGTTCTCTTCTATCCTAGCAGAAAATATTTGCATCACGAAATATTTTTTTATAATAACTGTAATGTTCTTTGCTAGCCCAGCAAAAATTTATTGCTGAAAGCGATTCGGACATGCCAAAATCGCAGTTCGGTTGGTATCGTTTTCATTTTATCGCCAGACTTGCAACAGTTCATCTCGTCTGTCGTCCGTCGTTCGTCCCGTCCACTATTCCGGTGATTTTCTGTTCACACGGAGTAACAGTAGGTATTTCACCATATTACCGAAATATTCGTGTTGTTCCTCTATATAATACCTAGTTCTTAGGTGTTTAGTTCACTGTTCATTCAAATAGTTCCGTGTTTTGAGAATATAAAACCCTTTACGAATGTTCGGTGTAAATTTTTGTGATTCCTACGATTGGTATGTGTAAATTATGATGTTATGCTGGGACAGTCTGAAGGGAAGTTATCAGCAAGTGGAAGTTAGTTATCTTACAATAGAATTAGGTTCGCGGAAAATCTCTTCGAAAGTAGAAACATAGTGCGTGCAACAATAAAACTAGAATAAACGAACTTTAATTGAATCTCTAAATTTTCAGAGAGTGCTGGCAATAATTTGAATATCGATTGATGAACATTAAGAGGTTTGGTTGAACTTTGATTATTCTAGTTTTGTTGAATGCATTAAATAGTACCACTTTCAAGGATATTTCCAGCAAATATCTTTGCTATTGTGAGATAATTAACTTCCACTGACTGAAAAACACTCATGTTGCTATTGGCAAGGACTTTGCTTTTCTATAGTAAATACTCTGTCCTGTATCAGTAAGCATTCATATTAACAACAACAAATATTTTTCCTGTATTAGTAATCGATACTTTTCATCAAAAAAATAATAGAATGAAACCTCTTTTCTAGACCATAGCATAGTTACTTTTCCATAACAGGAGAGTATCTTTATTGAGACATCAGAGTTACTTTCTAAAGTAGCTGTGCTACCATGCACAGGTAGACGTTGGCAGTCAAGTGTTCTCTTCTGCAGTAGTAAAGATATTTCCTGTCCCATGTGTAGCCAAAATGTCTGGCTATAGCAGCTGAAAAATCTGCTGTGACGATAAAAAAAATGATCTCAGTGCAGGCATTGGCTGATGGGCAGTGAACAAACATTCGCACGCCACTGTGATCGGGGGTAATCCTTTTCATTGGCATTTTTCGGATAACCTCATCGTGTTACTATTGTTATACATCTTGCTTCATTAATCCAATGGGAGATAAATGATCTTATCTTCGGGTCAGTAGGGAGCTGATGAGGCTGGCGCATTCGTTTCCACGGCAGATCGATTCATTAGCGATGTAATTTACCCACGACGGTGAGACCCGCAGCTGATATTTTCACCATTGTTGAAATTCTTCTCGAGAATGTGGATGCATATTCGAGGGCACGCAGAGAAAAACGATCACCCGACTGATGGTGATGAACTTCAATTTCGAAAATCCTAACAATTTGGAATTCTCCTTCACAGATGAATTCTCATCAAATATGTTCTCAGCTGTTAAGTATTCGATATGCGTCCAAATTTATGAAACATCTTTGCTATTTTGTCAGTCGCGAAGAATTTGGGAAAGGCCAACCACTCATTTGTGCTTTTGGTATAGTAGCCAGAAACGTATATTTACCATAATCTAGTGTATAGCAATACATCAATCAACGAACGCACAGACTTCAATAATATTTCGGTTTTAAATTTTCTTACCATTTACCACTCTAGCTTCAATTAAAAACTGTACATTTTTTCTTCTTCTTTCTCACCACTTACCACTCTAGCTTCAATTAAAAACTGTAAATTTTTTGTTCAACACGAATATTTTGTGTTGTCTTTAAAATTTCCAGTAATAATTGAAGCTCTTGTGGTATTATAAGTGAAAATAATAAGGGGTATCGAATCTGGCGATCGAGCTTGCCAATTGATCAATTCCCTTGTATTAATCGATTCAGTATTTCCTCCCAAATGCAGAGTATTTTTGAAGCTATACTCATCATGAAACGGGTGTCAAAAAAACATTGGAAACACCCCTAAAAACCCGGTGTCACCGAAATATTTTGAGTGAATTTCTGTAATACCGGCTCTAAATTTGCCATGTCTTCTCTCTATATAAAACTCAACATATCAATTTCTTTGGCCACGGCGTACCTATCTGTAAATCTTTAGACACTTATCTGACCGATTCTTT
This sequence comes from Chrysomela aeneicollis, assembly GCA_029955515.1. Lineage (NCBI taxonomy): Eukaryota > Metazoa > Arthropoda > Insecta > Coleoptera > Chrysomelidae > Chrysomela > Chrysomela aeneicollis. The sequence continues at coordinate 17,281,733 of JARUHQ010000015.1, read as the reverse complement.
TTGGGTTTGTTTTTCCTACGCCCTATGAAGTGAGTGGAAACTTTATTGTTGCCTGCTTATAACGGAGTTCGATTGATCTTTCTGATCCTTTTGAACTTTCTGATCCTTCTGATATCTCTGATCTTCTGATATCTCTGATCTTTTGATATTTCGGATCTTTCTGATCTTCCTGATCCTTCTGATCCTTGATATTTCTGTTTTTTATCCTTGATCTTTCTGATCTGTCTGATCTTTCTGATCATCAATCCTTCTGATCTTTCTGATCCTTCTGATCTCTGATATTTCTGATGTTTCTGATCTTACTGATCCTTCATCGTTCTGATCTTTATGATTTTTCTATTGTTTCTGATCCTTCTGATATTTCTGATCCTTCTGATTTTATGATCCCGATATTTCTAATCCTTCTGATATTTCTGATCCTTCTGATCATTCTGATATTTCTGATCATTCTGATCATTCTGATATTTCTGATCATTCTGATATTTCTGATCATTCTGATATTTCTGATCATTCTGATCATTCTGATCATTCTGATCTTTCTGATCTTTTTGATCATTTTGATCCTTTTGATCTTTCTGATCCTTCTTATCTTTCTGATCCTTGATATTACTGATCCATGATCTTTCTGTTTTTTCTGATCCTTGATCTTTCTGATACTTGATCTTTCTGATCCTTGATATTTCTGATCCTTAATCCTCATGATCCTTCTGATATTTCTAATATTTCTGATCTTTCTGATCTTTTTGATCTTTCTGATCCTTCATTCATCTGATCCTTCATCCTTATATTATTTAGAAACAAATAGAGGGTGATGCAAAACTCAAAATTTTGAACCACCCGTATTTGTTTCAATTAAATATCAATCGATAGTAAATGGAAAGTTAAAATAGGACATGTCTGTTTCAGACGCGTGCGGTCTGAGCGACGTCGCGCACATCGAGTCGATCCAGGAGAAGTCGCAGTGCGCCTTGGAGGAGTACTGCCGGTCGCAGTACCCGAACCAGCCGACCAGGTTCGGCAAGCTGCTGTTGCGGCTGCCCAGCCTGCGCACCGTCAGCTCGGCGGTGATCGAGCAGTTGTTCTTCGTACGGCTGGTTGGCAAGACGCCTATTGAGACGCTCATCAGGGACATGCTGCTGTCGGGCAGCTCGTTCTCTTGGCCGTACATGTGATACTTGAAGCTGTACTAGGCGTACACACCGGGCGTGCTAGTCAGCAGGGTAGGGAGGGGATGGATAGAGAAGTTTCGAGTCAATCGGACAAAACACAAAACTGCGTCTCAGATTTCGTTTTCGCGACTGGGTGTCCCATCAGGCTTCGCCAGCTGCTTCTGCGACCGAAAATAGGGGAAACGTGGGTAGAAAAATCACGAAAAGTTACTCCTAAAGGTGGAAATAGACCAAGCACACTTTGTTGCGCAACAGTTGCGCAGCTGTTGGCAAACGTGTTTTCGTGGGGGGAAAACATTGTCGACAAACTGTTGGTCAATATAGTACGAGATCGCTGAACGGACATACAGCAAAATAAAATTATAATTGCCAGTTTGAACTGACAATTATACATAACTGCCAGATAGAACTGACAATTATACATAATTGCCAGTTTGAACTGGCATTTATACATAATTGCCAGTTTGAACTGGCATTTATACATAATTGCCAGTTTGAACTGGCATTTATACATAATTGCCAGATAGAACTGGCATTTATAGATAATTGACAGATAGAACTGACAATTATATATAATTGCCAGATATATCTAGCAATTGTAATTGTCAGTTCAAACTGGCAATTATCTTTAAATGCCAGTTCGAACTGACAATTATACATAATTGCCAGATAGAACTGGCATTTATACATAATTTCTAGATAGAACTGGCATTTATAGATAATTGACAGATAGAACTGACAATTATACATAATTGACAGATATATCTGGCAATTGTAATTGTCAGTTCAAACTGGCAATTATCTTTAAATGCCAGTTCGAACTGACAATTATACATAACTGCCAGATAGAACTGACAATTATACATAATTGCCAGTTTGAACTGGCATTTATACATAATTGCCAGATAGAACTGGCATTTATACATAATTGCCAGATAGAACTGGCATTTATAGATAATTGACAGATAGAACTGACAATTATACATAATTGCCAGATATATCTGGCAATTGTAATTGTCAGTTCAAACTGGCAATTATCTTTAAATGCCAGTTCGAACTGACAATTATACATAATTGCCAGATAGAACTGGCATTTATACATAATTTCTAGATAGAACTGGCATTTATAGATAATTGACAGATAGAACTGACAATTATACATAATTGACAGATATATCTGGCAATTGTAATTGTCAGTTCAAACTGGCAATTATCTTTAAATGCCAGTTCGAACTGACAATTATACATAACTGCCAGATAGAACTGACAATTATACATAATTGCCAGTTTGAACTGGCATTTATACATAATTGCCAGATAGAACTGGCATTTATACATAATTGCCAGATAGAACTGGCATTTATAGATAATTGACAGATAGAACTGACAATTATACATAATTGCCAGATAGAACTCGCATTTATAGATAATAGCCAATTTGAACTGACAATTATACATAATTGTCAGATAGAACTGGCAAGTATCTATAAATGCCAATTCTATCTGGCAATTATAATTGTATTCGTTCAGCCGGTGCCATAAGCGACGCGTCTACACCAGTGTTGTTCCAGGATCGTTTTTTTTTTTCGTGCGTTATTTGTCAGTTGAAAAGTGCACTTCAGATGCCAATAGTGCACATTTTTTGTAATAGATTTATAGTACTATTTCATGAACTTTCCACGCATGCGCAGGGAAATTTACAGTGATGGCAGACTGCTTGAGGAAGGATATTATTATTTTATTAATTTATTTTGTCTCATAGAAATAGGTATGATTTATGATTATGATTTGCTAAAAATGTATACTGATTCACTGAACATGTACTTCAATAATCATGCAACAAAAAGCAAACTCAAATAGAACTCAACAAGAAACTGGATTTACACAAGCATATTCGAGAGCATATTAAAACAAATATCAATCTTTTTCAGAATTTATGATGGTTTGTAAAAAAATTCGGGTAAAATTTCACATTTTATTACTATCTTATATAAACAAGATCAATGTAGAATTTGGTTGGTAGAATCCTTGGACTCTTGAAGGATAGAGATAAAAAAATCTTACATGAGCTGAAATTCACAACAAAACTGTCAAGTGTCAATGGTCATTGATATCAAGCTGACATCCGACAATCGAAATTATTTGAATTTCTTCTACTTCTCAGTTCACATCAATGACATTCAACCAATATTTTTAATAGATCATTGCATTCAACAGATTTCAAGCAATATTTGGTAACCATTGTAGCAAATTTCAATGAAAAGGTGCACTTCTTGAAGGAAATAAGGAAAGTGGTGCCGCAGTGCGCACTTAGTTGAAAAAGGGCGTCAAAGTGCACAATTGTGCAGCCGGAACAACACTGGTCTACACTGGCGCCGCTCTGTGCGCACTGTTGGGCAACATCTTCTTTGAAGTACCGCCCGGTAGCGAACACCGGGCATCAGTTTGGCAACAGCTGCGCAACTGTTGCGCAACGTACACACTGTATAAACTCATGTGTTTTTCGATTGTTGTTCAACTGTTGCACAACAATGTTTGCTTGGTCTATTCCCACCTTTAGGAAGCTATACGGTCTCCCTGTATAGGGGGCTCCTGAGGATGATTTCCTGAATATTTCCAAATCGCAAGGTCACGAAATGATGCGATCCGGTACAAGAACTAAACTTTCAAATGAAGTGAGGAAAAAGTAGTCTCCAAATTTCGTTATAACAGGGTGGGTCCAAATTTATTATTGTTCTTTACAACTCATTCGACGATTTGGTTTAGAATTATTTTAAGTATTTAGATCGTTTCACAAAAAAGTATTCTTGTTTCGTATCGATCGAAATATTTGCCATTTTCAAGTACAATCGAAAAAAACAGCGCAGATCTTTCTAGAGCGATAAGACACTTTGCGTTCGAAACAAACAAGTTTTTTTTAATGCAACTCCTAGACAAGAAAACTTGATACTTTATTATTACTATACAACTGGTGCTTCTCAAACTACCATAGAGTATATGAAGGATAATAATTGAAATTTACCTTTTTCAGTAGATATTATTTTTGCTTTCAAGCAATACGACAAGTTTAGGATACTAACTTTGATATCTCCAACATTCAAGCATTTCATGGCACCATCATGTCATGAATTTATCATAATTCATACTTTTTATCGATTTCTCTGGTGTAGGATGTTCAAATTTACAATTTTTATTCTTTCTGCAACATAAAGAGGTGTCGCAGATAGTCATTAATATTTTTCGATCATGAGTCAGTTTTCACCGATATACTTATGATAGAGGCGAGCGTTTCTTCAATATTTCCGCTCACGAGCGCAAATGCACTTAATGACATTTCTCGGAAAACGTAAATTTTGTGATTGAGATTTCAAAGCGCCATTAGGCTAATTTGTTAACCGGTTGTAGAAAAAAAAATGTTAGATCTCACAAGTTGTGCCCCCATTGCAATTTTGAAGCATGGACGAAAAATGCGCGTTACTTTCTTTGACATGCTGTATCAATGAATGCTATACTAAACAATAATTATTATCGACGGAAATATTCTGGGAATACCATCCTCAGGGACCTCCTCCAGGAAGGCCTTATAGGAGTCATTTTTCAACCTATGTTCATTCGCACTTTTTTTACTATTTTTGGACGTAGGTAAAGTTTGTCAGGTCTTATTATGGGACACCCTGTATATTTTCATTTCATCATTGACCGGTCAATTGAGTTGTTCATTTCGTTTAATTTAATGTTTTCTTCTAACAAAAATGATGCCCTATATGTGCCCTAATGGAAAAGACGGAACTGTTTGGATTCAGCCCCATCATGTATTCCTATATATATCTCAAGAAATGAGTTTTGAGTAAAATAGAACATCATATACCTCTCCATAGTTTCCGAAATATCTGGTGAAGAGATTTTCGAGAGAATAATATTCTCGAATTTAGGAAACAGCAGATACATGTTTATTATGAATCGGCCATTCTGGTGGAAAATAAAAAAAACAAGAAACCAGACTAAATGAATGAATGAATAAAAAAATGCATCTTTTCAAAAGAATTTCAAATATCTAGCACAGAATTATGCTACATACATGGTGGCTAAGATTAGAATGAACAACATGGGTATCTTGTTGTAACGGTAGTCCTATGGACGGATTTAGTCAAATAAGAAAAAAGTTGTACAATATGAGGATCTTCTATGTGCCATGTGCCTCTCGCAGACATTTTTCCCATCTTTTTTTTTTCGGGATGTTAAATAAAATTTCGTTGATTTCCTTCAATATAAATTCAAATTGCTCATATTTCGAAAATAAGAACGAACTAAGCAACATGCACTATATCTGCAAGATATCTATCCAGTTCATGATTATCGTTTCCGCCCTGTATATAGAGTGTGCCATTGAAAACAAATGAATAAACAGATCGGAAATCTTGAAGGATATTATCTTGTGAAAAAAATCAATGGTGACATGTTCAATTTGAATGGATTTTCATTTAAGTGACACAAATTATATACTTGATTTTGAATTCATTCGTTCAACATGTAATTTTATACGTATACGTTTTGGTTGATTATGCATTTTTTTTAATTCCTTCATCTGTTTCGTTTTCGGTGCGAGACTCTGAATATATATGGGAAACAACGAAAATATGTACAATTTTTTAATTAACAAATTTAATTGAATATACCTACCTATATCTATATATGAATTGGGGAGTCTTGCTGTATAATCAATCGTACATCCTTTGGCTAAGGTTTTCACACAGTTGTAAATAATATGAAATTTTCTGAGAAGTGGTTTTACTGATATCGAAATAATATCTGAATATTTTTATGCATTTTTCAGTTCAACTGTGCATTACGATACAAACTTTTTTACAGTTGTGAAGTTTGTGTATGTATTTAGAGGGCAATAAAGACTTTGTATATGTTTGTATTTCACATATCAGAAGGAGCACAATCGAGCAGATATCGAACAGCCCGAAATATACGACTGCGTAATACTCACACAAAAAATGTTCCTTTCTATATCAAAAAGATTATGTAATCCTATGTTAATGTAACATGCTGTCTGTACAGGGTTATTGTTTAAGAGATAATGAAGTTATTGAAGCAGCGAATTGGGAAACTGTTATTTCAAGATAATCTAATAAAATTGTGATATTGTGAACCCAATCCGATATCACGTGAAACGAATAAAATTTGACTTGAATAAAGATATCCCATCATTTTATTATGACAGCTCAGTAAATGAACAGATTATTATATCCAGAGATTCCGAATCAGAGGATATCTGGGTGCCATACTTCATTTTCACAGACAATTGTTGTACCATTCAAGAATTCCGAATATATGCTGATGAATCATATTCAACAGTTTTTTCTGTCTCATTCATTGTGAATCCTCATGTATATATTCGATTCGAAAATTATGAATCCATTCAAAGGTAATTCGTTTGGAAATAGTGGATCTATAGATAATTGCTTGAAACCTGATTCGGAAATTGATTATTATGTCAGTATGATTCATTTAAAACTATAAAAGTTCTTCTTTCACGGTGTTGTTTCGGAATTCGAAATCAAACACAAGAATCAAAATATATGAAATGTGTAGAAAAGCAGCGACAAAAATTAACACAAACCTCATCGATGTTGTTACGTATACATATACCTATCAGGTTTCATGGAATTATTAGAATAGAGGAACATACCTACTGATACTATAAACAATAAAACATGAATTCGTTTTCTTTGTCTAAAATTTCATCGTCACTATAAAAAAAAATTGGATTCTCTGTGTCAATAATTTCTGGAATAGTCCTGTCTAATTGAATGTATGAATGTATGAGTAGAATGTTTTGTTATTATAATGTAAATACATTGTAAATATGAACTTATGGAAAATAACAATCATCAAACGATTATGATTCCAATAAAATGCATCTATATAGTTTGGTGACTATTAATGGAATATACTGTATTGAATCGAGAGTATAGAATATTATTTTGTTTTGTTTGTTATATATAATTGAATCACCAGGGAAACCAACCCTAATAAAAAAATAGATAGTTCGAACTTGTATAATTTAATGAATCCTTTCATCCTACTCAGTTCCTATATAAAACCATGAATAGCTCGAAAAATAATTCAAAATTTCGAAACTTAAACAAATACACGCAACTCAAATGTCAGTTTTGATTTAAAATGTTATTAAATTTGAAGACAAGAACAAAATGAACCCAAAGTCAGTCGATAATAAGGTGTTATTGTATTCTCCATCATGGTGAGTGAAGAAAGGCAAATGAAAAAAAACTCAACGGTTACTTCGATTTTACTTCTAGAAACCCTACTGTATTTAATGGAAATATTTACCCACCCTGGGATAAGCAAGCGTGAAATCCGGTAAACCAACAGTTTCTCAGAAATTCATCAATAATCGTGTCAAGCCAAGATCTAGCTCGGCAACTAACTGCCAGTTCATACCTTGAATTCGCACAATGCCGAACCATTAGCAGATGACCATTAGCTGGTAACCATTAGACGCAAAATTGAATAATTTGTCAAAATCGCACAACGGCGAACGATGCGAATTGACCGTTTAAAAGCCGGACAGTGGCTGAATTGTAAACATCGGTGCTAATTGATGAAATGGATGTTACCGTTTCAGCACTGCACATGCAGAGATTCGATTCCGGATACAAGAATATGTCGTTTCGGCAGGTTATGACCCAGGGCAGCCCCTTCATGTGATTCTTCACATTCTCACACCAAGAGAATCTCAAGAGATTTTCTTTCGATATACTGGCATGAAACGGTGAATTGCCGGAAAAAAGATCAAATGCCAAAAGTGATCATATTTATCCGGTGAGTATAGTTCATCGTCGTAAGTATGTATTCAGAAGTGGGATCCATCCTGATGTACATTCGATATGAGTGAAACGACTCATTCCCTGAGGCATCATCTATTTTCAAAGTCGGATACAAACATCGATGAGGTTATTTACTGGAGGTTCATCCTTCTGCAAGGCCAAATCTCCCAGGGATGCATTAATTTCAATTAATTCAAATAAGGGTGGTTTTGATTATGAAAATGGACATCGAATAATCTCATACTGATAATCTAATGAAGACCAGACCAAGTATTCATACAGAGTATTTTATTTATCATCGCTCTTCCAAATATTTTCCGAGGTATTTTTTGTAAATATACTATGTGTCAGTTGTGAAGTACCTATAATAACCCCAACATCTCATGCATCTGTCCCTGTTATGGAGTATTTTTTATGTCTGGAGTTGAGCTGAGGCTCCTGTAGATCAATCGAAAAGCGAATTTGTGGAAATCATTATACCAAGTGATATCAATCCAGATGTCTACATCCTCAAAACATGATTTCTATCACAGCAGAACGATTAAATTTCTTTTAGAGTTACAATCCAATGTTATTCTGGAGAAAATTTATAATTTTTCTGATTTCACCAGTGGCGGAAAAAAGTTGTGAAAAGAGAAAATGACTCCCTTCTGTTACGCCACTGGTGGCAACTGAAGATGTGATATTTTCCAAAATGAATTACTTATTATTAGACAAAAACATTATCTCAAAATCAATCGAAAATTTTTGAAAATGTGGAAGTTATGAATGCTACGAGGTACATTGAAGAAAAGAGATATTGAGGAATTCCAAAAGTTTTTCGATAGAAATCTTTCAAGATGTTCAATTTTGGAACCAAAACTGGAAAGGATTCGAAAAGAACGAATGATCCAAATTATCAAACAACATACAAGATGGATGAGATAAATTGTCATTTTCAATTTGATTAGACAAAAATGCGGATATTTATTATTCGAAACGTCAGCTAAAAAGCAATATTTCTTTCTTCAACGTAAATACCAACTGACCTGCGACATAAATGGTAATTGGGTCAGATTCTTTTTTTTTTATTAAAGGAAGACCTTTGATGTTCGTATAGAACATTGTACGAGCCAGTGGCAGGATATTGGGATAAGATATAGGTATTGGATATTTTCTCTGAAGTTTGGAATTTATATAGGCATCAGGAAACACCTCATACTAAGTATAGGTACCTATGATGAGTTCTACAATTTCGCCGTTCGAAAGATTTCTGATGGACAGATGTTCGGCAGGTCACGAGCTCGACAAGAAAAAGGTTTTTTTTTTTTCATCAAATAATAATCGGGTCATGTGATGACAAACACATGCTGTGAAATGCTCTCTTCGACATCGTTGTCTCAAAGCTTGAAGCGAAGGGCTGCCATGTCCTCGAGCATTCGGGAGCATCGATAATTCGACTTTTTGTGCGAGAAAAACGGGTCGGCCTGATCCAATGCGTCTTCAGATGGACGTGTGCGGGACGCTGGCAAAAGGACCAAAACGAACAGGGACTTGATCGCGTCTAAGGACAAAGATGGTAACCAAGGGAACCGTTGACCTGTTCCCATTGGCTACTAGAAAAGTGTCAATAGATACGCCCACACGCCGCCGTGCTGCCTGGGCTAATCAACCGACCGAACGGAGGACTAGAGCAGGATGCCAGTGGCGGGGCCCACGGAAATCGGAAAAGGCCCCCCGATACCTCGTTTTCCAGTTGTAGGTACTGGCTGTTTATGAAGAAACACCGTGAGCAATAGCGCTATAGCTGGTAAGCCGGAGCCCTATGAATAATCTTCTTTTTTGAATAGTTATATATATATATATATATATATATATATATATATATATATATATATATAAACTACGCAACACTAATTACGTCGCACCCCGAAATTTTGCCCCTGTTTAAATTTGAATAACTTTTTTCTTCTTTGAACAATTTGAATTCTGTTTGCACTGTTCGCTAGCTCAGTCCTTCAGCTATAATCTCGTACTTCTTCGATACATAAGGTTATTTCCATAAAATTGCTACGGGATGTTTTTTGGAACTGTGCAAAATTTCGAAATTTTCAAAACGATCCCAAATGAAGAAAAACTGTTTTTTTTTTCAACTTTAACAGCAGAGGCATGAAGATTATCTCATTATCTTTGGCCATCTCCAAAATTGCTTTCTTATCACTTTTATTTACAGAGTGATTTCAAAAAATCAATTTTTTGGTTTTGCAGTCATAACTTTTTTCCTCTTCAACCGATTTTCATAATCCCAGAATCATTTTGAAGCTGAAACGTTAGATGAACAGACATGAAGATTAGAATTGACTAAAAATAAATATTAAAGGAGAAGGTTTCTGCAAAGGTGACCCAAATCTAAATCCCCCTCGAAATCCCGATTAAAAAAGAAAAATTTCCAAAACGTTGTTTGATCGAAACGAAAATATCACCACCATAAATAGTGAAAAAAAATTTTTTACCCCCTTCCCCCCAAAATTTTTTTTGCAGCTAAAATTTTTGCTGGTCAAACGGTTAGATATATCGGTAAACATATTTCACCTGACCCCCACATCGGGATCGGCCCCCTTGCCCCCTTGTGGTACTTTGGGTACGGATGAAGGGGAAGGAGATTTTTCTGATTTTTCTACATATAATTTTAGTGAGTTTCGTACAAAACTACTAAGAATCGCCCAAACTCGAGTTCTCCAAGTATCATAGTTTGATGTACAGGGCGAAAAAAAAGTTATTTTTCAGAATCGAGACAATCGGTACCCATAGCTGTATTCAGCGGAAAAAGTTGATCAAAAAGATAAAAAAATTTGTTTTATAGGCGTACGCATAACATTTTTTTTGGGGGTCTAAAAAATTTAATTCTTTGAAAAAAATCCAAAACATGATGGAAGACTTTGTAGAGGGGGTGAGAAGTTTACCCTGAAATTTTGTTGCATTCAGAATTTTGTTTTTATTTTGAATTTTTTTATGAAGTATTATATCTTCAGAAAAGAAAGACCTACGAATAGTTTTTTCTGTCCTGTTCTTTATTTTCACGAGAACTTAATTTTCAACCTGTCTTGTCAGTCACTCATTATGATTTTTGTTACTTTGGTTACGGACCATGCATTTTTTTACCTGATTTTTTTTCTAGAACATGGCGTTTCAATTCGGTTTTCTCACGCACAATTTTTGACTACTGAAAGAAAAAAAGATCTGGATGTGTCCAGAATGAAGATCCTTCCGAAAACAAGTTGATTTTCATTTAATTCTCCTCCCAGTCGGGATTTACAGAGTGTTTCAGATTTGGGTCACTTTGAGGAAACCCTCGATCTTAAATGTACATCTTGAGTTAATTCTGATCTTCAAATCTTCTTATATGAGGTTTCAGCTTCAAAATGAGCCTGAGATTTTGAAAATCGGTTGAAGAGGAAAAAAGTTATGACTGCAAAACCAAAAAATTGATTTTTTTGAGATCACTCTGTAAAGAAAAATGATAAGAAGACAATTTTGGAAATGGCCAGAGGTAATGAGATAATCTTCATGCTTCTGCTGTTAAAGTTAAAAAAAAACTGTTTTTCTTCATTTGGGATCTGTTTGAAAATTTCGAAATTTTGCACAGAACATCCTGTAGCAATTTTATGGAAATAACCTCATCTTTCGAAGAAATACGAGATTAAAGCTAAAGGACTGAGCTCTAGCGAACAGCGCACACAGAATTCGAATTGTTCAAAGCAGAAAAAAGTTATTCAAATTTAAACAGGGGCAAAATTTCGGGGTGCGACGTAATTAGTGTTGCGTAGTTTATAGCTATACCTAGTAGGTATCTGGTTATATAGAATTCTATAGAATTCGGCTGAATCCAATAGAATAACATCACATATTGATAATAAAGCAACAGTTTGTGAATAAAATGTGTTAAATATTCCTGTAACAATATTTTCTGATTGTGTATGACAATATGCAGTGTAAAACAATGAATGATGCCTGAACAACTGAATGATTCTGATTGAAATCAAATGTTAATACTTGCACTAAAGTGATATAAGTTTACTTTGAGTGTTACACCTATATGGGAATCGTTTTTTTATATTATTTAATTCAGTTTTGTTATCGGAAATTCTAAAATCATGAAGTATATACATGGATTTTTATTAGATTTAAGTATGGGGTCTATGGTAAAATCAATATTTTTCATGTTTCGATCGGAAGGACCGATTTTTTTCATTGGATGTTCATTTATTTTTTTTTATCATGAGTATTAGATTTTAGTATTGTATTCGAAAATTCCAAATTCGTAATCGTTATCAACGGATGGACCGATTTTCCACTTCGGTGATAACATCATTCTACTCGTTTTCCCCATCATAAAATCAATCCATTTCTCTAAACAGCAGAACCGAAATCGAAAAAAAATGAATCACAGGGGTATCCTTGGAACTCTTCCGAATTTTTCAAATCGCCAAAACTTCCAAACCAAACGGACCTATACTGATTTTTTCCATTGGATTCTCATTGTATGGGAAAAAAATTGTTATTGATATTTCTGAAAAACTCTAATTGCGGTTAGTTTTTGCATGTCTGATGACAACCAAAAAATCCGTTACGACTTATATCACGTGACCTTAGATTTGACGGGAATTTGAAAAAAAAGTTATACGTGATGCCATCGAGTTCTCATTTTTCTTCTTTTCCTTCATAGAATTCAGATTTAGTATACGAAAATAATCATGATCTGAAATGAACGAAAATTTAGACAGATAGTGAATTGGAACTCATGGTCCTATGCAGTGATGGCCTGCTCGCTCACCTGACTTCACACCACTTGAGTTTGTTCTACCCATTCGAGTGATGTGACTCTCAAATGACCTCGAACAACCTTTTTAAACACCTTCTGACGACCTTCAAATAACAATTTTGAAAAATCATGAAAAATCTTGAAAAATCTCGAAAGATCTTGAAAAATCTTGAAAAACCTTGAAAAATCTTGAAAACTCTTGAAAAATCTTGAAAAATCTCAAAACATCTTGAAAAATCTTGAAAATACTTGAAAAATCGTGAAAAATCTTTAAAAATCTTTAAAAATCTTTAAAAATCTTTAAAAATCTTTAAAAATCTTTAAAAATCTTTAAAAATCTTTAAAAATCTTTAAAAATCTTTAAAAATATTTAAAAATCTTTAAAAATCTTTAAAAATCTTTAAAAATCTTTAAAAATCTTTAAAAATCTTTAAAAATCTTTAAAAATCTTTAAAAATCTTTAAAAATCTTTAAAAATCTTTAAAAATCTTTAAAAATCTTTAAAAATCTTTAAAAATATTTAAAAAATCTTTAAAAATATTTAAAAAATCTTTAAAAATCTTTAAAAATCTTTAAAAATCTTTAAAAATCTTTAAAAATCTTTAAAAATCTTTAAAAATCTTTAAAAATCTTCAAAAATCTTTAAAAATCTTTAAAAAATCTTTAAAAATCTTTAAAAATCTTTAAAAATCTTTAAAAATCTTTAAAAATCTTTAAAAATCTTTAAAAATCTTTAAAAATCTTTAAAAATCTTTAAAAATCTTTAAAAATCTTTAAAAATCTTTAAAAATCTTTAAAAATCTTTAAAAATCTTTAAAAATCTTTAAAAATCTTTAAAAATCATTAAAAATCTTTAAAAATCTTTAAAAATCTTTAAAAATCTTTAAAAATCTTTAAAAATCTTTAAAAATCTTTAAAAAATCTTTAAACATCTTTAAAAATCCTTAAAAATCTTTTAAAAATCTTTAAAAATCTTTAAAAATCTCTAAAAAATCTTTAAAAAATCTTTAAAAAATCTTTAAAAAATCTTTAAAAATTCTTTAAAAATCTTTAAAAATCTTTAAAAATCTTTAAAAATCTTTAAAAATCTTTAAAAAATATTTAAAAAATCTTGAAAAAACTTAACCTTCAAAGCAAGTATACATATAATAACCTTGACAATTGAATTGTCGTCTGATGGGCTATTTTTGTTATTTAGTTAGTGAATCAAGATTGCCGTCGAGACGTCGCGGGAGATGTTGAATGACGATCTGTTATCCTTTCAACCAAGACGAAAGGGGCAGCTTTCGAGCAGGGTAACCAAATACCTCACGTAGATATATATATATTATGCACACAGAATTCTTAGATCAACTCGTTGGGCTGGCGACTCGTATTTCGGGCGCTTCTCTTGTCTTCGGTGTTTGGCTACCGCTATTTTACACCATTAATGAAATGGATTAGACGTCAGAGGAGTTGGATTAATTAATCTGTACAATCCCCGCGGGACGAAGCCGAAGCACTTCTGGCGTCTCATTAGGGGGACTCACGTGACTTTTGCCAAACCGACATGAATAAGATTATATTGTTAGCTCGGAATACATATTACAGACTCTTTAGGGGTCTAAACGTACATATACGCGCTATACCTGTAGATAGGGGATGTTATCAGGTCTATCGCCAATTCTTCGTTCTTGAAATAAACTACGCAACACTAATTACGTCGCACCCTGAAATTTTGCCCCTGTTGAAATTTGAATAACATTTTTCTGATTTGAACAATTTGAATTCTGTTTACATTGTTCGCTAGCTCAGTCTTTCAGCTATAATCTCGTACTTTTTCGTCACATGAGGTTTTTTCCATAAAATTGCTACAGGATGTTTTTTGAAACTGTGCAAAATTTCGGAATTTTCATAAGGATCCCAAATGAAGAAAAACAGTTTTTTTCAACTTCAACAGCAGAGGCATAAAGGGGATCTCATTAACTTGAGCCATCTCCAGAATTGTCTTTTTATCTCTTTTATTTGCAGAGTGACCTCAAAAAATAAATTTTTTGGTTTTGCAGTCATAACTTTTTTCCTCTTCAACCGATTTTCAGAATCTCAGGATCATTTGGAAGCTGAAACGTTAGATAAACAGACAAGATTAGAATTGACTAAAAATAAATATTAAAGATCAAGGGTTTCTGCAAATATGACCCGAATCTAAATCCCTTCCGAAATCCCGATTAAAAAAGAAAAATATCCAAAACGCTGTTTGATCGAAACGAAAGTATCACCACCAAAAAGACTGTAAACAAATTTTTGACCCCCTTTTCCCCAAAATTTCTTTTGGGGGTTAAATTATTGCTGGTCAAACGGTTAGATATATCGGTAAACATGAAAAATGGAAAAGCCATAAATTGGACAACAATTTTAGAAAGAGAAATTAGTCTATCCAATTAGAATATCAAACATAGTTTGAAATGAATGTCTGGTAGACTACGAGCAGAAAACAACTACTTTCCTGGTAAATACCACGCAGAACATTGAATTATATCTGCTCGTAATCCATGCAGATCGCAAATGTTTCTTTCTTCCTAAGACGTGACAAATTCACATCGGGACAGGCACGCCTAACAACCTACAGACCGGTTTCGGGCATATTGGCCCTCATCAGTGCAGGGTAGTTATTCGAGTAGAGACCGTAAGATCTCCACTCGAAGCGATTTCAAACTATGTTTGATATTCTAATTGGATAGACTAATTTCTCTTTCTAAAATCGGTAAACATATTTCACCTGACTCACACATCGGGATCGGAGATTGAAAAAAAAAATCTCTCCCCCTCCACCCCTTGGGGTACTTTATGGGTACGGATAGAGGGGAAGGAGATTTTTGTGATTTTTTAACATATTATTCTCGTGAGTTTCGTACAAAACTACAAAGAATCGCCCAAACTCGGGTACTCCAATTATCATAGTTTGATGTCCTGATCTTTATTTTCACGAGAAAGTAATTTTCAACATGTCTTGTCAGTCACTCATTATGATTCTTGTTACGTTGGTTACGGACCACGCATTTTTTTTGGACTGATTTTTTTTCTAGAACATGGCGTTTCAATTCGGTTTTCTCACGCACAATTTTTGATTACTGAAAGAAAAAGAGATCTGGAGATCTGGATCCAGAATGAAAGATCCTTCCGAAAACAAGTTGATTTTCATTTAATTCTCCTCCCATCAGTCGGGATTTACAGAGTGTTTCAGATTTGGGTCACCTTTGAGGAAACCCTCGATCTTGAATGTTTATCTTGAGTTAATTCTGATCTTTATATCTTCTCATATAAGGTTTCAGCTTCAAAATGATCCTGAGATTTTGAAAATCGGTTACAGAGGAAAAAAGTTATGACTGCAAAACTAAAAAATTGATGTTTTGAGATCACTCTGTAAATGAAAGAGATAAGAAGACAATTTTGGAGATGGCTAAAGTTGATGATATAATCTTAATGCATCTGCTGTTAAAGATAAAAAAAACTGTTTTTCTTCATTTGGGTTCCTTTTGAAAATTCCGAAATTTTGCACAGTTTCATAAAGCATCCTGTAGCAATTTTATGGAAAAAAACTCATGTATCGAAGAAGTACGAGTTATAGCTGAAGGACTGAGCTAGAACAGTGCAAACAGAATTCGAATTGTTCAAATCAGAAAAAAAGTTATTCAAATTTCAACAGGGGCAAAAATTCGGGGTGCGACGTAATTAGTATTGCGTAGTTTATTTTGAGGTATTCTTTCTGGAATATCGGGATAATCAAACCGACGTTGAGATATCGATATTGTAATATATTAATAACGCTTTTCACCTTCATCTGACGATTATTCTGACGTTATTAGAAATGTAATAAAGAAGATAATAGATGAAACAAAGTTGTGACGATACGTTAGCGAAAGAGGAGTGCACTTAGCAATTGGTAAGTGTACGGAAACCCCTACGAATTCACCAGATACACTTTCGGACTCCATTAATCACTGGTCCGGACTCCCTCTTTTTTACTTTATTGCATTGGATACTACTAATCCCATGCCCAAATTCTGTCGCTTATACAGTTCCTCTCCAATTTATATACCGGATGATTTGAATGAAAAATTGCTGTCCTTCGTACGTGATTTATATTAAATGCCTTTCAGGACATTGGAAAATTCACTTTCAGAGTTGGATTCATCGTTTATTGAGAAAATCAAAACGATTCATCATGAGAAAGTCAAAAAATGATTAGATGAAAATGGGTTCAGAGATAGTTGAACTATTTTTCAGGGAAATGAAATTGTGCGATACTAAATCCGAATATATCATAATTCACATTACTTGTTGGTCTATCAATAAAAATTCATTGGTGAAACATCACCCTCTAATTCCATCAGGATATCCTAAATAGGTATATCACATATTAGCAGTATTTCTTAGTGTCATTATTCCAGCACCTTTCCTGTCGAAGACCTTCAGAAACAGTGTTATGTTCATGAGATGCATCAAGTTTCTCATGATCCCTCAGAAATGGGAACATCATCAATCATGCTACGGAATGTTAAAAATTGATGGTGTGCCATTTCAAACACCTGTTGTCCCGAGTAGTCGATTGATTTATTATGGACCCGATCACTTAATGAAGGTGCCACAACATGATACATAAAGTACTACAAATTCGGCAACGGCAACAATATGAATTGAATGAAAACAGTCATCATTTCATTATATGTAAGTACTGAATGCTGCTTGTCCATTTTCGTACAGTATGACCTTCAAACGAACTAATATAACCTTGAAATATATTCAAATGACCTTCAATACATCAGCACCCACATCACGCTAAGAAATATCCATCTGATGAATCACAGTTTCTTGTCATCCCAACTACAAAAAAAGTTTTCCCCACTAGGGAAGTACACCAGTCTGAAAATGACATTTCATTCAAAGTAGATATAGTACTATACTTTGTATAGTATAATCTTCATTAATTCACTAACAAGAAATCGCAGCCGGTGTATTCACTATTCCTTATTGTGATTTTAACTTGAAAACTCTGGTATGATCTGTCTGAGAAAATATTGAAAATCACTGTCAGCAGATATTGCAATGTATTCAGGAATATTCAAAATGATCAAAAACTCATCATGGAGTTACCACCACCGGTATATATTTGAGATTCGAATTGTCACTTGTTGTCATATATAGTACATTTTAATATATTATATATAAAAGTTCGTTTCACTGAATAAAAAACAAAAACTACCAGTGCTCATCGATTAATTACGATATTTGATACAAGGAAGAAGTACTCTTTCAGTATTGTCTAATTTACTATTCCTCAAATGTACATTTCAATCTATCATATAAAGTTCATTTCACTGAATAAGAAACAAAAACTATACCAGTGCTCATTGATTAATTACACCCCCCCCCCCCCCGTATGACCTTCAAATAGCCTTGGACTATCTAACGGCGCGTTCACATGCTGGCTTTTCGCGTTTTGGCTTATGGCGTATTGTGATTCGATCCATAGGCCGATCTTTATGAGCGCGTATCAAGGTCATCCGCCAAAAAGTCGAATACGTTTCTACTTTCGCTTAAAAGATGCTCCGATTTTCTGGGTCTTCACTTTTTAGCTTAAAATCTCCCTCATTATCATAAATTATAGCGTAGCATTGTTTTATTCAAGCTTTCCGCGATAGTCGAAAGCTGTCATGTGAACGCACCGTTAGAAAGACTCCTATATAGAGACTTGCTCTACAGGGTCACTCACGGTCGATGGTACCTTAGACGTTTACGGAGAACGGGCCGTAGGATTATTCTGAAAATTTGGTTTATTGGGTAATCAGTTTTGTTCTATCGATCTAAAATATTTTCAGCGTTGCGGCGTTGCCGCTTCTATCCAAAAGTAGCAACAACTTTGTTATTTCAAATGGAACACCCTGTATTTTATTTCATTTTTAGATTCTTCCTGAAGAGCTGATTTCGTCGATCTATCATACTTGGGGTATAGCGCGAAATATTACAGAGATATAGGGTGTGAAAAATCGAGATTTTTCAACTTTAGGAATTTTTTGTGTCGAAACTAATCATTTCTGCTCAAAACGGCTTACATGTCCCTATCTTAACTTTTCATTTACTATCTACTGACATTTAATAGAAACAAATAGAGGGTGATGCAAAACTCAAAATTTTGAACCACCCGTATTTGTTTCAATTAAATATCATTCGATAGTAAATGGAAAGGTAAGATAGGGACATGTCTATGTCTATGACTATATCTCTGTAATCTTTCTCGCTATACCCCAAGTATGATAGATCGACGAAATCAGCTCTTCAAGAAGAATCTAAAAATAAAATTAAATAACAAAGTTGTTGCTACTTTTTGATAGAAGCGGCAACGCCACAACGCTGAAAGTATTTCAGATCGATAGAACAAAACTGATTACCCAATAAACCAAATTTTCAGAATAATCCTATACGTCCCGTTCTCCGTAAACGTCTAAGGTACCATCGACCGTGAGTGACCCTGTATAATACATTATCAAAACTTGAAACAAATAATATTGGATGCTCTCCAAATTACCCTCAAAAGTACACCGACATGGGAGGACCCGAGACCGCCCTGTCCACGGATCCGTTTCGCAATTGACAGGTGACAGAGATCTAATTGTTCCGGTCCATCCCGCGTGGCCTGGAACATTAGTTTGGCGGAGCAGCGATGAAAATGTTCCGCCAAATTTAATTGGATAGCTCAGGTGTGACGCTCATCGCTTTTATCGCCGCAAAGCACTTAGCGGAGACATTTTGGACAGCGAAAATCAGGACTTCCGGGGGTTGGGCGGTCACGCCGGGAGCCGTGGCTCAGCTGCAACGAGCCGGCGAAACAAGTTGCAGAGTGCAGAAGGGCCGTAATTAGCGCCCCAACTGCGGTTGCTGATGATAATTTGTTCATTGTCACAGCAGATTTTTCAGCTGCCATAGCCAGAAATTTTGGCTACATAGGGGACAGGAAATATCTTTACTACTGCAGAAGAGAACACTTAACTGCCAACGTCTACCTGTGGTAGCACAGCTACTTTAGAAAGTAACTCTGCTGTCGTATAATTAAAGGTGGATTTATGCAGCAACATTTAACAATTATCGAGTAAGATTTATCAATTAACAATTAGCAATCATGAGTTGAACTCCCTGTTTTCAATGACTGTGTTTATGCAGACAATTAACAATTATTTAATTAATATTTAGAAGTAACAAGTAGGAAGATGGCCAACTTTTAACTTTGTTACTTTAATTGAAACAAATTTCCTTCTACTGCGCAAATAGTACGCAGATGATCGCTGATTGGCTCCATGATTCATAGGAGAAAGCATAAGATTGGCCCGAACTTTGTTTTGACATATGGTAGCAGAAGATAAGGTTCCGAATCTTGCAAGTACATTGATTTGATCAAGTTATTTGAAAAGCCCCTTTTCTTTCCTCTGTCTATTCACAGGCTTGATAGACCACCTCCTATGCCTTTTCTGTTTTAACATATAAAAAACTCGCAGTCAATAACATCATTATGATGAAAAGTGACTCAGTTTCTTCTAGATCAGGAAACATAATCAAGCTATTTTTGTATTTACTTTCCGAAAGATCAACGAACATGAAAATATGATGTTATGCGGCAGGGACAGTTGTGCCAAGTACGCCTGCATACTATTTCTTCATGAATTGTTAATTTGGCATGCATAAATGCCAGTATTTTCACCACTTCTTAATCGATAATTGTTAATTGATAAATCTTACTTGATAATTGTTAAATGTTGCTGCATAAATCCACCTTAAGATACTCTCCTGTTATGGAAAAGTAACTATGCTATGGTCTAGAAAAGAGGTTTCATTCTATTTGTTTGTTGTTGAAAAGTAGATTACTAATACAGGAGAGATATTTGTTGTTGTTAATATGAATGCTTACTGATACAGGCAAGTCTTTACCAGAAAAGAACAACCCTAAAATGGTTCCAATCTTATCTCTCGGACAGAAGTCAAATTGTAAAATTATCGAACGAAAATTCCAGTCTTTCAAAAATATCCTGTGGAGTTCCACAAGGACCAATGCTTGGCCCCTATCTGATATCGATATTCAAGGAAAGTTTACATTGTTTGCAGATAATACAACCTTACTATGGCATGGAAATAATATAGAGTAATTGAAAAATATAATTTAAGTTGTCTTAGTCAAAGTCAAATCTTGGTGTGATTCCAATTCCCTTTGCTTTAATGTAAATAAAACTAACTTGATATCATTCAAATTTTCTGGAAACCTAAGTCTTCGGAATTATACAATCGAAAATAAAACGTGCACCAAATTCTTGGGATTATGGATTGATAATACCCTAAGGTTTGTTGAACACATACAATATCTCACAAAAAACTTGCATCAGGATGTTGTGCTGTCAGGGTCATAACCAATGAGTTGGGAATAGTAGCGGGAAAAACATCACATTTCTCATTAGTTGAAACTCATTTGAGATATGGTATAGCCTTTTGGGGCTTTTGTAGCAAGCAGTTGATGCAATCGGTATTTATTCTATAAAAAAGGGCGGTAAAATATATATCAAGAGCTAAGCGTTTGGATCACTGTATACCACTTTTCATCAAAAATAAATTACTAACAATTCATTGCATCTTCATATTAGAAACAATTCCAATATACCTCTGCCAAAACCAACTTCATCATTAACAAAAAATTACATAATTTTTGAGAGTCGGAAGATATTCAATCATCTATACCAACTGAAATGAAAATTATGACAGACCTAAAGGTATTTCGAAAATATGTGAAATAACTTTTACTTTCGAAAGCATATTACAGCTTGGAAGAATATTTTGAAGACAGACTTTGAGTACGTGAACCTGTATTTGTTTATTATTTATTCACTTCTTGTTCTGTAGGATCCCACGTCCTGTTACGTGTAATTTTTTTCACTTGTGTTGTCCTCTTTACATTAATTTTTCAGGCATGCTTTGTCAATGAAAATTTTTCTTCTTCGACAATAAAGTACATTTTGAATTGAATTGAAACTTGAAAGTCCTTGTCAAGAGCAGCATGAGCTGGAAATATCCTTGAAACTGGTACCATTTAGTGCATTCAACAAAACTAAAATAAACAAAGTTTAACCAAACCTCTTGATGATCATCAATCAAGATTCAAATTATTGCCAGCACTCTCTGATAATTTAGAGATTCAATTAAAGTTCGTTTATTCCAGTTTTATTGTTGCACACGCACTATGTGTAAGAGATTTCCCGCAAACATAATGCTATTGTAAGATAATCAACTTCCACTTGCTGATAAATTCCTAAACAGACTGTCCCAGCATAACATCTTAATTTACAAATACCAATCGTAGGTATCACAAAAATTTACACCGAACATATTCGTAAAGGGTTTTATATTCTCAAACCACGAAAGTATTTGAATGAAAAGTGAACAAAACACCTAAAAACTAAGTAGGTATTATATAGAAGAAGTACACGAATATTTCGGTAATATACGGTAAAATATACCCACTGTGAAAACAGAAAATCACCGGAATAGTGGACGGGACGAACGACGGACGACAGACGAGATGAACTGTTGCAAGTCTGGCGATAAAATGAAAACAACCGAACTGCGATTTTGGCATGTCCAAATCGCTTTCAGCAATTTAGTTTTGCTGGGCTAGCAAAGAACATTATATAGTTATCATAAAGAAATATTTCGTGATGCAAATATTTCCTGCAAGGATAACAGAGAACATTACTGTTATTAGTGTTATTATACAGGAATATTGACTATATCTTCTTTTCTACAAGGGTAACATATCTAACTATCGTGGAAAAGTACATGTTGAAGGTAACAAAAATAATTTTATGGATTTGCAGATCTACTACTTCAGCAATATTTTTTTCTGTGATAGTTTATTCGCAGTTTCAATAAAGCAGTTTTAGTAAAGTGATCTTTTCTGTAAGAGCGAAGCAACATTACTAGGTTTGTTACTTTTTTTGCCTACGACAAGTGAAAAAAACTCAGCAAAGATCTTTCTCCTGGGACTTTTCTCAGTGCACGTGATGTAAGTCGTAACGGATTTTTCAGTTGTCAGACATGTAGAAACGAACAGCCATTAGAGTTTTTCAGCAATATCAATAACAATTTTTTCCTATTTGTAGCCAACATTATGGTGGACACTGCATGAATTGTAAAATCAAGTGAATACCCTGAATAAATCATATTGTATAATATAAAACAAGACATTTTACTCTGAGACAATTATTTCAGAAGAAGTTGACGAATATACACTGCTGAAGCAACTCAAGTTGAAGAAATATATTATTTTCTCAAATGAAGCAATCTTTTTTATGTGGTGTTTTCGAACTTTCAATTATTCATCTCTGCATGAGAAAATCGTGGTGCTTGGCTGTGTTTATAGTGATTATTGGTCCCAATTGAAAATTCCACGACAACCAGGCTTCTATCGCTTAAAATTCATGAAATATGCAAATCCCGCCATATATCAATATCTCCCGCCATTAATTACCTCAACAAATCTCGACTACCGACGAACTCACTTATTATAATACAACGCGCTAATGCCCCCGATGCTCGCACAGTTTAATTACTACTAGACGATTATTTTTATCAGTAAAGAACAGGCTGGCGTCTGCAGAAGCCAACGTAGTATCTTATTCTCTGCGTGTAATTTTAGTCCGGAGGTACAACGATTACTTAGGTTAGGGTTAGGCCGATGATGTGTGATGTGATGTGATGTGAGAGGAACAAATGTTGCGGAACGGTCACTCTATTACATGTAAAAACTAATAGCTATTCGTGTATTCAGAGCAATAGATTGTCGCTCGAAAAACACAGTTATCGCGCGACACGTATAGCTGAGCGAGAGCGACAAGACACTTTGCGTTCCAAATACACACAAGATTTTTTCTAGACAAGAAAACTCGATACTTTATCACTATCTACTCCTACTGATGGTGCTTATCAAACTACAATAGAGTATGAAATATAATTGAAATTTACCTTTTTACTATTATTTTTGCTTTATTTCAAATGGTCTGATGTTTCTCGATAAATACGACAAGTTTAGGATACTTACTTTGATATTTTTAACATTCAAGCATTTCATAGCACCGTATATCATGCATGAATCTATTATATCATGATTCATACTGATCCTTCAAAGAACCGTTCCAGGCCCGATTCTCTTCAATGTGTATACAGGGCTTTTCACGATGAGCGTTAATTAGACGTTTCTGGCTAACCAGACAATGGATCGACCTGAAAATTTGACAGCTTACATAAATCAATATGATTCACACATTTAAATAATTTGAGGCGATGCGGCGTTGCCGCTTCTACTATAAAGTAGCAGCTACTTTGATTTTTCATATGCAACACCCTGTATTTTATTGCATTTTCAGATCCTCCTTTGGAGCTGATTTCATTGATGCGTCATAGGCTTAATCGAACAATTACAGAGAATAATCGAACAATTACAGAGATATGAGTTGTGAAAAATCAAGATTTTTCAAATTTGGGAATTTTTTGTGTCAAAACTATCCATTATTACTCATAACGGCTCACATGTTCCTATCTAAACATTCCATTTACTGATATTCAATTGAAAAAATACAGCTAGGGTGGTTTAGAATTCTAAATTTTGAACCACCCTATATTTGTATCAATTAAATATTAATCGATAGTGGATATAAAAAGATGAGATAGGGACATGTAAGCCGTTTCATCCAATTATAAATAATTTCGACAACAAAAATTCCCAAAGTTGAAAAATCCCGATTTTTCACACCCTATATCTCTGTGATAGTTCGATAAAGACCCCAAGTGAGAGGTATCAATGAAATCAGCTTTCCAAGGAGAATCTGAAAATGCAATAAAATCTGGGTGTTCCATATGAAAATCAGAGTAGCTGCTACTTTATAGTAGAAGCGGCAACCCGCATCGTCTAAAATAATTTGGGAGTGTGAATCATATTGATTTATATATACTGTCAAATTTTCAGGTCGATCCGTTGTCTGGTTAATCAGAAATTAACGCTAATCGTGAAAAGCCCTGTATATCAATGGCATGTTTTCTATAAGGAGTCAGGAAGAAATTCTGGGATTTGCTGATGATACTGCGATCTTTTATAAGGCAAAAACCTGGCAAGACTTGAAGGTTACTGTGAGATGGTGATTTCTATATTAAGTATTTCATCAATCGTTTTACCAGTAGGTATTTTATATATCTACTATTGTCAATATTGCTTCATCTAGATTTATATTAATTTTTCATCTCGGACCAAGTGTTTTACACTTATCGTGACCGTTGGTATTTATTTTACAAATTGTACATTGCTTATTGCTCTTTTTGTTTTTTTTTATTTATCTCCTGAATAAATATCCCATCATATTTCTCTGGGTAGAAGGTTCTAATTTACTGCTACATGAGGAGGTGCCACAGTCACTATTTTCAATCATGCAAGAGAATATGAGTTCGTTTTCAACAATACATCTATGTTATAAACGAGCGTTTACTATCAGAAGACTTTTTTGTCCAAACCACCCTACTCATCACCCTAAATTTGTTGTTTATTTTGACTGTAGAGAATAGATAAATCCAATATCCTGATGAATATATTTTTTTAGGGAGACCAAGCGCAAGCCAATAGCTGGGGATTCGTTAAAAATACACTTTTCTTCAATTCGAATAAATTCGACGAGAAGAGGGAATCACCTCTAAGTGACATGTGACAATTTGGCGCATGTCGCGGTCCTTAAAAGCCCGTCACTTCTAATTTAGATTGTCCCAATAGAAATGAAAGAAAAAAATAAGCAGCCCTCGAATTCTTTGCCGTTTGATGGGATATTTTAGCTTTCATTCACATGATGACGGCATCTCCTGTTGGATTATTGAGACCTCTTGCAGGGTAGTGAGTTCGCATCCCAGTTTCTTCATTTCATCCCAGTTTCTTCATTTCACAAAATTTTCTGCATACTTCAAATGGATTTCAGTTAACCTCAGATCAACCAGACTTCCAGTTGACTTCAAATTCACCATACTTTCAGCTAGGCAAATAAAAAACGACCAGATTACTAGGTTACTCGGAATCAACCATCATGCGTTCATACTCTTTACACTTTAAATCTTCCTGATTTTATGTTTAGTTATTGGGATGGTTCGCAAAAGATGATTCGAAACTGTATTATGGAATATCGAGAATGGAATTATCGCACAACGAGAATAGAATCACCTGCGTGCCATTTCATTTGTTTTATCGATTTCCATCAGAGTTGGAACGGTTCAACCTGGAACGCCCTGTGTGTGCACAGTCACAATGGACCTCGAGACTTTAATCAAAACTTCGGCGAGTTAATGAATTTTTTTCACTTGTCCCCCCCTGTGGCTTGTGGCCAATATTTGTATGAACACGTTTGTAGTTCGACCGCGCATTATCCACGAACAATAATTCGCTGAGGTTCTACCCTTGCGCCGACAACTCTAATCAGTCTAATCCATCACATGATCTTTCGATCTTCGCGGGTGCCATTCATCCCTCGGATCACCACCCCTTAGTCAAGTGTCCCTCTTTTTTTCACGATGAGCGATGTATTAACTATAACTCACGTAGCGAGCGCTGCAGATTTATATATATTACAATTTCTCGGGAAAATATTCTGTGTTTTTTTAAACGTTACTATATCTACTCATTTTGGGGAAACCTACACTGAGAAAAGTCCCAGGAGAAAGATCTTTGCTGAGTTTTTTTCACCTGTCGTAGCCAAAAAAGTAACAATTAAAAGAAGAAAAATACTCTAAATCATCTCCACAACATTTAATCTGAATACCTATATCAGGGACATGTTTCGAACGTATATACGTTCATCTTCAGCCTGAATAAAACGTTATCTAGATGAAAAAATGTTTACAACATATTAAATTGTAAATAGGAGAACCAGGTTAATTGCTAGGGCCCTGTGCCCTATAATTTAGTCCATCAGGATGGAAACATAAAGAAGGAGAAAATTGGGGAATACATGAGTGGTTGATAATTTTGCACTCATGTATTCCCCAATTTTCTCCTTCTATATATTTCCATCCTGATGGACTAAATTATAGGGCACAGGGCCCTACTAATTAATCTGGTTTTCCTATTTAAAATTTAATATGTTGTAAACATTTTTTTCATCTACATAACGTTTTATTCAGGCTGAAGATGAACGTATATACGTTCGAAACATGTCCCTGATATAGGTATTCAGATTAAATTGAAAAGCTGAATACACCTTTTGTAGAATAATGAAGAGAGGGTTTTTTGTATTGAGTGTATTGTATATATTTAAATTTGCAAAGCGCTTTTCGACTTGCGTCATCTTCAGTGCTTCCTGAAAGTAAATACTGTGATTGGAGATTCCAATTGGAATTTTGAAGTTGTGAAATTTGAAAATATTTTCCTAATGGAGAGGATAATATCCAAATATACTATATGGACTTCTATACTATATGGACTTCTACCAAAGATTAAAAAAGTATAACAAACCTATAGTAATATCACTTTACTAAAACTACTTTATTTGAACTGCGAAGAAACTCTATCACAGATAGAAATTGGCTGTAGTAGTAGAGCTGCAAATTCTATAAAATTATTTCTGCTACCATGAAAATGTACTTTTCCACAACGACTGTTGTAGCAGAGAAGATTTAATCAATATTTCTTCATAATAACCGTATAATGTTATCTGCTATCCTATAGCAGAAAATATTTGCATCACGAATTATTTCTTTATTGCTGAAAGCGATTGGGTCATGCAAAAATCGCAGTTCGGTTGTTTTCATTTTATCGCCAGACTTGCAACAGTTCATCTCGTCTGTCGTCCGTCGTTCGTCCCGTCCACTATTCCGGTGATTTTCTGTTCACACTGAGTAACAGTGGGTATTTCACCGTATTACCGAAATATTCGTGTACTTCTTCTATATAATACATATTAATAATGCATTCAAATACTTCCGTAGTTTGAGTAAAACCTTTAACGAATGATCGGTGTAAATTCTTGTGATACCTACGATTGGTACTATGTGTAAATAATTATGATGTTATGCTGGGAGAGTCTAAAAGGAATTTATCAGCAAGTGGAAGTTAATTATCTTACAATAGCATTATATTTGCGGGAAATCTCTTCGAAAGTGGAACCATAGTGCGTGCAACAATAAAACTAGAATAAACTAACTTTGATTGAATCTCTAAATTTTCAGAAAGTGCTGGCAATAATTTGAATATCGATTGATGGACATTAGGAGGTTTGGTTAAACTTTGTTTATCCTAGTTTTGTTGAATTCGCTAAATGGTACCACTTTCAAGGATATTTCCAGCAACTTCCTCTGACTAAAAAAACACTCATGCTGCTTGCCAAGGACTTTGCTTTTCTATAGTAAAGACTCTTTCCTGTATCAGTAAGCATTCATATCAACAACAAATATCTCTCATCTACTTTTCAACAACAAAATAATAGAATGAAACCTCTTTTCTGCCATATAGCATAGTTACAGGATAGTATCTCTATTACGATAGCAGAGTTACTTTCTAAAATAGCTGTGCTACCACAGGTAGACGTTGGCAGTAGTAAAGATATTTCCTGTCCTCTATGTAGCCAACATTTTTGGCAATAGCAGAGGAAAAATCTGCTGTGACTATTAAAAAATGTTCTTTGTGTATACAGGGTGGTCCAACGAAAACTTAACACCTCGATTTATCACCTTTAAAATAAAAATGTGGAAAATTGCTCGGACCCGTCGATTTCTGATTTTACCGTTACTTCAACCTCCTAACGGGGGTAAGCACAACCCCCTGATTTCGAATTGGGATGAGGGGTGTAGCGATACATAAATTTGAATTTTGATCTTATCGAGTACTATCTGACCCTGAAATTTCGCTTGAGCTTATTTGATATTCTCAACCTGTAAATATGATTCATACCAACTAATATTTGTAATTAAAACTTTATAGTGCACTATTTATCCTTTGATATACTTTTAAATTCCCGCCAAATCTGAAGTCACGTGATATAAGTCGTAACAGATTTTTTAGTTGTCAGACATCCAGAAACGAACCGCCATTAGAATAGAAATAACGTATTTGTTTCCCATATGTAGCCAACTTTATGGCGGACACTGTATATAGTAGAAAAGAGGGGGTTACTCGGCTATGAATTTGAAAATTCGATTTGACCACAACGTCCAACGGCTCACATGCAGTTCTGTCATTGAGAGGGGCTCTTTAAACTTCAATAATTAATGTGAACTCTAATGGTGGAACTGATAGCACATTATAGAGGCTTTGACAGCGACTGATGGACTGACTGGAGTTTGAATATTCTTATTTCTGCTGCGAATGCTTCAAAGGAACCCTTCCGTCCACTGTGTGTTTCGAATTCCCTTCAGGATGTGGAGAATATGAGAGAAAAACCACGCATTATAATCAAACGTTGAACTTCATGAATCGCTGCTTCAGATGGATTTATCATACCGCATTTTATTCGAGCATTTTGGTTATACGTTATACCAATATCAATCCATGCAAATGCCAGTCGTCATATCCAACGTTATATTTTCCAACTATCTTGTTTCTGAATTCAGTCTACCGAATACATAGAGATAAATGGTAAATAAAATCATGGAGAATAATAAAAGGCCATCGACGTTGTCGCTTATACGAGAAAAAATATAAAATGATAGCATTTCGGAGACGTTTTCCAAAAACATAAGAATACATTTAGTGAAACCACATTCGTTTCGTATCATTTACTCCATGGAATAGCTTTTAAAAATGAGATTACGGATTTTTATATTTCCGGCTTCAGCTCGGAAAGCATGTGTGTGTCCGTCGACGGCAGAATATAAATATCCCACTGGGAGAAAATCTCCCCAAAGAAATATCCATAGCGAAATGTTGATATAAAATCGACATTTATCATAAATTGAAACTGTATACTGGATTCCGGATTCTGCCCGTTATTTCCATATCAGGCAGTCTCTTATACATCCAATAATGCACAAACTTCGAAAATTATTGTTGATTGCTATGTCTAAAGAAATAATGTAAGGTATAAACAGTGTCGGCCATAAAGTTGGCTACATGTGGGCAGTGTTGCTCTTTTATCACATTTGTACTAGATCTATTACATTTCACAAATTTTTGTTACGCTATTACATTTTTGCAAAATCTATTACATTCCAGAAATGTGACACTTCAAACCTGGCTATTTTGATTTCCTAGAATATTGAGAATTATTCACTTCCTCATCAACATTTTTCCGATTCTCCTAGTTGGTTTCTTCATTGTTTTCAGCGGATTATACCGGGTGTAACAGGATCATGGTACACCCCCCTTATATCCGTTAGTTTTAGAGGTAATTGATCGAAATTTGGGATATGCCATGAATATAAGAAGCGGCACTTTTTGACCTACAAATGATTTGTTACTCACTTCCGGTATCGCCGGAAGTGATATCAACTTTCGATTTTTAAATGGAACACCCTGTATATCATTACATTTTTGAAATATGCATAATTTTCTGGATCTAATGATACCACATAAGTAACATTTCAAACGTCAAAATTTTTAAAAATTCAATTTTCAGTTTTTCATTTAGGTGTGCCATGATGGTTCCGATTTATTCCAATTGACCCGTCTAATGCTAAAATCGAAATCCGGTCGAAAATACTAAATTGCGTTTTTAATGGGCAAATGAAGTTCATCGTAATCGTTTTTGAGGTAAAACTCAATTTGTTCAAATGGAACTGTGATATACTGTGATATATCATCGATATTTAGTAATTTGACTAAAGTAAAATACGGGAAAATAAATGATACGCCGATTTATTTTCATCAAAATCTATTCCACTGCTTCGTACTACAATACTCTCAACTCCTAGTATTTTTTCCCCCCCAAAGGTGTGTGCGCGTGCTTTGGCCCATATCGCCATCTTAAGGCTATCATTTCTTAAGGCTATACATAACAGGAACCATATTGGTACCGTTGTACCATTTATTAGTACTATTAATGAGGAATTTATTCATACCAGGTGATAAAATGTTCGATGAATACAATCAAAATTACAGCTAAAAGAAAATAAGAAAATACGATTATTTTGTGCTATGTTGTGTTGAGAAGCTATAAGGAGGCTTTGAAAACAATAAAATTATTCCTTCAAATTGTCAAATAAATAGTTGGGTTGTCAGTGTTTTTATTGTGTATTTGAAAAGTATTCACATTTCTTATCATTTAACAAAGAAATTTTTGGCTGTACTCATGTATTTTGGCCTCCTGAACTCGAATCTGAAGTCCAAACGCGTCGGACTCAAGCATTTTCGGAGATATGGACCCATTGTGTTTCGGTAATAACACCATTTGATATTTCAAAATCCACCCTTTTTCAACAAAGAAACAACACATGCTCACATCTACTTGTTTTCATTAGTTTTTAGCAGCAGAAAACCCGTTGTTTTTTTCCAAAAAACGTTTAAAAGGGTGATTTTTTTGAATAATAATAATTTTTTTTGCTAAAAATACCTACATTAAACCAAGTAAATGTAAGCGTGTGCTGTGTTTCGGTTGGATGATTTCATGGTTAGTAGAAAATACAAATTTTGTGTTTTCGATAGCCGAAATTCGAGATATCAAATCATGTCAAATGTAGCATAACCAATCACACTGTGTGTGTTCTAATTTTGCTATCTAGTGACGTGTAGAGTATCAAACATCAAAATTGAAATCTATTACAGATTCCTGTAAATCTATTACAATTTCATTAGAAATCTGTTACAATAAATAGAGCGCCTGGAACAACACTGCATGTGGGAAAAATGTGTTATTGATATTCCTAGAAAAAGAAATGGCGATTCTTTTCTGCGTATCTGACAACTGAAAAATCCGTTACGAATGTTATTTATAAAGACACATTGCTCATTACTACTTAACTTATATTTAATAGTACTTTTCACATACAGCCTAAGTACATCAAAAAACTAATCAACCTTGCTTCTTGTATAATATATATAAATCAGTAAAGAAAAATGAGAATAGTAAAAAATACAGAAAATACTGAAAGATGGAACTTGACTCAAGTCAATCACAGAACACATAGAAATATGAACATAGAGGAGATGAAGAAATGATGCGAAGGTGTGTTCACTCACATGCTAAATTCAACAACGAATTATATCACGTGACCTCAGATTTGGCGGGATTGACAAATTGACAAGATATCAAAAAATTTTATCGAAAAAATGTACTTGGAATCCAACTTTTATTATTAAATGTATTATTGACTCTTAATTACAAATTTTAGTTGGTTTCAATTTTCTTTACAAGTTGAGAATATTGAATAAGCTCATAGGTGTATCAAAATATAGGGTATGACTACAACTAGTGACAAGAATAAATCGTGTTTTCATAATAAAGCTCCCGCAAAATGTCTATTCCACAAATATTTGATTAGTTTTGACCCAACCTTATGTGATTTAGGTTATTGAAGCTGTTTTCAGATGAAACAAAAATGTATACTTAATGTTTCTCAGTAAGGGTTCAATCTGATGGTTCAAAAATGATATATAGATTCCGAGCACATTTTTTCTATAATTTTTTTTTATATCTTGTCAATTTGAGGTCACGTGATGTAAGTCAGAAATGCAAAAAAGAACCGCCATCAGAGTTTTTCAGGAATATCATTGACAATATTTTTTCCATATATGTAGCCAACTTTATAGCGGACACTGTATATACGGGGCACTCACGGTCGATGGTACATTAGACGTTTACGGAGAACGGGCCGTAGGATTATTCTGAAAATTTGGTTTATTGGGTTATCAGTTTTGTTCTATCGATCTGAAATACTTTCAGCGTTGCGGCGTTGCCGCTTCTATCAAAAAGTAGCAACAACTTTGTTATTTCAAATGGAACACCCTGTATTTTATTTCATTTTTAGATTCTTCCTGAAGAACTTGGGGTATAGTGAGAAAGATTACAGAGATATAGGGTGTGAAAAATCGAGATTTTTCAAATTTAGGAATTTTTGTGACTAATCCATTCTTGCTCAAAACGGCTTACATTTCCCTATCTTAACTTTCCATTTACTATCGTTGATATTTAGTTGAAACAAATACGGGTGGTTCAAAATTTTGAGTTTTGCATCACCTTCTATTTGTTTCTATTAAATGTTTCTATTACATGGAAAGTTGAGATAGGGACATGTAAGCCGTTTTGAGCAAGAATGGATAGTTTCGGCACAAAAAATTCCTAAAGTTGAAAAATCTCGATTTTTCACACCCTATATCTCTGTAATATTTCGCGCTATACCCCAAGTATAATAGATCGACGAAATCAGCTCTTCAGGAAGAATCTAAAAATGAAATGAAATACAGAGTGTTCCATTTGAAATAACAAAGTTGTTGCTACTTTTTGATAGAAGCGGCAACGCCGCAACGCTGAAAGTATTTCAGATCGATAAAACAAAACTGATTACCCAATAAACCAAATTTTCTGAATAATCCTACGTCCCGTTCTCCGTAAACGTCTAAGGTACCATCGACCGTGAGTGACCCTGTATACAGAGGTCCAGAAGTAGTAAGGCAACCTTTATTATTGTCATCATCATATACCTATTTTCGGATTATATCACACTCCTATTAATTCCCATATTATCATTATAGACGGTTTTCGAACATTTATGTTACATAAGTATGCCAAAGGTGATAAAATTATTTTCTGATGGTTTATTGGTGCGGCCATGATTTGATCGAAACGTGGGTCAGAAATTGGTATGGATGAAATTGGTTATTTTTCAAAACTCGTAGAACTGAGCGGCTTATCTATTTGATGATGAGAGCCGAAACGAGTCAGTTGGCTATACTTGTTGGCTAGGATAAGTTATTGGGAATTCTCATAAATTCATTAATGACAACATTATCAGTAAGAATCAAGTGTATTGAAATTCTCGACATTATACGATCAACAGCTTACTCCATATAATATTCTGTTTTCGAAATCAAAGAGCTCCTGTTTCCTCTCTGATGCGAATTAATCCACTATCTGGAGATGAAAATTGACTAATTCTCTTATGCCATTGTGGGAATAATACAGCGTGTCAGAACGTTCCCGATTAGTATATGCTAGAGCGGACCTTTTCAAGTTGACAGTGACGTATACCGAGATTCATACGTGGGGCATACACAGAATTTCAGATTTATTGCTTCTTTCGATAACTCGAATTTGTTCATTCGTATAAAACCGTATTACCACGAATGACGATCATTCCACGCGAGAAAAACACGGCAGGCTATATCGAGAACTGAGTCATAACTTATCCCTGAAAAAATTTGATGTAAATATGGAATAACATAAAAAATTGATGAAAAAATCTTTGAACTGCGTTCTCTTCAACAAAAATTTAAAATTATTCAGGTTTGCCGCTCATGATACTTAAAATGAAATTGTTCTGCTTGTATGGAATACTAGTATTCCTTATATCCACCAACCCTCATGGCCAACTTTTCAGGTTATATCACGATACACGAGTTGAGTACAGAAATGTTAGTACGATTACATGCTTGCAACGTATACCGGGTGTAACAGGATCATGGTACACTCCCCGTATCTCCGTTAGTTTTGGAGGTAATTGATTGAAATTTGGTACATGCTATGAACATAATAAGTGTCACTTTAAGACCTACAAATGATTTTTTTTCTACTTCCGGTTTCGCCGGAAGTGATACCCACTCTCGATTTTTGAATGGAACACACTGTATATTATTACATCATTGAAATC
Organism: Chrysomela aeneicollis; assembly: GCA_029955515.1. Taxonomy (NCBI): domain Eukaryota; kingdom Metazoa; phylum Arthropoda; class Insecta; order Coleoptera; family Chrysomelidae; genus Chrysomela; species Chrysomela aeneicollis. Next base: position 17,247,069 of record JARUHQ010000015.1, on the reverse strand, counting down.
TGCATAATTTTCTGGATCCAATGATACCACATAAGTGACATTTCAAACGTCAAAATTTTTTAAAATTCAATTTTTAGTTTTTCATTTAGGTGTGCCATGATGGTTCCGATGTATTCCAATTGATCCGTCTAATGCTAGAAAAATCTAAATCCCGTCAAAATTACTAAATTGCGTTTTTTATGAGCAAATAAATTTCGTCATAGTCGATTTTGCGGTGAAACTATTTTTTTTTCGAATGGAACCATATTGGTACCGTGGTACCATTTATTAGTACTACCAATAAGGAATTTATTCATAGCTGGTAATAAAATGTGCGATAAATACAATCGAAATTACAACTAAAAGAAAATAAGAAAATAAAATTATTGAAAATTTTGACGTTTAAAATGTCACTAATTTGATATCATCCGATTCAAAAAAATTTGCAGATTTCAGAAATGCAATAATATACAGAGTGTTCCATTAAAAAATCATTTGTAGGTCAAAAAGTGACGCTCATTATGTTCATGTCCCAAATTTCAATGAATTACCTTTGAAACGAACGGAGATACGGGGGGTGTACCATGATCCTGTTACACCCGGTATAGTAAAATTTCTCATGTATGTATATGTAAGCAAAGCTTATGATACCTAACCTAACCTCCAATAATGCACATACCTGTGGTTGACGCAACTCCTCGTATACTGAGTGATGCATTCTCGACGGCCGGCCCTCTTTTCTGAAAGAATGCAATAGACAAAAATTGTGAAAGATTGTCAACTTGTTACCAGTGTGTCCAACTCAGGAATTTTTCGAAAGTTCAAAATCAGTGACATCTAATATATTTTTCTCATTGGAATTCAGAATGTTCATCACAATGTTATTCCATCATCCTGTGAATGCTTTCGGCTTGTCGAGTATTTGGTAGAGTGAATTGAAGATATTGGAAAAAAAGCTGAAGGAGATACAATCAGAAGTGGGACAAACTTCATTCGCGAAAAATTTTCAAATCTGACACTCGACATGATAACTTTTTCCATCACTCCTCGATGAATGTGAATAAAATGGGAGACAAAATGGAAAATGTCAATCATCGCAGCACTTTCTTTGTGGATGCGTCAGAGGTTATTCAGATAAAAACTTCATTTCCGTTCTAAAATTCATTGTTCTCTTGGTGCCGTTTTCACAAATAACTATATTATAGTTTTTTTCATAATGAAACAAGTTCTCACTCTTGTATTCCATTGATAATCAGGCGCAAGAAAGGTTGCAGTTTTTATAATATTTAATTGAATGATTGATTGATGAGTGATGCTGCGTTCTTTATAATAGGCATGATTATAATATTCACGCATATAAGGGATACTCAAAATGACAGAAAGGAAAAATGAAACATCGTTCAATGCTAACAAACAGTGAAAAAAAAATTACACCAGTTAACACCTGAGGTCCTGATTGTTTCAGTGTCAGTAAACACCGGCATATTATTCACCACTGTAAGTGTTATTCGTGACCTTCCCCATAGAATATTTTAATCATCAAACCCAGTTTTCAGTAATACTAGTGTTAAGCAGAATGAACAGTGGTATTCTTTATGCATTTCCAAAAGTGCGATTTGACACCGCAGTGGTGTTTAAACAACACTGAGCAGGTAGGTACATGCGAAGTTTTTTCTGGTGTGAAGACTTTTCTGGTGTGAAGGAACACCATATCATGAGTGTGTTCATGCGAATCAGTGCTTCTCCTCACCACCTTTGGTGTATTTTATTAATTTGGATCACCTTATGAAATATAATTCATATGATGATAAACTAGACTAGGCTTATTTAACCTGATCAGTATAGGGCCTAGGCCAACTGATACTGATCTATATCAAAATCATCTAATATATCATGCCCAATATTGAAATCAGGTATGGTAGGAAGGACGTCAGTGCCACCTATTGGCAAAAGTTCAAAGGTTTTAAGATCGAACAGATGAGCGCATGAAATTCACACCATTCAGATGCCTATATACAATATTTTTATTTATTTATATCAAAGCTGGTGTTTTCTGGATGCAATACTTAACGAATAATTATTGCAACCAAATTAGATGATTTATACACCGCCTCGATTCCATCGTGATATGACACGTTGTATTTTGGTGTTAATTTTATATAATACATGTTTTTTATGCGTTAACACCATTGAGAATATTAGATTTCAACAATTTGGTGTTTCTTATGATTTTATGTTTCATAATCGTTTTACTTCACCACATCCGTGTCATATTTCACTGCTTAGATTGAGAAACACCATTGAGCACTCAATTGTGAAATGTATAATAAAAAGGACACAACTTTGATATTCAGGTGTTGTATTCGTCGGATTATGCTCTGAAAACCATTTGATTGAAATTAGACCCAATTTTTTTTACTGTGTAAGCAAAACAAAACAATTCGCTCGATTATTTTGGGACACCCTGTAGGAATGACTTCAAAGATCATTCGGACGATTGAACATCATCAGTAGGGTGTGAAAATCCATTAATCCATGCGTTCCCGCATGTTTCCGTATTGAAGTGCATCGAGAGGAAGATATTGAGGAACGGGGCGACAGAAAACGCGATTATGGGCGTTTTCTTATAAACTGCGGATTAGCATGTCGACGAGAAAGCGTTCATTGGCGAGCAAGAGTGCGTAATTTCGTCTATTAGCGATATGCCGTAATCGCTCTGTATAACTCATCTGATGGCGTTCGTTATGCATATTTGCCTTTATTGAAAAACGCTTTATGTCGGAGCGCTATTCCGTAACAATAGATCATATGCTCTGTGATGTTCAACCCCTTTTCGAGGGATGCGGTTGATACAAATCTGTGTTGCTTCCCTCAGACGCGCGGATGTAATTTCATCAGCCGCATTTTTTGTTCATGCATGCCCGAATCACTGAAAAAGAGGATTCATTCATATACCGGGTGACCCAAATACTTCCTAGGATATATATTGTTTAATTTATCCTTTCCTTGTTTCCTCAATTTTCATCAACACTCCGCATTTTTTATCACTATAATTGATGATCCACTACCAGATTTTTTTATATAAAGCGCCGAAGTTGTGAAACTCATCACCAACAGGCAACATCCAAAATTTTCAAAACCTATCTAGATTCATTATTATTCCTTATTATTTCGACTTTTCTTCCATTAAACACACAAGTGTGATACATCGATGAATCGGCAATTTTATTATCTATCAGATGGTGTGAAAATCCAATATGGCTACCATTAGAAATATCAAAGTTGGCATCAATATCTTCGAATCTAGTGTGCCTAGATTTTTTTTCATATCACCGTTGATTTTAGCATGCAAACTTTAGTAACTATATACCAAATTTCAAAATCCTAATAACAGCAATATAGTTGAAAAGTTATCGATAACCATAAGAATCGACAATTTTCAGTTTTTTCAGGATATTCAGGAATCACGTGAAATATCCTCGATTTCTTTTGATATTCGAGATGTCCATGAAATTGTCCATAAAATTTGCATTACCCTGTATAAAGCGGAGAAGTTTTGAAACTCATTACCAACATCCAAAACTTCCAAAATCTACCTATATTCATAGTACAATTGAATACTATAAGTGCACTATAGTCAGATGAAAAAATTAAGTACAATAATTTGCTCCTTATCTACAGTATACGCAACACTAATTACGTCGCACCCCGAAATTTTACCCCTGTTAAAATTTCTCCGATCCCGATATGGGGGTCAGGTGAAATATGTTTACCGATATATCTAACCGTTTGACCAGCAAATTATATTTTACCCCAAAAAAAATTTGGGGAGGAGGGGGTCAAAAATTTGTTTACAGTCTTTTTGGTTGTGATATTTTCGTTTCGATCAAACAACGTTTTGGATATTTTTCTTTCTTAGTCGGGATTTCGAGGGGGATTTAGATTTGGGTCACCTTTGCAGAAACCCTTGATCTTAATATTTATTTTTAGTCAATTCTAATCTTCATGTCTGTTCATCTAACGTTTCAGCTTCAAAATGATCATGAGATTTTGAAAATCGGTTGAAGAGGAAAAAAGTTATGACTGCAAAACCAAAAAATTGATTTTTTGAGGTCACCCTGTAAATAAAACAGATAAGAAGACAATTCTTGAGATGGCTCAAGTAAATGAGATCACCTTTATACCTCTGCTGTTAAAGTTGAAAAAAAGCTGTATTTCTTCATTTGGGATCCTTTTTAAATTCCGAAATTTTGCACAGTTTCAAAAAACATCCTGTAGCAAATTTATCGCAAAAACCTCATGTAACGAAAAAGTACGAGATTATAGCTGAAGGACTGAGCTAGCGAACAGCGCAAACAGAATTCGAATTGTTCAAATCAGAAAAAAGTTATTCAAATTACAACGGGGGCAAAATTTCGGAGTGCGACGTAATTAGTGTTGCGTAGTTTATATCCACCTTCATTGAAACTATGAGTTTTAATAACTGCTGTGATCAACTTTTATGACATTTGATAGCTACTTGAAGCTTTACTTTCTGTTTTATTGCCGCGTCATCCAAAGCCTAATTGTTCAAACAGTGTGTTTCAAAGTCTGCATGAAAAACCTGAATAAAGCTCTGCATTTCAAATAAACGATTTCCACTGAGAGTTCGAAAATGTTCCCAGTCGATAAACCTCGCAGACAGGCACTCATAGAGGAAGCATCAACTCTTCCTCTCATTGAAATTCATCACGAGTCCCGTGTTGTCCCTTTAGGAAGCACTTAAGAACACATGCTCGATGAGGCCGTTTTAATTGATCGCGGAATTACGTCCCAAATATTCGTCTCCTAATTACGCCGACCCTGATTCAATTAGAATGGTTACATTTCCACCAAACTTTTCGAATGGTTGTTTTACTCCGTGATACCACTGGATATGCAAAACGCGACTGCACATTTCGACTAAGCCCCGCGAGTTTTCGGAGCCGGACTAACCTAATTGCCGAGGACCCTTGGGGGCACCTAAGGACTGATACCTATTATCACCTAACCTAATGGAAGTTTGTTGAGCATTGATACAGTTTTTAATTCTACATATAGGCGCAATAAACGTCTTGAACAAACATAAATAATCTCATTTCATTACTCCTTTACGGATCGAAGTTAGTTCGGTTAGCAGATTCGAAAACTCTGTGAAATTTCGTGGACGTATACAAGGAAACAAAAAATTTCAAGATTTACAGTCATGCTTGATGAGGGAAAACTAGCGTGCAGTGTAGGTAGGTACTGATCTCGATTAATTTTAAATTTCTCCTTACATTTTCTTGGGGTATTCTGAAATTCTCCATATTTCTTGAAATACCATACACTAGATTGTTTTGATAAATTGTACAAATAAAAATACCACAGATTCTTCGCGCACATCAATCTCATCGCCAAATGGATTTTTCTCGACGTAGTGCGACATCTCGCGTCAAGATATTTTACAAGGAGAATTGTGTTGAAATGTGGAGACGTGTGAAGGCAGTTCAGCGTTGTAGTTCGGATGATATCCAAAAGAGCGCCGGAATTTTCATTGTATAAACTGACGCCATCTTTTAGTCAACGAAAGAACTGGAACCTTAGCCCCAAATCTGGATATTGATCCGCTCATAAATCAGGTAAAGGATTACAGTGATGCTAGATGTCACTGCCGCTGCCCACGGTTTAAAACCGTGACTAGTTTTCTGTTCTTGTTCTTGAATATTCTTTGACTGTTGGCGTTGATTGAAATCTGTTGAACCGTGAGTTCAGTGGTAGACGTTTGATCTCTTAAGTCCGTGTCTCACGGTCAAACTATTTGATCAAACTATGAAAGTGTGATGTCATCAATGACGTCACATCAAACAGCATCCGAAATTAGAACATGTTCTAAATATTTTACCTGTTTGATGAAAAACTAAGGTTAGAGTTTTTTGTTGACACAGAAAATCTAAACTTCAGAATACTATTAGTACTAATAGAATTGAGTTTTGTCATTCTCACGGCCAAATAACTGGTAGGTGTTCTGAATCACTCGTCATATCCTTTCAATTGATAATAAGTACCTACATATATTTTCCATAGAAGCAGGAGTTAAGGCATTGTTCAATGTTTTGCAAACACAGTTCAATAAGGAACTGATGAGGTAATTTCGTATCTACTTCACAAATCTCTGAAGGGCGCAACTTACCATGAAATAAACGTTTAGAGATTTTTGTGTATTATTTCTATCCATATATATTGTTGAAAAAGAGAGAGATTCCACCTTAAATGTAGATTTCTCTTCCGTTATTATCAATCAATTTTTGAACTGTTTGAACAAACTTCTTCAAATCGTGTGAACAGGATTTCTGCACATTTCAAATATTTGAATCAAATAGACAGAAATGACGTCACGTCAAACAGATTTGATCAAATAGTTTGACCGTGAGACACGGACTTAAAATGATCTGTTATCGTTTCCGAACTCCTATTTCTGACATTTGACACGATTGACATTTTCATTTCAATCCTATTTGCAGCTGAAGTTGAAGTAATGAAGATGTGAAATAGGTCTTTTGAGTAATTTTATTTTAGGAATTGGAGTGAAATAGATTATAAAATAGATCCGAATTATCGGAATATTCTCAATATGAATAAGTTCTCATCTTTTATCGAACTTTTGGTCAAGCAAACCTGTCGTAGAGCTTCACACGAATTTGAAATGGGATCCAAGCATTCTTCAGCCCCTCTTCCAATTATATCAGAACATGATGCGACAGGAATATATTCTCTACAGTTCCTCAAATCTCTACATGACAAACCCAAAGATAACATTTACAAACTGTTGAAGGTATGAAGATATATGTACAAACATCTGAATTTCATTGAACATAATATATTTCAGTCCCCCGATGATCTGAATAGTATACAATCACCCAACGGATTGAACTGGCTGAACAGTAGCGAGTTCTCTGACACAGAGAGGAGAACTCTCTTAGAATTCCTAAAGAAAGTGAAGAATATGTCACCAACAAAAGCTCAGAATTGGATTGATTTGCATCATTTTATGCATTATGCTTATAGGAATTTTGTTAATCCCAATCCTGATCCATCTGCAGAGAAGCTTTCCCCCTTTTTCACTGCAGAAATGAAAGAATTAGTTGGAAGGTAGGTTTGCTTGAATTGTTTGCATTCTTAAGCTTATTGGAATTTCACTTGATGATTCTAGTGAATGCAGAAGCATTCATGCAAAGTTTAAAGTCTTTGATACTTGTTACTTTGTATTCTAATTTACTTTTCAGTCTATTGGAAGAAGATGAGAGTCAACTCTACTTGAGAATATTGGCCTTACTTAGAGAATATTGCATATTTGCTCAGTGGAATTATAGCAAATGTGATAAGGATCATTCCATCACTAGTATGTATTTGAAATCTGTACCAATTCATGTTGTACTTGAAATATTCAATAACCTTACAAAATGATTTTGATGTAAACCTACACCTGTCAAGTTGAAATCACCTTGTTTGCCAATACACCAAGGGCACATCTTTCGCTTGAGTACAACCATACCTTGGAGAGCTCATCTTGCAATATATATAGTGTTCCATAGATGCAATCCTCAAATTGGTGTTTTCCAATTGGAACATTGAATTCCACATAATAATAATAATAATAACGTTTATTCAAGGAATATATGGATAACAATAGTAATTCAAAAGTACCTGTTACATTGAACAAACAGTAGAAGCCCATTTAAGACCCTAGATTTCCTGAATACAAGTTTATTATGATAAACTCACAATCACCACATCTACAATAATTCCAACTATAAATAATATGTTATGAATGGGTATATTATCTACATTTGACTGTATCAGGATTTTTTCTAGTGGGTTTGATTATTCCAAACACTGTACACTTAAAAAGTTATCACACTGTCATTACTTGTAATACAACTTAACACTTAATTATAGTTATCACAATTTTCTATTCTCTTGGCAGTAACAAAACTGTACTAAACTTGACTGTCTCCAACTGAACTGTCAGTTGGTTCTTGGTTCAGAATTTCTCTAAAAGATAATCGAACGTCTGCCCAGCTATATCGCCGTGCTTCTCAGTGGCTTGCTCTTTCCCTTGGATTATAATTCATAACAGTATAATTTTTCATACAAATGTTCCCAAATTTGTCCATATCTGAAACCATGAGTATTAATATCAAATTTCGGCATTCCAATAGGTAACAACCCTGTATAACACTAGTAACACTAACATTAGCTTACTTTGTATACAGATGCCCTCTTCTGCACTGCTTTCGGACTACCTGCCGAAGAATCAGTTGGTGATTCTTGATAGAATATTCTTGTTTCAGGGCTCTTTTATTATTATGAAGCCATGTTGTCAGCAGCAAAAAACCTAAGTTCAGTATTTTCTGAGTTGGAAGTAATAATTTATAAGACTTATTCAGTGTGTTGGATTGACTTCAATACTTGTGTGTTCATTCGTTACTTTTACGAAACTGACTATGTGCAAAAGAGGATTCATCAGTGTTTAGAGGTAAGTTGTGGCAACTCAAACCCAGCATGCAAAATCGTGAATTCTCCGAATGGATGGCGTTATGATTTTTTGTTAATTTTTGTAGACCAAAACGAGCCCCGGCGATACTCCACCAATGTTTGGCCTCCTTGAGGATTTAAAAAACTTATGGATTAAGGAACAAAAACGAATTAGAAAAATCAAGTAAGTGTTAGTGGTGATTGAATATATCTGAAATACAGAACATTGAATCTCCCACTCTCCATTAGGCAAATCAGAACTCACAGATGCAATACAAGAAATACTAGTCATCACATATTCAGAGGAATATTCCTGTTATCATACTATACTTATAGCTTCCAAACCATCAAAATGTCATGTAGCGGTATTTTTCATTACTCATTAACCGTTTTGTATTACAGTGAAGACCACAGTTTAGTGGAAGGTACAGTACCATATTATATTGAGGAAGCCATGATAGGCAACCACAAAAAAGTGCTCACCAGCAATTTTTGGATGGAACGCACACAAAAAGAGTAAGTGGCACAAAACATATGAACTGTTGATTGAAATAATCCTATAGATGTTCAACAGATAACATGACAAGATCAGCATATTTGTGTTCTTCTTGTTTTGACGTTACATTTATGACTTTGCAGGAAAGATGATTTAGATTTAAGGAGATTAGACCATCACTTCTTTCGATTACTAAGTGACCCATTTTTCCATCCAGCTGGACCAATCCTGGATCGGAACGGCCAGTGTATATGCGAGGAATGTTTGATATCGAAATACGAGTGTATTCTGGCTGCCGATCAGGGTCAAGTCAACGAAAAGTTTCTCAGGAGCGTCAAGCGGGTTTTGTTCTGCAGGAGGTGTCGTAACCTCGTCGAACTGGAGTCGTTCCACCAGCACATCAACAGTGAGCCCAGCTCGGTAGGTATCGACCCCCAAATTCGACAATCTTTCTTGTGCAGGTCACGCCCTGACGGAGATGGACAATACGAAGGCAGACGAAAAAAATCCAATTGACATAATATCGGACGAAGGGGACCACATCGAATTCGATTCCGACTTGGTGTCCACCGAGGAAAACGACAAGGACGAGAAATCCCCTTCCCCGAAGATAGCCAGTGAGGCTCCGGTGTTGAGGAGCACGTGTGATATCCATTTCACCAAGCCCAAACACGACCTGAACGAGCTGAACTGCACCAAGCTCATCTTCGAGGAGTTCCTCAAGCACAAGAACGCGTGCATGAAGAATGAGCAGATGATGAACAAGAATGTGAGGAACTTCATCAAGATCAAGAAGGACATATTCAGCCATGCCAATGGCGGCTTGCCGGTGAAAGTGGGGGCCGATGTCGCTCAAAAACATCCGGTAGCTGCGTGAGTGATGGTTATTTTTCGAGTTGCTCTCTGTTATCGGCTCATTTTTTAGGGTGATGAAGAAGTTCGACAGGGAAAACGGGAAAGTCGGACAAAAAAGTGGGGCTGCATCCGAGAAGTGAGCCGGCAGACTCGTGCGAAACTGTAAACTATATGTTTTTCCTGTTGCAGGTCCCAGGTATCCACTCTGACGAAACAGAAAGAGGCTGAAGAAGCGACAAGTAAGTCGAGTAACCCCACGATTCACCTTAGCAGTTCTAGGGTGCATATTTGAATATTGTTTCAGATGTCTGTCACAGTCGCGTCGGCACTTGCGAGCACCACAAAGAATCTCAGAAGTGTGATTGCACCTATTGCGAGGTGTTCGGAACGGTAAGTGGTCGTCATTCCGCGTGAGTCGCGGGTGTATTCGTTCCTTTTTCTTCAGTCGACCACGACCCATACGCACCAGAACAACGAGTTGAGGGATCGATTGAGGATACGCCTGCATCAGAGGCGCGACAAAAGAACCAAGGAAACGTTCAAAGGCACTGCGATGAACACAAGCGGGAATGTCACCGGAACCAATCCAGCTAGACTCAAAACTGCCATCAGTAAGGTACGAAACATTACTCGCGACAATGCTGTCCTTGATATGTGGTAACCAATGTTTCCAGAGAGTACGAGAACTTTCTCGAACTCGCGTCTAACTGCCGGCCTACGGCAGGTTTCAATTTTCCCAGAAAAGTGTGGATCGCAACAGTTGGAGGTTGATACACTGCGATTGTTTCGCTGTTAATTGCATGTCTGAATACAGGTAGAGGAGAGAGTGCCGCTTCCTTCATCTCCGACCAACATCCCGCCAGCTCCTTCCGTCAAGTCATCGGACTCCTCCTTGGCAACCACCTCGGGTCAAGACGACATCCACGGCTTGGTCAATTACATCGAAGGCAATACGGGCCTCAACAAGATACAGCTGGCGCAAAAGAAGGCCGCGAAGAAGGCCAGGCAACGGATGAAAAAGGTTAGGTTCGATGAGACTGGTGGGACACGGTTGACGTATCGATGATATTCCAGGAAGAAGACAGGATAAAAGCCGAGGAAGAACAAAAGAGGTTGGTAGAGGAGCAGCGGAGAAAAGAGGCCGAGAAGAAGAAGGAGCAGGCTAGGAAGTTGGCTGAAATAGAGAAGTCCAAAGCTGTCGCGGAAGCGGCAGCTGCTAAAGGTGAGGAATTCGCGAAAATCACGAACCAACAGATGGCGCTCGTGAAATGTCAAAAAATTTACATGAGGGTGATCAACAAACATTTGGTATATGTTTTCAATGGTAATATGTCAATTTTCAATTCGAATTTTAGGGAAGAAATAAATAATCCTGAGTATCCAAAAGGGGCGATATTGATAGATTATCGTTTATAGAATTCAAAACAGGTATTTAATGTGAGTTTCGTGGATTTATTATATGTTTATAGGCTTTTCAAACCACCTCTGCAAAATCAATGGGGCCACTAAAGTATTTGTATTTCAATGATTTCTCTTTATTTCAAGTATGGCCAAGATTGAAATAAGTATCTAGAGTATATTGGAGATAAGAAGAAACCCTTAAAATAGCGAAAAGCATTATTCAAAGCTGGTCACATACTTTGTGGGATAGATGTCAAACACATACTCGAACACATATAAATAAACTCCTGTTCACAAACTTCAGCTCTAGGGTAGGTAGCTCTAATATGAAATTAAAATAGTTCCATGGAAAAATTAGCAGTGGAAGTGTGAATTTATCTGTAAACCTGTGATAATTTTATCCTAACCCAAAAATAAATGATTAGCAAAATAAAAACAAAGATTTGTAGTCAATTAACTTTATTCTCTGAGAGAAGTAAGTACAGGGGTGCTAATATTGAGATACCTACCTATCTTAAATAGGCAACACAAGTTATTATTTTCATGTCAACAATAAAATGATGAATCATATAATAAAAATAATAACATAATATATAGATGAGTAGGAATGTTCCAAGAATAACTTCAAAAGTTTGAGGCCTTGTGGTCTACCAGTCATTCAAATTCATTTATTTCAATTGATACTCCATTCAATTCACAGTTTATTCATTTTGAATAAAGATTTGATTTCATTCAGCCCACATTGCCCTCACTCTTGAAGTTTGCCGATGTTTATTGAAGGAATTGCATGCTTTTTGAGCCTATCTCTTGGTTTAATTCTCCTTGATGGTTCTAAAGTAAAAACAAGGTTTTCATTACAAACAACAAGAGACACAACTACAGTTAAACCAGATCTTATTTGTTTGATTTAACCTGAAAGACATACCTTTGCATTCACTTGAGAAATCCAGTTCTATAGGAAGTGCTTACTACAAACGTAAATGTTCGTGGTGATAAGTTTTCCTATTTTCAACGTGATCATCCAATTTTCACACAATCCTGAAAGGAAATTCAGGATTTTGTGCCAAAGGAACGATGTCTGTACGGTAGGAGGAACGCTGAAATCTTTGTCGATTTCGTCTTTACGACCTTTTGAACTTGCTGCATGTTTCAATAATATTAGTAACTAACTGATAAGCACGATACAAGTCCGAAAACTATTGAAAACAATTCAATTTCATTAAAAATAATACGAAAGCCTATGCTATACAATGCTAAATTGCTTTGTTGATCACCCTCGGAAGGCTTAGAAAATTTGGCACCAGAGGCCGCCCACTCCGTGATTTTCGCGAATATCATATTCTTCCGCGAACTATGAGGAACTAGATTTATTTCAGCTTTGAAGGAAATGAAGAAAAAGTCCAAGAAAGAAAGGCAGGCTGAAAAACGAAGGATGGCCCAGCAACAACTGAACCCAGCGGCGGCAAATAATAGAAATAACATCATAGAAGAAACCATCCCGGCCATGGTCACCATCAAGAGAGTGGCCGAAACCGGGAGTGGTACCCCTACGGTCACAATAACTCTGAAAGGTTCCACTCCTGACCAAGATAAGCTGTTGTACACACTCGTCAATGGCTCAGACGATGTTAACACTGAAGAAACCAAAAGCAAGGACCACTCTGATAGCAGTAATAAAGGCGGTAAGAGTAATTTTGCCAATCTGAATTCGACTCTCAATAACAGTTCTTATCGACAGGCAAGAAGAAGAACAAGCATAAGCAACAAGAACAGAAGCTCCTGCAAACTCCAACTGTCGTCAAAAAAGAGATGACAGTCACCGTCGAGCTCGATTCGAACAGAAGTTGTGGGGAATCGAAACTGTCCGTGAAGCCGATGACCAACAAGAATGTGGTGGAAAGTAAGAAAGCCGTCAACAAGCAGCAGAAAGAGAACAAGAAGACTGTTGGTCCGGACGAACTACCCATCCCCATGCTCCGTTTGCCTCCGGGTGAGATACTCATTATCAACATCACTGATGGTCCTCGAAAGCCGGCGTCCCTCATCCCCAATAACATCGATTTTCACCTCTTTGTAGCATTTGAAAAAATGCTATAAACGAATTGGACACATTTCTAGTGGTCAAGAGCCCATTCAAATATTTTTGTAAATATTTAACTTAACTTGATAGGTAGATACTTACAGAGAACACTCAATCTGAGAAATAATCAGCCAAGCATAAACACAAATCAACATTTATTTTACCAACCAAGCCACAATAGTGCACTGATAAGTCCTGTATAGTAATGTCTTCTCAAGTTTTTTGTGTCATTAGGAAGTGATGATATTAAGCTTCAGGAGTCTTTGTCATCTGGCTTTCTAATCTATATGGCCTAGAATTTGAGAGAAGCATTGTAGTCATCACTCAGTAAAGAGACATTAGACTTACCATGTGCTCTCCGGTGTGATAAATTATGCATTCCTGAACTCTCAGATTAGTTTGGGGATTTCTGTTTGGAATCTGTTTGGTTTATTTTGATAGGGTATTTTTGGAGGTTATCTATCTGTCACCCATTTTCATCACCGTCAAATTTGTTGCCACTGGTTGCAGATCTTCTGTGATTTGCTCGTAGAGACACGAGTGCTAGAAAAAGAAGAATTCTTCTTCTTTTTTTTATCGTTCGGTACTGTTGTCAGCTGGGACATAGACTTCTCCTTCTTTGTGAGTGTTCAGTACTACTTCTGTCAGGTTGGACATATTTTCTCCTACCCAATGGGATTTTAGGGATTTGTATTTGCCGCGCTAGGTCCTGGTTAGGGGTAACCTGGACCTTTGGAGAGGACCAGTGATCAGGTTTTTTGACACCTTCGGTGTATTTTATTGATATTTGCATTTCACTTATTTCCACACTTCAACCCATGGAGCTCTTGTAAAGCTCTCTCCTAGTACTAGGGGATAGCGGTGGCCATTTACAGGGTAATGAAATTTCAAATATTAATAATTTTTACTACCTAGGAGTTAGATCACTAGTAATACCTCTTAGGATTTGACATCTCCTCTACATATGTCTGACATTTACCTTGTCCACTTTGGTGTTAAATTTTGAGTTAATATAGGTCCTGAAATTAATGGTGTTTGTTTTATTGACTACACTATTTTCCAGTCCAAGAAAATATTGAATTATTTTATTTCAGGTTTGTCTTGATAATTTTCTTACAGGTCAATAGTTGATTAAAATATTTGGTTTTCTCAATTATCCAAATTATCTGGTAATTATTATTTAAATTGAGTGGCGCTCACAAACTTGAATTTTCTGGCATCAATTTCGAACTCACCTATCTGTTCTCTGACGAAGAGCTGCCGTCCGCAAAAGTAACTTTGTTTTTCCTTTATATAGGTAATACTAAATAGGGGAAAAATAGGTTACATCTTCATCAACAGGTATAACAATAACGAAAGTGGAGGGACCCGTTCCCAGCCGCAACTATCACGTGGGCAGCGCGGAGGACCACAAGGGCACTTCGATGGGCGCCGAAAAGTCTGGCATCATCGTGGTGGACACTGAGAAGCTGATCCACAACCAGGGCGAGCCGCAGGCGAAGTCGAACAAGACGGCCAAGAAGAACAAGAAGAGGAAGGGCAAGAAGACGGCCGAGGCCGCCCAGAGCGGCAAGAAGATGATCACCCTGAAGAACCCCATCTTCCAGTCGATCCAGCCGCGGATGGAGGCGCCCCCTATCGACAAGGGCGTCGACAGCTCTGCCCCCGCGTCCATCTTCACCAACGAGAACGGCATGGTGACCATAAGGAGCTCGCGGCTGCAGCAATCGCTATCTAACGGCGCCGCCCTCAACCCTATGCCGATGCTGCCCGCCTCGAGTTTGCTGCCCAAATCGAATCAGGTTAGAATAGAAATTGATGGCTCTAAGTAGATACACTAGGACAACACCACTACCAGAATTGGGCAAACCATGTGTTAGAGAGCGAAACGCATAAGCTAATGCGTCAGAGAGAGATAGAATGCAACGCTGTGACGTCACAACAGGTTGCCACTTTCTATCTGACATGGAACATTTTGACAGATGACATGGAACACTTTTCAATTGACAGATGTGTCAATCGCCATATCTGACATGGCAGACGACTCAATCGACAATTCAAGAGAAACACGTTACGTCATAGACAACCAACAATTAATTAATTGAAAAAGCCTTCGACAACGACTGGATTTGAACCCGAGACCATCGGACTATGAATCCGATACGTAACATCATCGCCACGACCACTACACGGTATAATTAACGGCCATGTAAGATATGGCGATCGACACATCTGTCAATTGAAAAGTGTTCCATGTCATCTTTCAAAATGTTCCATGTCAGATCTGACGTCAGAGAGAGAAAGCGGCAACGTTGTGACGTCACAGCGTTGCATTCTATCTCTCTGACGCATTAGCTTATGCGTTTCTCTCTCTAACACATGGTTTGCCCTATTCTGGTAGTGGTGTTGTCCTAGTGTATCTACTGCTCTAGATTAGAGTCTTTCACTCAGAGGATATAGTTGTCTGCTTGTTAATAAGAATATGCCCAATGTTGTGATCTTCGCATATAATTTTTTTTAGCAATTGTGGTAAATGTAACCTGACCTAACCTTCAGTAGTTTCACGATACTTACATAGGAGATTCGGAACAGGAAAAAACGCTATAGCAAACGAATTTTCGTGCGGAGACCATAAAAAAACGGTTATCCGGAAATGTAATTCTAGCCATCTAGGAGTACTACGACCGCACACCAACTACAAGATTGATTCAATTATTTAATGCTATTTGTTTCAAATAACGTCGGATGATTCGAGAAAGAAATGCAAATATCTTCATTGTATATCCAATTTTAGGCGCGTCAATATTTCTCAAAACTATGCACAACAGTTATTTCAACTTCACTCAGTAACCAGGGATTTTAAGAAAGAAACTGCCAACGTCTCGTAGTTCCCTCATTTCCATGTTTGACATTTGACACTGTTAAATGTCAGGATGAAGAGTGAGGTTTCAAAAGGGTTCATAATAAAGGGGGTTATGAAATAGGGTGAGCTTGATGAAAGGGGAATGTTGGTAAGAAATCAAATTGGCTGAACTGCTATTGAAGAGGGTAACTTATTTCTGGTCACTTTGGTGATATAACGAAAAACCCTATATATATAACTAACTTCAGTTTGGATTTCGTTCTTTTTTATGCTTTATAGATATTTTCAGCAATCATTTCATGAAATACTGTGTAGGCGGTATGTATCCGTTTATTAAACATTTATCAATTTCATTATTTTCAAATTTGGTGCGTCCCTATCAATGACAATGAAATGCTGTGTTTTCAATGATTGAAAAAAATAAGGCTATTATTATCCATATATTTAAGAGCGAATCGCTTTTTGTATGACTCTAAATTATTATTTTCTGAATACTGGCATGTTTTGGAATGAAAAATTAATGAAACATTCCAATTCAATCGTTTGCAATTTGCACCGACGTTATCATTTTGGTTTCATGAAAGTTCTGAAGAATACCGTTTTCGTTACTTTTTCTTGGTAATGGAAAATATTGAATTTCCTGAAGAATACTGACCACATCGAGTTGAAAACTATTTATCATCATCACTTATTATCAGATTTCGCACACTCCGCCTCCGGCTAGAGAAAGCCCCAAAGTGGTGTCGCCTTTCAACGCGCAAGAGATTCTGTCCGGCCTGCCTGGCATCGAGATAACGAAGGTCGACAAGAAAGCTGCCAGAGCTGAGCCTGACGCGAATAGGGCCTGTCAGACCGCCCAGGTATCCATCATACCCACTTCCAATGGCGGGGAGAAGTTCAGTTTCGATAAGGATGATTGGCTATATGGTGAGTGCTCCTGTGCTGAACAGAGCTTTGTCCTAACGAACTGAAACTGCTGCAGTACAACAGTGTTTACTCCAGCTTTCTGTTTAACCTTTTTCGTTTGTATTTCAGATAGCGTATTCACTCCAAAGGATGTATTGGAAGATGACATGGACCCAGAAGAACTGGAATTGGAAGCCTTCAAGCGTTTCTGCCAGCAATCGATACCGCCGAAAAAAAAAGAGAAAGTTGCACATTTGAATGTGGCGGACATAGTTTTGAAAAAGAAAACCGACCTCAATTCAGTTTAGTCATATCTCTGTTGTCCCTCTTGCTCTTAATTTTCTTTCGATGAATATTAAGTGGAACCATAATGTGATAATTTATTGATTCTATGGTCATTTACCGTATTTATAAGTATGCTATTCACGAAACATTTTTTATGTTAAATTGACCTTAAAATTTGGTTTTATTTACCTATCCTAACCCTGCCTTAATGCTTCAAGTCAGCCAAGATGTGATATACTGATGGACCACAGAGAAAAAAAACGTTATGTATCATTTTGCCAACATGTATGTTTTTTTACATTCCTATGAATAAAATCTCTACGAACTAACTTCCTACAAGGCTAATACAAGTCTAAGACTTCTAGGGTTACTTCGCAACTAAGTTGGCGGTTTTAAACACTTCCAACTCGAGTTCCGCACTTACAGTTCATGATAAATGATAAGAATGTAGCACTTTCTTCGATGATAAATTTACTACTGTAAATTCCTGTTCTACATCATAAATTACGACTTTGAAAAAACCATTCTGTTGTGATACAAATTTATGGCGCCACCGCCACTGATGACGTAGGGAAAAAATAGTGATGACGTAGGGAAAAAATAGTGCGAAACATGGTAACCCAATGGTGGTTACGGCCTTATTCGCCGTTTACTTTTAAACTAAGCTTAGGATTTAAGCTCGCTTTACAATAAGAACTTGTATGCTTTTAAAACGACCTTGCAGTCAAGCTTAGCTTGAAAGTATACGGCCGTCACTACTATAAATATACTGCCTTACTTCACGTCGGTATTTTCTCTGACAAGACGAAAGTGACAAGGGATATGTTCCGTTAATCAACCGAAGTTACCAATGATTTCAGGCTCGGTAACAACAACTTTGACAGTGGTTAGGTGCTGGTAACTACGGTTGGAATTTCTTTACGGAACGCCAGTCCACTCATTTCAAATGTCAAATATATCCCTTCCAAAAATTCAAAATTATTGGATATTGGTTTGTTTTGAAATTACTGAATTGATCATGTTTGATAATAAAATAATTGAAATTGAAAAAAATATAAATTTATTTTGAACATCACAATCAGCAACTGTTCATAAAACTCCGCAATATATTCTATAAAACAGAGATCACATAATTCACATATCCTCAGGACAAAAAACTATGGAATAGCTACTACATTCTGGAAACAAAAAACATGAAAAATAAATATGCATTCTGGAAAATAATACAATAATGCAAAAAAGGACACTAGATCAGTTCATGGTATGAATATGGCTACAGGATAAAATCATTGTCCAAATGTCCATCTCAATCCTCCTTTATATTCTTTTCAAACCACTAAAATTTTTGTTTTTCATTTTTATGTTTACATCTTTGCCTTCTGATTTATGTCTCAGCTGCAGTGAATTTTGGTTTAATGCTCTTTTTTAGTCCATATATCTGATGGGGTGTGTGTCTTGAATCTGGATATGTTGCCTCATTATTTTTCCCTTGAATTGATGACGAGTGACTTGAACGTTCAGATTCGTTCATTGATTGAACATTATCAATCGATTGACTTGGGGATAATGCATCAATTGCATAGTCAGAATCCTTCAGCTCGTAGTCAGCACTGTGAATTTTTCAAGTTTCATAATTCACATTTACATTTTCAAAGTCTTTTAGGCATGCATGTTCTGCCAGTATTTGATTCCCTAAGTCCATAAATCCTATACACAGTAAGCACAAGGGAACTTATATAAAAATACAATCTATAAGTTTTTATTGAATAGCCGATCACCTCAGTTCCAAAGGAAGTAAATATAACCTAAAACTGTAACGGTCAAACACACTGTCAAACAATAATAAACCGAAGTTACCATAGAAAATCGCCGGTTGTTCTGGTGACAGAAAATCTACCGCTTTTTCAGAAACCAAGTTCCGTAAATAACCTTTTTTTCAGCAACCAACCCAACATTTCGCATTTACGGAACGGAAAACTAGTAACCGAAATAACCAAGTCGATTTACGGAAGCGGCGATAATTCGTCCTGCGACTCCTGCGAGCGAGTCATCCCTACGTATTCAGAATAACCAGAGTTCCAGATATTAAATTTTTGAGAAAATGAAATAAATAAGCTTAAATAAGAGAGTGCGGATACATGACGAAGTTCAATGAAGAAGAAGAAGAACTTGATAAAATAAAATTCGCGAAAATCACGAACCAACAGATGGCGCTCGAAAAATGTCAAAAATTTTAAATGAGGGTGATCAACAAACATTTGGTATATGTTTTCAATGGTAATATGTCAATTTTCAATTCGAATTTTAGGAAAGAAATAAATAATCCTGAGTATCCAAAAGGGGCGCTATTGATAGATTATCGTTTATAGAATTCAAAACAGGTATTTTATGTGAGTTTCGTGGATTAATTATGTTTTTATAGGCTTTTCAAACCACCTCTGCAAAATCAATGGGGTCACTAAGGTATTTGTATTTCAATGATTTCTCTTTATTTCAAGAATGGCCAAGATTGAAATAAGTATCTAGAGTATATTGGAGATAAGAAGAAACCCTTAAAATAGTGAAAAGCATTATTCAAAGCTGGTTACATACTTTGTGGGATAGATGTCAAACACATACTCAAACACATATAAATAAACTCCTGTTCACAAACTTCAGCTCTAGGGTAGCTCTAATATGAAATTAAAATAGTACCATGGAAAAATTAGCAGTGGAAGTGTGAATTTATCTGTAAACCTGTAATAATTTTATCCTATACCAAAAATAGATGATTAGCAAAATAAAAACAAAGAATTGCAGTCAATTAACTTTATTCTCTGAGAGAAGTAAGTATAGGGGTGCTTATATTGAGATACCCACCTATCTTAAATAGGCAACACAAGTTATTATTTTCATTCATATAATAAAAATAATTATATAATATAGATGAGTAGGTATATGTTCCAAGAATAACTTAAAAAGTTTGAGACCTTGTGGTCTACCCAGTCATTCAAATTAATTTATTTCAATTGATACTTCATTCAATTCACAGCTTATTCATTTTGAATAAAGATTTGATTTCATTCAGCCCACATTGCCCTCACTCTTAAAGTTTGCATGTGATGACTTCCAGATGTTTATTGAAGGAATTGCATTCTTTTTGAGCCTATCTCTTGGTTTAATTCTCCTTGATGGTCCTAAAGTAAAATCAAGGTTTTCATTACAAACAACAAGAGACACAACTACAGTTAAACCAGATCTTCTTTGTTTGATTAAACCTGAAAGACATACCTTTGCATTCACTTGAGAAATTCAGTTCAATAGGAAGTGCTTACTACAAACGTAAATGTTTGTGGTAATAAGTTTTCCTATTTTCAACGTGATCATCCATTTTTCACACAATCCTGAAAGGAAATTCAGGATTTTGTGCCAAAGGAACGATGTCTGTACGGTAGGAGGAACGCTGAAATACTGAACAAATCTTTGTCGATTTCGTCTTTACGACTTTTTCAACTTGCTGCATGTTTCAATAATATTAGTAACTAGCTGATAAGCACGAAACAAGTCCGAAAACTATTCAAAACAATTCAATTTCATTAAAAATAATACGAAAGCCTATGCTATACAATGCTAAATTGCTTTGTTGATCACCCTCGGAAGGCTTAGAAAATTTGACACCAGAGGCCGCCCACTCCGTGATTTTCGCGAATAGGTTTTGTTTTGACATTTGCATTTGCACGACATTTGCTTTTGCTTCGATTATGTTGATATGATTTGGACACTAATTTGGATTTATTAAGATAAAATTTTCATGTGTTAACCAATAGTTAAATAAGAAGTTTCGAAGAAGCATGGATATAGCTAAATCATTATTCGAAAACAGGAATCGCCAAGGCTACGTCGGAAAAGAAGATCATGTTGTATGTTCCATCAGTTGAGAGACTTTTTCTTGTTCTTATTCAATCCTTCATTGTAGAAACGTGAGTTAGAGTTAGCTTTGGAAACTGATGATGCTGAAGATGCTGAAGGTTTCATAGGGGGGCTTGATGTAAAAGAATGTACATCACTTGTACCAGGTAGCTCTTTTTCTGCATTGATTCCATCTATGTGGCCTCAAGATTTGATAGATAAACAATTGGTTGTTCCTGATGATCCTAATTCACAGCCAGAATACAGGTAGAATATTACAATTACTCAAAGTGAATATATGTAAGGAGCATTATGTTGTTGGTATTACAGATTTGATGAATTTGGTTTTCGTGTTGATGAAGAAGATGGACCTGAAGAAAATTCAAATAAGCTACTTGGTATACCCTTCATTGAAGATCCTCAACACAGGTATGTCATATTCACTGGGTTTCACAGTCTTTGAATTTATTGATTCCAATAACCCCTATATCAAAAATCCAGTGAAAATGTTGTTCAATCAAGTCTAAATGTTGATATCAATCAAAAAAGGCTTTTGTAAAATGTTATAATGAATAAAAATCTTCATAGATGGTGATGGTAGTAGTAGTAGTAGTAGTAGTAATTTTCTTGTCCATAATGATTTTTTTTATAAAAACTGATGAAAGAAAACATAAAAAAAAATCATACCAAGCAAATGAATAAAAATATACAGATTCAGTGTTTCATTCATGCAAATAACAAGAAATCATTATTAGCACAGATTAAAACACTTGTGTTCTTTTCAGGAAGTCAGTAGTTATACAGATATACTTTTAGGATAGACTTTCAAATGTTGGCTGTCATTTCATGCCCCAAGTGATTTCCTTGATGGGTAGCTATGTGGACTTCCTGAAATCACAATTTCTACTTTACATAATTTTAAATGAAATACTGGTCTACATGACTTCATGAATTTTAAAACAAATAGTAATTATTTTTTGAGGAAGACCCTTTTGAGCTCTATTGGTATACATACAGTAGCCCTTTTATGTCTAAAATTGATTTCCTTTGAAGAATTTCTTGGAATGCTTTGTTCAGCTGTCTATATGGGAAAAGAAGCCAAGAGTTGCAAAGTAACTCAACATTATCACTGAAATTTATGTTTTCACAAACATTTCCTGATACTGATCTCATATCTGTATTCAGGATTAATTGAATTTTGGGAACCAGTTCAAGGTTTGACCAATTGAAAATCATTACTTTTACAGGGATTGATATGTCTCTCTTTCATTTCAAATCTATATTTATCGTTCGCCGTGCACCAGGTTGCAATGGGTGGCCCACCTAGAGTTTTCCCACAACAAGGAGGGCTCGGAGCTCAGCTGGGACACGGTTGAGGCCAGATTACCTCGCACTGACAAACTGTTCGCGATGGTCCAGTCGGGCATACCACACTCGCTGCGCCCCCAAATGTGGATGCGCTTGTCGGGCGCGCTCGAGAAGAAGCATCAGTCCGAGTTGTGCTACAAGGACATCGTCAAGATATCCAGCAGCGACTCCCGCGCCACTTCCAAGCAGATAGAGAAAGACCTGCTGCACACCATGCCGACCAACGCTTGTTTCAGCCACACCAACAGCACGGGCATCCCGAGGCTGAGGCGAATTTTGGGGGCCGTCGCCTGGTTTTATCCCGAGATCGGGTGAGCGTGAGGTTTCAGAAAATGTCGGGGCATCGTTTTCTTTGATTACGGCAGTGACGGTTTCTTTAATGTTCCAGGTATTTCCAGGGAATGGGTATGATAGCTGCCTCACTTCTTCTGTTTCTAGAAGAAGAAAATGCGTTTTGGATAATGGTGACCATAGTGGAAGACCTGTTACCGGCATCATATTATAGTCCCTCCCTTATAGGTAACTATTAGGCTTGTTGCAGCAATCTGTTTTTTTTTTTAATTATTAACGGGCAGCACCCAACTAACAAATATGTTTTTACAAAGGTGTATGATACATGAATCCTTATAATTAAGATTAAACCTAAAAACTATGAATGAGTATAATGTGATAGAAAAATATATATATATATATATATATATGTGCACATCTATGTACTGTTGTTTTTTAGAAGTGATGGCAGACTTCATCTCAAGCTACTTTCAGAAATATTGAACAGATCTACTTGAATTTCATTAGCATTCGATACAATTCTGGATAATGGTGAATGTTTTCCATAATTGCATCTGTGGAAATCAATTGTAAACGTCTGAGTGTTTCAAGTTACTCTGGCTGGAACATGTAGGCCAATTGAAAACAAGAGATGTGGACAGTCAACATGATAGTTCAAAATCTTGTGTAGAAATCTAATGTCTGCATAAACTCTACGAGTGCTCAGTTTCATTATTTCTATTGTAGTGCGAACTTCTCTCAGTGAGTTTTCAATTGAAGGTATATTCAATTTATAAGCTAAATATCTCAAGAATTTGTTTTGAGTTCTTTCTATATTATTTATATGGATTTCATATGTTGGCAACCACACACATGAGCAATACTCCAATATTGATCTGACCAAAGAATGATAAAGAGTTCTTATGGAATTAACATTAGTGAATTCTCTTGTGGTCCTGCACACAAAGCCCAGCATTTTTGTCGCCCTATTGACAACCTGCTCAAAGTGGAGGTGGAAATCAACCTTGGTGTCAAAAAGAACACCGAGGTCCCGAACAATGTTTGCCCTTGTGAGTGGTTCACCATCAATGTTATAACCAAATTCAATATGTTCAAGTGATCGATAAAAAGACATAGCATTGCATTTGTTTACATTCAGCTCCATGTAATTTTCAAAGCACCATTTGACAATTGAGGTAAGGTCCCTTTGCACATTCTCACAGTATTGTTCGTTGATGACACGGCTAAAGATTTTAAGATCATCTGCAAACAGCAAAAATTTTGAATGTTTAATTATTCCTTCAATATCATTTATGAAAATATCGAACAAGAAGGGGCCTAGGTGGCTCCCTTGTGGTACTCCTGAAGTGACGTAAATCTCCTCAGATATGAAACTCTTGACTTGCTGCTCCATTTCCATAGGTATCCAAGCAGATCAGCGTGTCCTGAGGACACTAATCGGCAGCTACCTGCCAGATCTGCATGATACTTTGACCAGCCACGATATAGAATTGTCGCTGATAACGCTCAACTGGTTCCTTACCCTCTTTGCCGGGGTGTTCCACATGAAGATCCTTCTGCGCATCTGGGACCTGTTCTTCTTCGAGGGCTCCATAATATTGTTCCGAATAGCTTTGAGCATGCTCAAAATGAGGGAGCCCCAACTCAAGGATCTGGAGAACTCCGCGCAGATATTCAATGCCCTGTCGGACATTCCGGGGGATATCGATGACGTCGAGGCATTGTTTCAAGTGAGTAATGAACGACGCCGGGCGGAAAAGTCGAACGAACGGGTATGATTTCAAGGTTTCCAAGGAACTGACCGGCTCGTTGAACGACGTTATGATGGAAACGTACCGGAGGAGGCAATTGGCTTACTTGATGACTGACCAGGGGGCCCTAGTCGGTAATCCGGAAGCAGCACCGAATCTGCCGAAGCAGCACCTAGCTAGGTGATTGATTTAAACTGCCAAGTTATCGATAGATCTATTATGAATGTTGTAGGAGGCAAATTAAAAAAAACAAGTCGGTCATACAATTGTTACTTTTCAATGAATATACTGACGATGACATCAAAAGCAAAAACATCAAACAAACGGAGATTACGGTTGATCTGAAGGAGGCAGTATTACAAGTGAGATTCTACGAATTGATCACCATCAAGTTCATGAACATCTGAATTTTCAGATTGCTCGACATTTCATGCAAGTGGATCCGAAGTTGAGTTCCGAATTAGCTTTAGTAGCCAATTATTCAATGGAAAGTCACGCTTCTGATCATATAAACTATATAAATGTTTCAAAAAATAGAAGAAGAAGGGCGAAAGCTCTATTAGGTGAATGTGACGGTGAATCGTTCCTTGGCTCTATTAATAAATGAACGTTTCGCGTTATTTCAGATTTCGAACGACACGATGATGATGAACTGGGATTCAGGAAAAACGATATCATCACTATAATTAGCCAGAAAGATGAACATTGCTGGATAGGAGAATTGAACGGCCTGAGAGGTATGACCTTGCTTGACCCACTAATGCTTCAAACAGGTTTCTACTGGCTCATTCTCAAGGACAAATGCATTCTCCTGCCGAGGCGAGTTCATATATAGAATGATTCACCCTAAGTTATGAAACACGAAATAACCTACCATTGACAAATTCCCGTTATGTTTTTGATGGGAACTTCATTGCAGGATGGTTCCCCGCCAAATTCGTTCATATGTTGGACGAGAGGAGCAAACAGTACAGCAGTGCCGGCGACGATAGTATATCAGAAACTGTCACGGACTTGGTACGGGGCACTCTATGCCCTACGATAAAACAAGTTCTGGAACATGGAATGAAGCGTCCAAAATTTCTGGGTGAGTTTCACCAACGGTGAAGCATGCCGTTCGGAAGAGGTGACAGAAGTGGTGAATTTTACTTGAATCGTTGCTTCACAGGAGGACCTTGTCACCCGTGGTTATTCATCGAGGAGGCTGCTACTAAAGAGGTAGAGAAAGACTTCAACTCGGTTTATAGCAGACTGATTCTCTGCAAAACTTATCGACTAGATGAAGATGGCAAGGTGTTAACACCTGAAGAGGTGAGTAAGGGACACAAAAATTATTGTTGTTGTATTCGGATCGCAATGAAAAAGTTTGAATCTATATTGGAGTCAATACCGAAAAGTTTCAGAAAGAGTTGAAGCATCAAATTCATCAGCATTATTTTCTTGAATGTCAAATGCCAAATGTCACGTCATGGATCACAACCTAACCTAAAATGGATGATGAAGTTGATCGCTATTCCTGTTTTAGTTGCTGTACCGCTGCATCCAAGCGATCAACTTGTCCCACGATGATGCTCATGCTCAGATGGACGTCAAACTCCGTTCCCTGATGTGTATGGGCCTGAACGAGCAAGTGCTCCATCTGTGGCTCGAAATTCTTTGTTCCTCCACTGAAGTCGTGCAGAAGTGGTACCATCCTTGGTCTTTCGTGTACAGCCCTGGGTGGGTGCAGATCAAGTGCGAGCTGCGGATTCTGTCACAGCTGCCGTTCAATCTGAACCCCGATTGGGAGTTGCCCACGAGGAAGGATACCAACAACCAGCCTCTCAAAGACGGCGTCCGTGATATGTTGGTGAAGCACCATTTGTTCAGTTGGGACATATGAGGATTGTGGAATCGAATGCGACTGGGAAGACAAGATTGAGTTTTCGAAAATATGTATTATATTTAAAATTATATATTTATTACCAACCTTATCTAGTGCGTTTTTATTTCTATACGATCTCTGCAGGACGAAAGGTCAAATTGCAGATTCTTATATATGAGTAGAAGAATAAACTTTGTAGTTTAATTATAGAATTCTGAAGGAAGTCACTAGTGCGGAACAGAAACACACTTCTCAAGCTACAATTAATGTACTTATTATATTTTTCATCAACTATTGAGATGTAGAAGATGTATATTTTCTGTGCGCACATTATTTCAATATAATAAGAATAAAAAATATAATATTTCGAGTAAAATTTATTAACAAGAACTACAGAACATTGTACACTCACATTATGAAAATATAATTCAATACCTATTTATATATTCCACTCTCAGCTACTGAAAAGAAGAACGATATATACTCGAGAGGTCGTTCTTCCTCTGAAAATCTGATAGTGTAAATTATTATTTATTATAGTCAGCCATTAAAACTATTCAGTTCAGTTCATCAGTTCAAATCTCTACTGCGAATAAACGGCAAAACATAAAATAGAAAAAAATATTGTTCTATGTATTTTACAACAGACTGAATTATTTACATTCTTGTTTTTTTTAATTCAGGATTATTTTCCGAATTCAAAGACTGGAGATGAAGATAATTCGAGAAACTTTGGGATAAGATTATTTATTGATTAAAACGGTAAAGTAATTCAAAGTTCCAAGAAAGAATAATCCGTCAAGTATTTTGGTTCTATTTGAATATAAAAAGTAACTTATTTAAGGAAGTATACCTATCCGAAGAAATGAATACATTTTTTGTTGGCTGCCTCCCTGAATGATAAATATACTCAACGTATATATATATATATATACATAGTTATATAAATCAACAATCAATTATAATGACGGTTATAATGGGTTTGGAATCAATAACTTACGAAGTAGGTATCAGTCAACATCAACAATTCTCAGATATAAATATCAAATCACAGTTACAGTCTGAAAATCATAATAATCGCAGGTATCAGGACACAATCAAAAACATATTTGCGTCTCTCAGGCTAAAAGGCCGATTCAGATTCATGCATTTCCATGCAGGGTTTTTGAAGCACGTGCGATTTACAGGCACATGCATTTCTCACCCTTGTGCCTGAAAAAGGCATGACATTTCACATATGTGCATTTCCATCGCAGTTCTTACCCAAGGTCATATTTCAATTGGTTTTTTCAGTATTTTCAGTTCAAGTAAATCGAAAATTTCATCTCATTAATTTTTTTGAGATTGAAATCACAACAGAGAAAGGCGGGAATGTATTAAAAACTTTACAAAATGATCACCAAATTCAAAATAAATCAAATGTCAAATTCAAATAAAAGATTGTCACATATTCACAGGCTTTTATGGATGTTTCGGAAAAAACGCATGCAATACAGTGGAAAATAAGAACTTGTCCTTATTCCATGCATGCCCACCACGCATTTCACAAGCACGCCGACAGGCATAGATGTGAACGACGACAGGCACGCATTTTTCATGCAGGGTCAAAAATGCAGGGTGGGCAATCATGAATCTGAATCGGCCTAAAGACATGAATAATATTATTAATATTGTGTATCAAACACTTCTTCAACGTCGAGTATCTGCTCTGGCCCACTGAACTCAAACAAGAAATGGAACGACAATATAGAAATTCGCCTTCCGACCATGGTAGAGGACAGGCGGCGTCCTCGAGGTTGGAAGTCAAGTGAATGTTGTGAACGTCTACTGAAACGTGCAAATTAATGAAAATACAATCACAAATGATAAACTAAGTGAATATTAGAGAAAAACAACAGGTTCCTGTGTCTCTACGCCGGTAACCAGGCCGGATGACAACGGATTTGTCGGATAAAGGGGCCTTACTTGTATCGAAAAAAAACTGGTTCCATCATTTCTACGCCGGTACCCAGGCCGGATGACAACGGATTTGTCGAATGAAGGAGCCAAAATAGTATCGTAAAATTGGCACCGAAAGGAGTCAGAAGCATAAGCCAATAGAAGAAGAAAATATAAATAAATTATATAAACCACAACAGGGAGGAGGTGATGGATATAATTCCAGACGCATCTTAGGTGCAGCCTCATCCCTATACGAAGTACCTGGGTAAATAACCGAAACGGTTGAGCCCATATTGAAGTAGGAAGGAAGGAAGGAAGGACAATATAGCAGGATGCGCGAGGATTATTTACGGCCAACAGGCGAATCATAAACCTTGAATCGAGCACATGCGCAATATGTACCAGGGTTAGCTGGGCATGTCTGAGATTATGTTTTTGATGTGTTATCACAGAACAGACAAGCTATCTGTTCTGTGGTGTTATGTGAACGTATGTCTGAAATTATATATTTCAGCCACAGAACTAAGAGTTGGCGTCAGCCTATAAGTTTTGTTTACATTGTATTTGATTGCTCTTTGTTCTCGAATCTTGTCCATTTCGATTTACAGCAAGCTGTTTTCGGCTTCATATTGTGTTTTTGTGTTCTTGTTGAATTATCTGTTGTTTAAAAAGCTGTGTTATTGAGTTTTTCATCTTTGGTAGTAATGGTAGTGCCGGTCCTGTGCAAAAGGTTTCTGCGCATGATCCACATTCAATTTTGCTATATGATCACATGGTATTCGCGAATTCAATTTAGCGTAAAACTGCTGAATTGCATTATCGTTCCATTTCTTGTTTGAGTTCAGTGCTCTGGCCTAGTCATCCAGAATGTTTGACAGCCGAGCTGACTGAAACTCGTCTCTTACGTGCATGACGTCACGCGGTAGTGGTTACAACTCGCAACCCAAGGTTGAGCAAATATCAGAACCCTGTTGATACTTCACAAATCGTTTGAAGATGGCGGTATTAGCAATTATATATCTGCTGTTGGTGGTATGACTGGTATGAGTATGAGACAGGCGAGGCCGGAGACAGCATTATTTGAGGAAAAGAGGAGTAATAAATTACGTAGTATTTGACCAAGTCCTGATACCGAATAATTGCATCAACACACTCGGGACCTAAATACCAATCATAAAACACAAAATAACAATCATAAAAAAGTTCAAACGGGACGAGGCGACGATCAGTCGTCTCTGGCCTCCTTGATTGGTGTTAACGGCGGGATGATGGCCGACGACATAGCCAGAGCGGGATTAGCCACGGCTATGATGTTGTCCCCGCTCGCCGCGATGATTTGCACCTTAGGCGAATACTTGCTGGCGTCGTCTTCGTCGTCGTGGTCGTCCTCCGTCTTTCTCTGCCAAAATAAACGAGCATCAGGAGTACCGCGAGGTTCCCATTCGGGCTCTGCGATCCTCGACGTGGGTTCGAATGTTTCAGATATGAAAGATGGGAATGTTCCGAGTTTGCCAATAAGTGAGAAACGAAGGGAACATACCTGCGGACTACTGGAGTTGCTGTAGGAGAACTGAGAATCTGATTCCTCCAGATCCGGTCCAATCGACGATCTTCTCGATGTGTTTCCCCTGGAAAACACATCGACCACGTTAAATATCTCCGATTGTAAGGACAATATGGTAGGTACAGTGTTGATTTTCGAAGTTGAAAAAAATCACGCTGTAGGTATACATAGAAAACGTGAGTGAAAATATATAGTCAACTCCTTTTGACATAAATTATACTAATATCGCAAATGATTGAAGGAAAATCGGAATTACAAAAATATTTTCATAGCAGGGCGATTTCATTTTTCACGATTAAAGTGAAATTGATGGAATGGAATGTGGGTTTTTTTAATATCGAGATAAAGGGCGCTTCAATCTCATATCGTATACACTCAAAAATTCTTGTAGAGCTAAAAAAAACTGTATTTTCAGATGTTGAAAAACTGTTTATCTTTTTATGATAATCATAACTCACCTGGGATGATTATTTTTGGTACTATTTTGAAACAGCGAGTTGAGAGATGTTCTCATTACAACAGCATCTTCATAATCCTGAAAGAGTATTTCGAATCAACTTCAATATGAAATAACTGGATTCAAAGAAATAATGAGTAGGTATATACATTAAAGACCCCATGACAAAGGAAATGTGATATAAAATTCCAGATTTTTTTAAGCATTGTCCATATAACGATAAAAAAACACTTTGTCTAAAAGTTTCTTGTATATATATACCTCACAGAGAAACTATAGTTATGGTTTTACCAGCATTACATGCAAAGCGAGATTGGATTTATGCAGCAAATGAAAGAAAGTTTTCATTTTTTCCAAATGATTAATTTTGGTTTACTCCAAATTCTCATTATTTTTCGATAATGTATTATTTCATTTACTGAATAAACCTGCGTTTCTGCGAGCAGGGCTCAAAAATTGGCGTATTTAGTTACTAAAAGCTCAACAAGCAACCTGTGAATAAGTAAGCATCACATTTAACAGTAAAAAAGTACGTAAGCGAATTTATTTTCCTATTTTCGTATTTCTTAATTTGAGAACTGATGGACGAAATAAAACAAGGTTTCGAGAAATTGATCGTTCTAAAATCGTCCATAATATGCAAATAATCCCCCATGGTCGTTCGACAAAACTGAAATCTGTACACATCACTGTGTATATATATCAGGAAATATGCTTGTGAATGTACATATAGTCTACTCTGTGAACATCGATGAAAACTTACCAGATTTCCCACCTGAAACGTTTTCGAGACCGTGTTAGGATCTCTCTGCAACTACATCAAATCGCTGCATTTCTGAGAAGAAGCTGAAAGGAAAGGTTTATTTACCAAAGAAATTATAACCGTAATGTTCTGTCATCTGACGCCCTGGAATATTTTATCTTGTTCGAATGATTGATTTTTTATGGCGGAAAAACCATTAGGTCTAAGACTATTTTGAGAGAATCTGAAGAAATTTCGATTCAAAACACCCTCTACATCCATATTTGTCCTCTTCTGGAGATCGAGAAAAGAGGAAGAAGAGAATTGGAAACAACATCATTGAAACAAAATAATGGAAAAAACCAGACATAGCTCCCAACATTTTGGTGTAGAACAATGTTTTGGTTCTTCTAAATCTGACCATGCTTTTTGGATACGCCTTGTAACTTGTAACATATCTTTATGGAGAGAAAAACATAGCACAATTTAAGTCAATTCGACATTTATTCTGTGAATAAAATTAAATTGTTTTTATGTTCATCATAAAAAGCTATATGGTACTCATTGCACCATGACTACTTGAAATTGAATTTCAATCGTGATAGAAAAAAGCAGTATCACCGTACCGGATCGTACTTTTTGAGTTCCCAAATAATTGATGTATAAAACGTGAAAAACTGCATCATTACATTGATTACCTACAAGGCTTGTTTGTCATACTTCTTTATTATCTGGCAGCAAATATGAAAGTAAAGTATATGACGTAATTAATCGTGCCAATATAAATTTGTTATTACTGTCGACTTATTCTGATCTACACTTCCGGAATAGTTTTATAGTAATATTGCACTTATTTTTTTCGTTGCCTTTGACATATGCTATCCTAAAGAAATAAGTTTATTTTATACACTTCTTCGAAATACTCACATTTTTTCATCACGAACACTTTTCATACATTTTTAATTTACCACTTCAACGATTACTATGAGTTGAAATTCCAGAAACTCACCCTTGAATTTACAGGGTTTTATTGTTCATGTTTTTCCTTTTATAAATAACTCACCAAATCCCGATAAGTACCTACGCACTTTTTTTTCATCACTTATTATGAACACTTCACTACCACTGGCTACACTAAATTTGTACTTTGTAGACTACCTGAAAATAAAAACTAGGAAAATTTTCAAATAAAAGGTTACATATATCAGGATCTTAATGAGTCTACAACCTCGATTGAAAAATACGTTTTAGTGGAGAAAAGTTCGGCATGTTTCGAACCTGACTTGAGATCGACCATTTTTCTGCGATGTTCTAACAGACAAATTCTCGATGCCATATCATCAGATCGAAATTCCAGCTACATTATCTCCAGTTCGACCTGTGTCCGCCTTCATTGGGGCTCTAGACTCTAGAGTGGAGGATAAGCAGGCGATTTGAAGTGTTCTTTCATCTGCAAAGCTGTGGACGGGACAGTAGGTCATCTTCAAGACCAATACACCAATTACAAAACCAATTGAATACTAACAAACGAAACACGAGAACAAATCAAACCAGACGAACAATAAGTACGAGAACCCAAACTACCAAATTTCGGGTCACTTTATCTAAAAAAGTCTTCAAATATATAGAAGAATACATAAATATTTTTTATGTTCTGGTTCGCACGAAAATGGATATCCTGTAATGTTCAGAGAACATCATGAGAACCAAGGGAAATAAGGTAGGAGTTGGTGTTCTTCTTAAATTTCTGGGGATGGTATGCCTCGGGAAACACCTCCCTAGGCAATGAGTTCCAAAGTCTCGATGTTCGTTGGATGAACGAGTCTTTGGAAAGGGACGTTCTGCAGGTCTCTGAAGTGACCACGAAGGGGTGTGAAGACTGAACTTGACGGGTTAATCTCGAAGAGACTGCTAATGGAGGAACGATTGTTGATATTTTAGAAGAGCATCGCCCATGAAAATATATATGAAATAGAGGTAAATCGACAACTTTTTTACGGTGTTCCAGAGAAGTGAGCGAGTTTGTAAGCGAGGCATCACCGACGAGACGAATTGCCCTTTTTTTGACAGAATCCAATAGTTTCAAGTGCCGCACTCCAAATATGGAAACAGTATTCCAGGACAGGTCGGATCTGTGCCTTATAGATCATAAGCAGCTGACTGAGAGTGAAATAGCTCTTGGCTCGAAACAGAAAACCAAGTTTTTGGGATGCACTTTTGGCAATGGACCTTACGTGATTTTCCCAACAAAGGTTATTGCTGATAGTAACGCCAAGCATCGAAATGGATGACTAATGTTGGGCACAGTGAGATCGGCTTTTCTAGAGAAAAGACATGCTTGTGTTTTGTTTGCATTGAATTCTACCAGGTTATTAGATCCCCATTCGAGAATTGTTGCTAAGTCCATATTTATTTTGTTAACATTTCTTCCTCGTTGATTTCTGGGTTGACGGGCCGATATAGGAGCCCTGGAAGAGAAAGCGGTATGGAGGGTACTATCATCCGCGGAGCTGTGTATAGGACATGAAGTTGCTTCCAACAAATCGTTTATGTGGAGTAGAAATAGTGTTGGTGCTAAAATTGATCCCTGCGGAACACCAGCATTTATGAGTAGAGTATCAAATGAAACTCCATCGACCACTGCATGGAGAGACCTGTGAAAGAGAAAACTAGCAAGCAAACAATAAGATGGAAGCTTGGCAGTATGTATTTTGCCCTTTGTTGAAAAAAAGGAGGCGATAAAAATGTTTTTCGAAAAACGAAAATAATGCAACTATATTTCATTATCGATATGAACCAAGAGTACCTTTTTTACGTAGAAGAAAATCACCATAATAAAAATGGGATTATTTTTACCTTCAAACGTTACAGTTTCATACGTCCCTGATTGAAATTTTTAAATTTCTCAGCTCACATTCCTATTTAGCATCAAAAGTTCATGCGATGTATTGAATTTCTTGATTTTTGAATGAAAAATTTCGGAAATATTGAGGAAAAACCGTCCTCAGGGTGCCCTATTTGAAGGGGTGTAGTACCCTTAGGAAGCATTTCAACAAATACTTATAACACTTTTTTCCATAAAATTACCTCAGGAATCACCCCAATGTTCAGGAAACACCCTGTATAGCCTTCCTGTTCATCATGATTCTTTTAGCAATATCTTTTATATACATATAAATATTTACATAATTGTCTCAATATTTTATATCATCATCAGTTATATATGAATCTCTTTTATAATCATCATTATGTTCCAAAGCACAGCACCGCAAATAATCTCAACACCTATGTACAGATAAATAAATAAATAAAATAAGGAAGCATGCACCCCAATCACAAGAATCTAGAAATATTGCTGCCCTTAAAGCGAAAGCACCACCGACCGAGCGAGGCGAAGCGCGCACGCCCCGCCCCGAAAGCGCTAATCCGCTAATCCTCTAAGCCGACAACGACGTGCGTGCGCGCGTTGCGCGTGCGCGCCGACGGGTGGCTGACCTGCCGCTCGTCGTCGCCGTCCGGCCTGGGCCGTTTCGCCGGCGGCGGGCCGTCAGCCGGCGGGTGGGCCGTCCTCGAAGCCGGCCCGGCGTCCGCCTCCCGGTCGTGGCCCATGTGGATGTGCTTGGTCATGTAGACGGTGGACAGCCTGCAAGCGAGACGACCTTTCAGTCCAGTCAAAACAGGGAATGTCCTCGCGACATATATTAGAGTTAATTCAATTTCAAAGATGAAAACTGAACAGCTAATTCATCTTTCATGTAATAAAAGCAATTTTTCTCAAGAACACCATTAATATATTTATTTATGACAGTGACATTATAAGCTTATATCGTCATAGTTACGATATCTATAATGAGGGTCATAACTCCCTTGGGATATTAAGGTTCAAAAACTCCCTCTTACCTTTTACAGGTGAAAATGATACAAGAAATGCTTATAAACGTTTATATGTAATGAAAACTAAGACATATTTTCCTTATTCACGTCATTACAAATAATAAATGTACAATTTTCAAATGTTCCCTGAAAATTACTTCCGCCGCTGGAAACAATTTCTTCTTTTTTATGGGTGGTGCTGTTGCTGTTCACTACATTCGAGGTGCCTGCCTGCCTCTTCTGATGGCAAAGTAGACAGCATACGCGCCGTTTTATTTCTCAATTCAATACTGTCCTACAGATACCCCTCTGCCACCGTGGAACTTCTCCAACCACCGTGTCTTTTTAAGTTTGTCATAGTTGCTCCTGCATTGGCTAGGGCAGTAGCAGAAGTGCGACGAAGGCAATGTCCCGTATAGGTTAGTGGGTTTGGCAATCCTAAATACATTGCGATTTTGCTGGGAATTTTGCCAAACATAGTCTTTCCAATTGGCTGAGTTGTACATTTATTTTGTCGGAAGCTCAAAAAAAATCGTTTTGTACCTTCAGGCGCAAGTACATATAAAGTCTCAATAAAGGCAAAGCAGAGAACTCTTTTTCATCCACAAATGTAAATTTCTTCGATACACCAGTTTTATTTTCCGGTACGTTCACTACCATAACAGTATCCCGGTCCTCTATATCTGCTATACTCATATTTAGAAGTTCCTGAGTTCTGCATCCTCCAAAATAACCATAATTAGAACAACCTATAACAAATAAAACGAAATAAACAAACGAAAAAGAAAATTATGAGAAAAAAATTACCTTATGCAATGAATGAATTTCATTAGGGGCGTCCTTTAGAAATTTGATGACATCTTTAGAAGATAAGACAGCAGACTTTTTCGGCTTATACCCCTTACTTTTCCGTTTCAAAAAATCCTCTAGTTCGTTGAACTTGGTGATATCTCTTTTCTCATATATGGTCACCATCGATTTGAGCATTGACCATTTACTCCATAACGAATTTGGGCTAAACGTTTCTGACTGCAACGAATAAATACAATTATTACCAAATCTACCAGAAAATACTGAAAATACTTTACCAGTTCTTGAAAATATGCCAGAAAGACAGTTTCGTTGGCATCTTTTGACATAACATTTCTCTGTGTCAGCCACTTCAGATATAATAATAATAATAATAAACGCTTTTATTGGTAGAATAGTTACATAAAATAGTAATTCCAATAATAATGAGTAATTTCTACCAAAAGGCAGAGTTAGCTTTTGTTTGACCCAAAAGGGTCCGACAAGTGCTTTCTTCCACTCAACCCGATGAAAATAAAAAAAAAGAAAAAGAAAACAATGATGCATTGTATCCCTATTACAGAGAAGTAACCGTAGAGGTAAATAAAGCAAACATAACAATTAACATACATGGATTAAAAATAAATATACATGCTTTTCATGGATCAATAATGAAAACAACAATGTTATATAAATGAATTAATGAGAAAAAGAAAAAAACAACGATTTGGTGGTGGATTATTCAAAGGTTAAAATCACCAGTTAAAAGAAGTATTTTCAAATGTATCCAAATCCTATATTAAATTATTTTTTGAATACCAACCTGTGAGAGCACAAATAGGAATTTTGGTTATTGTTCGAATCTAGTGAATTGAAATAATCAAGAATAGCTCGTCTGTCACTCGGATTCACTTTCTCCATACACTTATTGTGTCTTTTACACTCGCAAAACGTTCCAAAAACTCATGCGATTGAAGACGTAATTCTTGAGCAACTTCATACATTCTATCCACTTTTTTATTTTTGGAATCGTCAGTCATTTTCGTATAGAAAACGCAGACAATACGACCCTACGTTCTCCACAATTTCAAGTTTGCTACAGAAAAGAGACGAAGCCTGATTGTTAAAATCATTTATGGACTAAAAATAACTAGTTCTGACTGGACAGTCCCGGTTTATTACGTTTTCGGTTGGACATTCCCTGTTTTCTCCGTATATACCATTTCAAAACAATGCTGTTCATTGTGACGCTACACGTTTTCTCATGATTTGAATAAAGCATGGATTAATACATTATTTTTGCTAATTGATGGCATCTCTAACTACTTTCTAGAAGAAAATGGACATTCCCTGTTTTCACCTGACACCCTTCATTTATTGGTAGTTTTAACTGGACAGGCTTCCGGGAGTTTCGAAAAATCGTTGTTTCATAGATTTTGAGGTGCTCTTTTCGAATTTCAACTTTGCCACCTCGTATCTCCATATTGGAAAAATGCCGCCTAATAGCAGTTTTTTCACAATATCTCCTTTCCGACTCTTGTAGCGATGGAAACGTTTATCTACGAATTTGAAGTAGACATTTGCTACAATTTATGTATCAACAATTTTTCTCGTAAATCAATAATTTTGGCGTTATATCGCCGCAAAATATACTTCAATATGCGTTTCGGCGGAGGAACTTATTTCCACAACACCTACCATCTACCTATATACAAAATGAAACAAGAGAAAAGTCAGAGCCTTGGATCACATCCATGTGCCATGTCCTGAAAGGAGACAAACACGAAACACGGGGCGCACGAAGCATAGAACACGAAGAATGAATCAGTGGCGTAACTATACTATACCGTGAAACCCCCATATATATAATAACAACTATATGGATAACACCTATTCTTCTCTTTACGCGAAAGTGAAGCCAGCTTTGGAAAAACAAAAGACTGTCTGGCTTGCTAACGATGAAATGTGCGCATGCGCGGGTTTTGACGAGTTGAAATCCACTGACGTTTTTAGAATTTCATAGGTTAGGTATATTTGTTAACCCAAATTATGTTCAAGGGCGTCAATATAGTTATAAATATACTTACTGAATGTTTACAGAAGTGATTAGTGAGTGATAACAGTGATTGATCTAAAATTAGCCCACGAACCTTGTTCCGATGACTTTATCGTCACAGGTTTCTATGCAAATCGCAAGTATCGCTTTGTAGATCATATCCATTTCTGCATTTATCATCAACTATCATTCAATATCGTCAAACAATCCATCAATGAATGAATATTTGAAAAATATATGTCATGATGAAATGAAAACATCGAATTGAAGGTTACGTGACACATTTGATTGATTTTTTAATAATTATCATACGTTTGTCGCTCACTAGAAAGCTACTCTCCTCCATGATGAAAACGAATGTCGATTCTTAATTCAAACTTGCGTATGCGCATATTCGCGATTTGTCCCGCAGACTGTCACTTGTTTTATTTTTCGACTTCAGCTCTGGTATCCATGTTACCTATATAGTTATTATTAGATATATGGAAACCCCGCAGTCGCGGAGGGGGGGGGGGCGTCCCTCGGAGGAAGCCCTTGGGCCCTGAGGAGTTAGCCAAATTGATTGATACATGAATAATAGATCGAAAATTTTCCTCGTCTTAGAAAAACATTCGTGACCTTGAAAAAAATGATCGGTAATAATTTTGCTGCTAGGGAGATTACAAGTGACAATAACTTTCATTTGCTTTTGTCAAATTGATTATTTGAGAAATCTGAGAGATTTTATGTGTGAATAATACCGGCGTGGTGTGAATATTAAAGTATTTGAGGTCGACGAAAAAATTGAATACGTATCTCGACGAAAAACGGTCTATTATTGTTTCTCCTGCTTGCTGATTGATTTGCATGCTCGACTATAATGGACAGTTTTTTGTCTTTGGTACATAAATAACTATTTCGTACTGTTGCAGTCAATCCAATTATTTTTGAATGGAAAACTTGAGTAAAACTAGTGGTGCTTCAAAAATTAGAAGTTGAGATGTGTGAAATTTCCAACATTACCATGTTCTTTACGAATACTACTACTGTTACGGATAATACAGTTAAATATGATGATGAATG
The DNA here is from genome assembly GCA_029955515.1 of Chrysomela aeneicollis. Classification (NCBI taxonomy): domain Eukaryota; kingdom Metazoa; phylum Arthropoda; class Insecta; order Coleoptera; family Chrysomelidae; genus Chrysomela; species Chrysomela aeneicollis. The sequence goes on along the minus strand of JARUHQ010000015.1, from coordinate 17,208,023 downwards.
TCCACCAAGAAGTAGCAGAGTATGATTATTGAAACAGGAATGGATGTTGACTCTGTAATTTTTTCAATTTGATTGTTGCTTTTTTTTATCCTCCACTCTCTCATCGATATTTTTTTCCATGAGGGCCTTGAATTATTGTGGCAGGGAGGGGCAAAATATGAAGTTACGCCACTGGAATGAATACTCCTATAGAATATTGACGTCAACGCCAAAATATCGTGGAGAGGTATCATTTTTCGACGGAATAATTCGATAAATGGTGATTCATTCCTCAGTTAATGAGCATCGAAGCGATAAACTCACTGTGTCTTCGAGTAGTAGCAGCCGGAGTCCTTAACGACCTGCCTGGCTAGGGGGAAGAGCTCGTCCCTCCTGGTGAGCAGCGCCGGCACGTACCGGCAGATCTGCGCTGCTGCCTCGTTGACCGACACCTCGTGCAGCGTGAGCGGCTTCTCGGGCCGCCGCTTGCAGTCGAAGCGGCCGTAGATGGCGGCGTACTTCCTGATCTCGTCCATGCGGCGCGGCTCGTGCTCCGCCATCGAGATGACGAGCTCGAGGTCCCTGCACACCTTCTTCTTCGCATTGTGCGGCTTCGGCTCGAACTGCGGCAGCTGCCGGCTCAGCCGCTCAGCCGCGGCGGCCAGCTTCGCGATCTGGCTGTCCGTCAGGGCGGGCGACAGCTGCGGCTGCGCCGGCGCGCCCGGACTCGACGAAGCCGAGCACGAGTCCAGCGGCGAGTAGGGCCTGCGAACGACACACCCGCTTCGAATATGTCTCCCCCCATGGCTGCGTGTGCTTTCTGCACGACCAGCAAGTACCGTCAGACGGGGTTAAATGGGTAAAGTGAGTCATATTGAGAAAAGTGAATCACAATGGGTGAAGTGAATCACAATGGATGAAGCAAACCACACTAGGTGAAGCGAATCACAATGGGTAAAGCGAATCACAATGGGTAAAGCGAATCACAATTGGTGAAGTGAATAACAATGGATGAAGTGAATCGGAACGGGTAAAGTGAATCACACTGGGTGAAGTGAATCACAATGAGTGAAATGACTCGCAAATGGATGAAGTGAATCGCAGCGGGTAAAGTGAATCACACTGGGTGAAGTGAATCACAATGAGTGAAATGACTCGCAAATGGATGAAGTGAATCGCAGCGGGTAAAGTGAATCACACTGGGTGAAGTAAATCACAATGGGTGAAATGAATCGCAATGGGTGATGTAAATCACAATAAATGAAGTGAATCGCAATGGGTGAAGTGAATTCCAGTGGGTGATGTAAATCACAATGGATAAAGTAAATCACTCTAGGTAAAGTGAATCAAAATGGGTCAAATGAATCACAATGGGTTCAGTGAATCGCAATGAGTGAAGTGAATCAAAATGAGTAAAGTGAATCACAATGGGTAAAGTGAATCACAATGGGCAAAGTAAATCACAATAAATGAAGTGAATCGCAATGGTAAGAGTGAATCACAATGGGTGAAGTGAATCACACTGGGTAAATTGAATCACACTGGGTGAAGTGAATCACAATGGGTGAAATAAATCGCAATGGGTAATGTAAATCACAATGGGTAAAGTGAATAGCAATGGGTGAAGTGAATCCCAGTGGTTATTGTAAATCAAAATGGGTAAAATGAATCACTCTAGGTAAAGTGAATCACAATGGGTGAAGTGAATCACAATGGGTTCAGTGAATCGCAATTGGTGAAGTGAATCAAAATGAGTAAAGTGAATCATAATGGGTAAATTGAATCACAATTAATGAAGTGAATCGCAATGGTAAAATTGAATAAAAATGGATGAAGTGAATCACAATGGGTAAAGTGAATCGCACTGGGTATGTAAATCACAATGGGTGAAGTGAATCACAATGGGTTAAGTGAATCACAATGGGTGAAGTGAATCACAATGGGTAAAGTTTATCGCAATGGGTGAAGTGAACCAAAATGAGTTAAGTGAATCACAATGGGTGAAGTGAATCACAATGGACAGAGTGAATAACAATAGGTGAAGTGAATCACAATGGGTAAAGTGAATCGCAATAGGTGAAGTGAATCCCAGTGGGTGATGCAAATCACAATGGATGAAGTAAATCACTCTAGGTAAAGTGAATCACAATGGGTTCAGTGAATCGCAATGAGTGAAGTGAATCAAAATGAGTAAAGTGAATCACAATGGGTAAAGTGAATCACAATGGGCAAAGTAAATCACAATAAATGAAGTGAATCGCAATGGTAAGAGTGAATAAAAATGGATTGAATGAATCACAATGGGTGAAGTGAATCACACTGGGTAAATTGAATCACACTGGGTGAAGTGAATCACAATGGGTGAAATGAATCGCAATGGGTAATGTAAATCGCAATGGGTAATGTAAATCACAATGGGTAAAGTAAATAGCAATGGGTGAAGTGAATCCCAGTGGTTATTGTAAATCACAATGGGTAAAGTGAATCACTCTAGGTAAAGTGAATCACAATGGGTGAAGTGAATCACAATGGGTTCAGTGAATCGCAATTGGTGAAGTGAATCAAAATGAGTAAAGTGAATCATAATGGGTAAAGTGAATCACAATTAATGAAGTGAATCGCAATGGTAAAAGTGAATAAAAATGGATGAAGTGAATCACAATGGGTAAAGTGAATCGCACTGAGTATGTAAATCACAATGGGTGAAGTGGATCACAATGGGTTAAGTGAATCACAATGGGTGAAGTGAATCACAATGGGCAAAGTTCATCGCAATGGGTGAAGTGAACCAAAATGAGTTAAGTGAATCACAATGGGTGAAGTGAATCACAATGGACAGAGTGAATAACAATAGGTGAAGTGAATCACAATGGGTAAAGTGAATCGCAATGGGTGAAGTGAATCCCAGTGGGTGATGCAAATCACAATGGATGAAGTACATCACTCTAGGTAAAGTGAATCACAATGGGTGAAATGAATCACAATGGGTTCAGTGAATCGCAATGAGTGAAGTGAATCAAAATGAGTAAAGTGAATCACAATGGGTAAAGTGAATCACAATGGGCAAAGTAAATCACAATAAATGAAGTGAATCGCAATGGTAAGAGTGAATAAAAATGGATTAAGTGAGTCACAAGGGGTGAAGTGAATCACACTGGGTAAATTGAATCACACTGGGTGAAGTGAATCACAATGGGTGAAATGAATCGCAATGGGTAATGTAAAGCACAATGGGTAAAGTGAATAGCAATGGGTGAAGTGAATCCCAGTGGTAAAAGTGAATCACAATGGGTTAAGTGAATCACAATGGGTGAAGTGAATCACAATGGATTAAGTGAATCACAATGGGTGAAGTGAATCACAATGGGTTAAGTGAATCACAATGGGTGAAGTGAATCACAATGGGTAATGTGAATCACTCGGTTATTTTCCATAAAAGTAGCAGTCTCTAAGGAGCGGAAGAAAGACACTCCAGAATAAAATCTCGATTGGACAAGACGAGATAAGTCTTTCTTTCAATTTAGATACTTCGTCCAATGTCATGGCTTTTTCATTTTGCAATGAATTGAAAAAACTCGACGAGTGCACTTAGCAGAACGTAGCTTTCGGTCAGCTTTCCCTCCTCCTACCTCTTGTTGCTGATGGACAATCCCGGGCTGGACGCGGGCGGCAGGGCACATCCCTCGACAGGCGAGGGCGAGTACGCGGGCCGGCCACCCTCTGCGGCCACCCCGTCGAAGAAGACGTGGTTGCCGCTCACCCTCGGGCTCGATAGCTCGAGCTCGTAGTCGTCGCCGGGCGCGAGGGGCAGCTTGAACTTGCCCGGGTTGGTCACCCACTCCTGCAGCGACTTCTGCAGCCGGCGCACGTGCAAAGGCTTCGACGCCATCCCCACCAGCGACATGATCTCGAGGAACTCCTCCTCGCCGGCGTCGCACAGCTGCTGCACGTCGTCGCCGCCCATCTCGAGCAGCGTGTCGTAGTAGAGCAACAGCGACGCGTTCTGCATCACCCTGTAGAGCTGCAGCTCGGCCTGGTTGGCGGGGAACGACGTGGGGAAGACTGCAACGGGAAAGGGGGCGCTCGATGAACGGGGTTAAGTGAATCAGGATGGTTGAAGTGAATCACAATGGGTAAAGTCAATCACAATGGATAAATTGAATCACAATGGGTAAAGTGAACCACAATGGGTGAAGTGAATCACAATGGATAAAGTGAATTAAAATGGGTGAAGTGAATTGTTAATGATTATTTTGTTGATTTTCTGTGCTGAATATCACTATCTATGCTTTCAGAATGCCAAGAATATTCCTACAAAAGAATGGGAGATATCATGCAATTTTGAAAAGGGGGTAAAGTGAATCACAATGGGTAAAGTGAATTAAAATGGGTGAAGTGAATTGTTAATGATTATATTGTTGATTTTCTGTGCTGAATATCACTATCTATGCTTTCAGAATGCCAAGAATATTCCTACAAAATAATGGGAGATATCATGCAATTTTGAAAAAGGGGTTAAGTGAATCACAATGGGTGAAGTAAATTAAAATGGGTGAAGTGAATCACAATGGGTGAAGTGAATCACTCGGTTATTTTTCATAAAAGTAGCAAAACTGAAAAAATGATGTTCCGCGTCGCATTTTGTTGGCCTTGCACATTCAACAATTTGAAGGTGTAAGTGTTGACAATTAATACAAACGTAAGTGTATTATGCAAATATTTGTGAGTACAGGTTATTCATGGATTTCACAATTCTCGCAAACGTTCAGGACAGCTCCGGTTTATATGTATATTTTTTTCTCAGATGTAAGTTTCATTATGTTCAAAAATTACATTCTAATCTAGGGAGTGAAGTGAATCAATAAAAAAGGCACTAATTAATAATTATTTTGCTGGTTTTCGGTACTGAATATCAGTTTGTTTGCTTTCAGAATGCCATCAAGACTATTCTTACAAAATAATAGGAGCTATTATGCAAGTATGAAAAATAATACTTCCACATACCAGTGGCGGTGGTGTGACGGTGGATAAAATATATCCGTGAGATCAGATTGAAGAGAAAACTAAATCAGATGATTTTATGATAGTGAGATTTACTTCTGTCAACCGAAATGGACTATTCATTAGGAAAGTGGAAACCATCAACAAAAACCATCAATATAAAGTAAATGAGTTGAGAAAAAGATAATCAATGAAAAATATTATTTTGTTCACCCTGAAATTGCAGACGTCTCAGAGGCATATTGACGATATAACCAAGTAGGCCAACGGGCTAACTCTTATTTGACATCTTTTATTAAACTGATCTCTTTCGAAAATGTTGACCTAACAGAAAACAATTGGGAGGAGAAAGAAAGTGACACACCATTTGAGATTGTTTTGAAAAACTCATCAGCTTTTTGCTTCAACTCGCTTTTCGATGAATGCCAGGAAGGTACCTGAATTAGTGCTACTATAACCTGCACCACCCTGTAGGAGACGCATCATTCTCCAGACGACACCCTGTATATTATTTCCGTCGGTCGTAACTCCTGACCTGGAACTTTTATATCGATTTCCTAATTGCCGTGCAGTCAGTGTCTGCAGTTTTATTTGGGTCGTTTTTTACAATATAACCTGCGCAGTTGAAGAACGTATATCGTTTGTAGTTTTTTCGGGCTTTGGAAAAGTAAACGCTTGCCAAGCAGACTGCTAGAAAAGAATATGTACATTGTACATTCACACTGAAAATACTGGGAAATTTCTGAAAAATGAATGAAATAGTTTGATGTTTTCGTACTTGGATTTCCAAATCATCGTCTGTAATGAGGTATGAAATCAAAATTCAAAGTGGTTCGAAGTTTTAAATAGTTTATCTCTGTGTTGCTAGTCAGAGCCGGATTCAGGGAGAGCAACGGGGTACAGGGTATCCACAAGAGAGGGACCCCCACACTAAAATGATTAGGTAAAATTTCTGAAGCGGGTTTCGTATACTTGTTATAATTAATTGTTGATAACAAAATTTACCACAAAATAAATTATCACGCAATTATAGTTACACTGAACTGAAATTAATGCATCCACATGTTATTTTTGGAATGTTTTTCGAACATCTAAAAATAAAAAAAATATGTCGTAGGTACCTACCTATCAAAAGTAGCTGATTCAAAATATGAAACAATTATCGAATTTCAATTTTATGTATTTAAATGAAAAATTTGTTGACGATATACCTATCGTATCTTATGAAATTCAATAATCATAAGCATCAGGATTAAACAATAACATTTCATTTTATTTCCTTCTTGTATTTCATTATAACTTCATGCATTGAATAATTTGATTTATTCCGCAATAAGTTGTTCAAAAAGTAACAAGAAAAATAATGAGGCGTCTATACTTACCTACTAATTGTATGCTGATTTTACATTGAAAAAACTGAAACTGAACTATTTTTCTTTATTTAATGTTGCATATTCCGACAATTTCAATGCATATTTAATGCTTTTTATATTGCGTTATTCAAATCGACTGTTCAACAAGTCGATCTTTTCTTGGTACACCCTGTATGAATCAAAATTCTTGGCCTATAATACTATGCACTTTTCAAATGATTACCCTGTAGTCCCTGAATCTGACGGCTCCCAGAAATAATGTTTTCATTCTCCCAAATTGATAATTGAGGTAATTTGGAAAAATTCTTAGGTAGGAAAATGAACTTGTGATCAAATATCAATTGCGATAATTACATATGCTGCAGTTTTGAAGAGACGATTATATCTTGCAAAAGGGTCCGGCAACGCTTCAATGGTGGCTAAGGAGATCCTCTACCTACCTTCGTTTTTGTGTTGCTCACATAATACTCTCACTCCGATTTCCTGGCATAATTAAAAATCGTGCTTTTTTTTCACGACATAAAAAAGTCCGAGCTTCGCTTATGCGAGAAAGGGGTTCGGAGTCTTTGCGGAAGGTCCGAGAAAAAAACAAATCCATCTTCTGGTCTGGCGATGTACCTGGATTTTTTTCGTGGGCGCTTTGTATTAGATATTCAAATGGGTAGGCATGTTGACATACCGTGTCCGCGCATATTAAAAGGATTGACAGAACTGTTTTTTTCGGGAGTTCACACGACATTGCGGAGAGTAGCCCGTGGAAGGGATGGGATTATGATTTTTTGCGATCGTCGTTAAGATCACGGAAAGGCTTTATGAGAACAAATGCTCGGCCGCTATAGATGATATTCAAATTTTTTTTTCGGAGGTGACTTTTATTGTGAATACAGATAAAAAGTGTCAGGAATATAACGGTCAATCCCAGAAGGATATTTCTAGAAAGAGAAATTAGTCTATCCAATTAGAATATCAAACATAGTTTGAAATGAATGTCTGGTAGACTACGAGCAGAAAACAACTACTTTCCTGGTAAATACCACGCAGAACATTGAATTATATCTGCTCGTAATCCATGCAACGATTCACACTGTGAATGCAGATCGCAAATGTTTCTTTCTTCCTAAGACGTGACAAATTCACATCGGGACAGGCACGCTTAACAACCTACAGACCGGTTTCGGGCTTATTGGCCTTCATCAGTGCAGGGTAGTTATCCGAGTAGAGACCGTAAGAACTCCACTCGAAGCGTTTCCTGTCCCAATGCACCTTCGTCGCGTTTATTTGACCGCACTGAGCCGCGTTCCAACAGACAATTGGAAGTGGCGACACCATGCGGCAGAATAAGCCCGAAACCGGTCTGTAGGTTGTTAGGCGTGCCTGTCCCGATGTGAATTTGTCACGTCTTAGGAAGAAAGAAACATTTGCGATCTGCATTCACAGTGTGAATCGTTGCATGGATTACGAGCAGATATAATTCAATGTTCTGCGTGGTATTCACCAGGAAAGTAATTGTTTTCTGCTCGTAGTCTACCAGACATTCATTTCAAACTATGTTTGATATTCTAATTGGATAGACTAATTTCTCTTTCTAAAATTGTTGTCCAATTTATGGCTTTTCCATTTTTCAAGGATATTTCTGTTTGTATGCAACATATTTGTATTTGAATATTTTTCAGCAATCTGATATTTCGAAACAATTCCAATTATAAATAATTTTGCAAAAGTATTCGAACATATAGCTTGAAAAAAAAAATCGTTGAGTTATATTCCAAATTATTATTCCAATCGTAATTTTTGTGAATAATAAAGACCTTCATTATTATATGAAAACTAAACAACAATTCGGATTGAAAAAAGAAGTTTGAAGATGCAATTCCAGAATTCACAGAGAATCATTGGGAATGTCTAGCTGTATTTCTTTTTTCACGACAGTAGGTATCACATAAAATTTTGTATGAACGTAGGTAATTCGAGGAATCATTCATTGACTATTTTGCAAAACTATTCATCGCACAAGCAAAGGGTAGGTCGAATTTTTGTGAACAAGTATAAAATTTTTAAAAAGAAGAGAGTATGAAACAAGTTTTTCCTGATAATTAATAAAACTCCAAACTTTCAAGAAATATCTCTAATGATTTATGAGTGCTTATCAATAATAATTGAGAAGAAGAGAAAAATTTGAATATCTGAAAACAAATGCAAAATATCAAAAGATTAGGTACGAAAAAATACGAGGGTAGGATAGAATTTTTTTTTCTATTTTGGTTCTATAATGAAGTCATTATGATTCGCAAATGCACGTAGGTATACGAAATAGCGTCTGTTTCGATACGCATTTTTTATCATTCGGAGGTTGTTGGTACAATGGAACTGTCAAATGAAAGTCAGAAGAGTTAGGCCCAGCTTGGATTTGGTGATACCTACTAGCAGTGAAAAACTCAAAGTTTTTATTGGTAAATTTTAATTTAGATCTTGATTTGATTTGAATTGACCATCAATAACAACAATAACAACATTGCATTTCTCACCGCTTGTATTGCAAAAATCAAATCAAAACAGTAAACTGACGCTCTTTTGCGTTAAAATTTAAATATTTCAATGTCATCAGTGTTACCAATAATCAAACATGTGTCTGTTATTTATCGATATTAAATCAATTTCTTTCAATAAAAGACTTCAAATGAATGCACAATAAAAAAAATTTGTGTATTACACACGTTTTATAAGACACGTTATCGCACTTGTGCGGCAAAATAGCGTCTTATAAAACTTGTATCATAATATACTATTTATTAAAACAAAAATACCAACTTGCAATAATGAATGTTATAAGTTGAAGTATACCTACTGTAAAATATAACGATTCTGACGAAAATTTGAAAAAAAAAACGTTCTTTCAAACTCGACTGACTTCGCCAACGGTATGCAATGGAATAAATAAGAGGAAGCAAACGCAGAAAACGGGCATTTTTACGAAAATCAATCGAAACATTTTCAGAAAATGGAAGTTATGAATAAAAAATACTTTTAATATTTCATATTCAACACCCGCATTGCGACGAGCGACATTTGAGAAAAAAGATATTAGAAGAATAATATTTATCAGTTTCACCATAGATTAATGGTCTTGTTAATCTATGCTTTTACTTTTCATGGTTTATCATCACAGCACGAACTATGGCCAAAATGAATAAAATATTGAATCAATAATTAATTTTCATGACAAATAAGTTGATTGATTGCTCTTTTATAATTTTGTTTCAGTACATAATATTTGCAGATGAAGTAACATAAACTATTTTCAATATTCACAAACTATTGTAAATTGACAGTGATTGAATTCGTTAATAAATAAATGGAAATAAACCGGTAAAAAATGAGTGAACAATAATAATAACCACCAGAGGACCAAACCAGGCAGTGAATCAAATTGCAGTATTAATCAAAATTTTCTGTGGACCCAATACACAAAAATATGGACATAATTTTCTAGAATGATAACTCAATTACAATTATTATTAGTATGTTTTTTTTCTTATTCTCTGTATGCTAATAATTCCTCATTCTGTTGATTCCAGCTTTGACTACCAAGAGAAAAAACAATATTCTCACGGTTAATTATTCTCACACGGAAAAAAATTGAAGATACCTTCCCTGAGCAAAAAACAGTATTCCCATATCTTCGTACAAGATTCTCATCTACTCACCCATTCATATTGACCCTTCTGAGTTCTTCGACGAGGTACCTGCATTTTTTACCCTTCCTCTAAAAAACGCCCGCTCGCGGGGTGCTCTTCTGCCTACCCCACAAAACAACCCCGAGGACGGTCCCACCCCGTCAGGCTACCCGGCCAATCGCCGTCAACCCAAATTGGCACAATGCAAAACCCGCCCCTATATCTAACGGACCTTCCAAATTTGGGGCCATCATGGTTTCGGAGCCCCTGCGGATTTTTTCAGGCGAACAAAGACATCTCGAGGGTCGCTACCCCTCTGGCTATGCGAGGGGTGTGAGATGACACAGCCGCGTACACCGAGAAAAATATTTCAGGGTTCGACGTTGGTTTTCGAAAAAGTCGGGGAAAAGGTGCCGTGAGGCTTCATTTATTTTCTTCAGGTTGACGTCCGGAAGCTACACCATCACCGAGAGTGATTGTGGAATTTCTTGATCTCATTTACGAGGTGGCCAAGATAAGATACACTGGATTTTTTTAATGTTCCGGTTCTCACGAAAATGGATATCCTGTAATGTTCAGAGAACATCGTGAGAACCAAGGGACAGAAGGTAGGAGTTGGTGGTATGCCTCAGGGAACACCTCCCTAGGCAATGAGTTCCAAAGTCTCGATGTTCGTTGGATGAACGTGTCTTTTGTAGGGTTTCATCGAGACGAGAAATCTCGTCATGAAGACATTTTCTCGTCTCGTCTCGATCATCGAGACGAGAAATAAACAAACTCTCGTCTCGATGTTTTTCTCGAAGACAATTTCTCGATCTCGATTTCGAGACTCTCGAAATTTCGAGAGTCTCGAAAACTAAATATAAAAATTAATACAAAAAAATGCTATGTATAGCTCATAACGTATATGACACAAGGCCAAGGCTGCACCAAAATATATTATTAGGGTATTAATTTTTTTTATGTAATGAAAAAATGAGGATATTCCTAGGTTACGAGGCGTCAGCCGAGCCAACCGCAATATCCGAGAGGGTGTTAAATCGCTAATAATCGAGTTGCATTCAAAGCTTTTTCGTATCATTGACAACGGCGATGCAAAAATAAATAGAGAATAAATAAATATTATTTGGTATCAAATGTATTATGCTCGTAACTAACGTATTGTGCTTTCGTAACTGACGTAAATTATGGTAACTAATGTATTATGAGTAACTAAGATTTTGGTACGTTGATAATTATCTATTAATGAAGATTTCATATAATTAATAATGTCTTAATCTTCAATGACACGATAAAGAATATTCTTCCAAAGAAATGAAAATTGAACGAATCCTTGATGTTTTAATTTACTCTTTACTCCATACATTTAAAATTTTCCTAGGTACGAGAGGTGAAAGTTTAAAATTGTTTTTTCGTTCATGAAGAGAAGAGTACCAGCACCAGCAACAAACTCATGTTTTATAATCGAAACAGTCGTATGTTGAAAAAAAAATATCGATATTACGCGAATTATTTCATTTCAATAGTAGTGGCAGTAGTACTGCATAGTGAAATTTATGCAAAAATGATGCCATAAGTCTGCCATAGAAATATCCTTAGAAGTAATATAGTAATAAGCTTGGACTAAAATTTTTTTTAAAGATAATATGAATGAAGTTGAGTTTATGGGCCTTTTCCTTTATGGCATTTATTTACCATGTAAGGCCGGACTGACCGAATAGTGCTGAATTAATGTTCAAATCTAATAAAAATATAATGATAATATTTGATCTCATTAACATTTCATCATGTTTTGTTAATTTTTGAATGTTTGAATTTAATTTTCGCGTTTAATAGTTTTTAATAGTTCAAGACGTTTAAGTTCATTAAGAATATGAAGATATTTATTTTATTTTTACCTCTGTCCTTTTTATTTGCTTTGTTATCTTTGTTATTGTTTTTGTTTGTTATGTTTCAATGTTCAAAATGAAATAAAACTATTTCTTAGCATATTTTGTTTCTTTTTTCTGACGTATTTAGAGCTATGAGTTATATATGTATATATTTTCGAGATCGAGAATTCTCGAAATAATTTCTCTATCTCGAAAAAATTTCGAAATTGTTTTCTCGATCTCGTCTCGAAAAAAAAAAAGCTAGTCTCGTCTCGTCTCACGAGAATTCTCGAAATTTCGAGAGTCTCGTGAAATCCTAGTCTTTTGGAAAGGGACGTTCTGCAGATCTCTAAAGTGACCACGAAGGGTTGTGAAGACTGAACTTGACGGGTTAATCTCGAAGAGACTGCTAATGTAGGAACGATTGTTGATATTTCAGAAGAGCATCGCCAATGAAAATATCTATATAAAACAGAGATAAATCGCCAACTTTTCTACGGTGTTCCAGAGAAGTGAGTGAGTTTAGGATTGAGGATTGGGAAAGATTGAGAAAGCTTCTCAGCTTCATTCTGCAGGAAATATGAGCAATTTGAAGGTATACTGAAGGAATTCTTCGGTTTCGATAATTTTTCATGGCTCAAAAAGTTGCAATGATGAAGTACACTTTGTCTACTCCAGAAATAAATGAAAAGAAAACTGCGATATTTTATCGTTTCTAAATATCTCGAAAACGAAAGAAGCTGTTTAAGTAATATCTGCAAAGAGCTACGTAAAAGGTTCTTATTATATCACACAACTTTTATTCCATTCAACCAAATCTGTACCTCCTTCCGTTACCAACATACCCATGCCGTTCATTCTTATTTTGGTCACCCTGTAAACACAAATCAAACAATTTGGAATTTGGGAGTTTTTAATCTTGGTTCATTTGTTGATTCTTATTGAGATTTATGAAAATCAGTCTATGGCTGGTCCAATAAATATACTTCATGTTACAGCTATAAAGGCCATCATTATGTTAAGCCCTTGCCATTCAAAAATACCGTTCAAATATCGAATACAGATTCGTCGTTTATGATAACCGAATTATCTAAAAATTGAAATCTACTCTTATTATTCTCCTATTATTCAGTGAGTTTGATTGAATCAAATCGAGAGTTCAATAAATACATTGTGTTTCTTTATATCGAAAAGTACATTAACAAACTTCGAGAGAGAATGATTTCAATAATAAAATTTCGATGTACCGGACAATCAAAATACATTTTTCCAAGGGTTTTTTGACATAAAAATCTTTATGCTATATTCATTCGTCCTGAGCTTTTTTGAGTGATCCACAACATTCACTTTTTTCCACACGAGCAGAATTATTTTATTTTGTATGCGATACTAAAAAAACCTTTGCATTTTTTTATTGCACTTTACTTAGGTGGGTATACCTTCTAAACTGTGAAAGTAAATCAATTAAATGGAAAATGAAACTGTCGGCGAGAAAGTAATTCTGAAGGGTTGTGAGACATTACCCTAAAAGAAACCCAAAGAAAAATGTACCTTCTTTGATCGCCCTGTATTCTCGAAAACGAGGAAGTTTGGGCATAATGGGTTTATGAACTTTTCTTCTGGAAATCTTGTCGATTTTCGAATAATTAACCCTCGAAATCAATCAGCATACTTGATTGAAACCGTGGTACTTATATCGTGTATTTTTGAAGTAGAAATGGCTTAAGAATATACAACAAATGAAAATAACCCAAAAACCACAAAATATTTGAGAAAAATCAAATACGTATTTCGACAACTAAGTTGTTATCTTCAGTGGAAATACCAATGAAACTTTCCACTCTCAAATATTTTGTGGTTTTTGGGTTATATTTTCATTTTTTGTATATCGTGTATTTTTATCTTCAGCAAACAAAAATAACTATAATATCTACACAGGAATCTGTATGGGGGATCATTAATCTGGACGGGGCTAGATACTTTTTAGTCCGTTTCGAAGATGATGGTGAATTATTATTTTTTTATTAGAATAGTTTTTCACAATGAAATGACCTCCAGGTAACATGAACTATGCGTACAATCAGGTTTTATGTTACTCGTTCTCATGTCTCTACCTACATGATAATTGCAGTTTTTCTATCGAAAACACCATATATTTACCATCATGAGACCGTCCAACATTACATTTGTGTAAATTGCAGTTTGTTGTTATCATTAGAAAAGGGAGGACAACAATCATAATTTCATTACTATAATTAGCTAAGGAGAAAAGATAAATTTCATCGATTCCAAATAGAGTACTATATAGGGTGACACGCGAAACTGTCGAGACAACGTTTCATATATTTATACTAAAGAAGCTAGCAAAGCCACACACGAATTTCGACTCGGGATAGATCACATAATTTTAGGCTCATTTTAGGCTATTTTATTACCCGATTCCCAAATTTTTTGCTCTTCTCTTTGATAGAAAAATTTGTGGCTTTGCTAGCTTCGGCCGAACTCAGCAGAGCTATTTTTGAAAAACAATAATTTTGGTGTTTTGAAATAGTCAAATTGTAGAGCTCATTTTAGACTAATCCATATTTTTTAGGATATTCACATTTTTTTGATCCCTCCCTTAATAGAAAAACTTGTGGCTTTGCTAACTTCGGGCGAACTCAGCAGAGCCATTTTTGAAAATCCACTATTTTTGCGATTCAATATAACGATATTTTAGGACTAATTTTAGGCTAATCAATTATTCTAATTTAATTGTTTTGCTCCACGCATTACAGAAAAAAACAAGATTTTTCGATTTTCGCCAAGTCGATGATGCAATCATTTCAAATTATAATTTTTTGACAATTTAACTTGTCAAACCGATGATACCCATCGCTGGATCAATAAAATGTCCATGTTGGAATCTTTTATTCGACGTTTTTTCAAAAAAAATTATATATGTCATTTGATATAGTGATACATCAAGACTAATTTTAGGCTAATAAATTACCCTTATTTAAGTTTTTCTGTACCACGCATTACAAAAAAAAATAGGTTAGATTAATCGATTTCTGATTATTATAGCTTCAGGCATATATCTCAAATGATGCACTTCCCGCCAAATAAAATTCCATTTCTGATATCCTGCGATGCATCGGAATAGTCGACAACATCTATTTCATCAGCTTAGATCACGTGCTCCAAATGAATCGGCAACATAGCAATACCATTCATTAGTCGAACTCATAATGCAATGGAGCAAAAAAAAAATAAATTAGGGTAATTGATTAGCCTAAAATTAGTCTTGAAATATCCAAATATCAAATGAAAGAAAAAATAATGTTTTTGAAAAAATTGCTCTGCTGAATTCGCCCGAAGCCAGCAAAGCCACAAGTTTTTCTATTAAGGGAGGGAGCAAAAAATTTGGGAATAGGGTAATAAATTAGCCTAAAATGAGCTCTACAATTTGGCTATCTCAAAACACCAAAATTATTGTTTTTCAAAAATGGCTTTGCTGAGTTCGCCCGAAGCCAACAAAGCCACAAGTTTTTCTATTAAGGGAGGGAGCAAAAAAAAGGGAATAGGGTAATAAATTAGCCTTTAAAATGAGCTCTACAATTTGGCTATCTCAAAACACCAAAATTATTGTTTTTCAAAAATGGCTCTGCTGAGTTCACCCGAAGCTAGCAAAGCCACAAGTTTTTCTATTAAGGGAGGGAGCAAAAAAAAGGGAATAGGGTAATAAATTAGCCTAAAATGAGCTCTACAATTTGGCTATCTCAAAACACCAAAATTATTGTTTTTCAAAAATGGCTCTGCTGAGTTCGGCCGAAGCCAACAAAGCCACAAGTTTTTCTATTAAGGGAGGGAGCAAAAAAAAGGGAATAGGGTAATAAATTAGCCTAAAATGAGCTCTACAATTTGGCTATCTCAAAACACCAAAATTATTGTTTTTCAAAAATGGCTCTGCTGAGTTCGGCCGAAGCCAACAAAGCCACAAGTTTTTCTATTAAGGGAGGGAGCAAAAAAAAGGGAATAGGGTAATAAATTAGCCTAAAATGAGCTCTACAATTTGGCTATCTCAAAACACCAAAATTATTGTTTTTCAAAAATGGCTTTGCTGAGTTCGCCCGAAGCCAACAAAGCCACAAGTTTTTCTATTAAGGGAGGGAGCAAAAAAAAGGGAATAGGGTAATAAATTAGCCTAAAATGAGCTCTACAATTTGGCTATCTCAAAACACCAAAATTATTGTTTTTCAAAAATGGCTCTGCTGAGTTCACCCGAAGCTAGCAAAGCCACAAGTTTTTCTATTAAGGGAGGGAGCAAAAAAAAGGGAATAGGGTAATAAATTAGCCTAAAATGAGCTCTACAATTTGGCTATCTCAAAACACCAAAATTATTGTTTTTCAAAAATGGCTCTGCTGAGTTCGGCCGAAGCCAACAAAGCCACAAGTTTTTCTATTAAGGGAGGGAGCAAAAAAAAGGGAATAGGGTAATAAATTAGCCTAAAATGAGCTCTACAATTTGGCTATCTCAAAACACCAAAATTATTGTTTTTCAAAAATGGCTCTGCTGAGTTCGGCCGAAGCCAACAAAGCCACAAGTTTTTCTATTAAGGGAGGGAGCAAAAAAAAGGGAATAGGGTAATAAATTAGCCTAAAATGAGCTCTACAATTTGGCTATCTCAAAACACCAAAATTATTGTTTTTCAAAAATGGCTCTGCTGAGTTCGCCCGAAGCCAGCAAAGCCACAAGTTTTTCTATTAAGGAAGGGAGCAAAAAATTTGGGAATAGGGTAATAAATTAGCCTAAAATGAGCTCTACAATTTGGCTATCTCAAAACACCAAAATTATTGTTTTTCAAAAATGGCTTTGCTGAGTTCGCCCGAAGCCAACAAAGCCACAAGTTTTTCTATTAAGGGAGGGAGCAAAAAAAAGGGAATAGGGTAATAAATTAGCCTAAAATGAACTCTACAATTTGGCTATCTCAAAACACCAAAATTATTGTTTTTCAAAAATGGCTCTGCTGAGTTCGGCCGAAGCTAGCAAAGCCACAAGTTTTTCTATCAAGGGAAGGAGCAAAAAATTTGGGAATAGGGTAATAAAATAGCCTAAAATGAGCCTTAAATTATGTTATCTATCCCGAGTCGAAATTCGTGTGTGGCTTTGCTAGCTTCTTTAAAATCATATATTTCGGTGCTGCTGTCTAGAAAGCAGCAACGCGCTGCACTCGAATGCGCACTACTTCGAGAAACTCGGATACGCCATGAAATTGTCTGTGAAACTGACGGAAGGAAAAACTGTCTCGGTGGGTTTTTAGCGGCGCTTTTTTCCCGCCAACCGGCAATCCGTCGCCTACCAGTTTTTACCCCGGCCGGGCATTTTTCGAGCCGGTGAAAAAGTCCGAATTATCGATTTGATTGCGCTACCAAAATTGAAGGGGCCATTCCGATGTCGAAAAAAATTGACCGCAAAAAGTTGTCCGGTGTATAAAGAGATGTGTCTACGATATTGAAAAAGCTATCCCATTCGCTTTGGCTCGATGATACCGTACGTTTCGAGGACGAGAGCCAGTTTTTGTGGGACTGGGACGAGAGAAATATTTTCTTTTCTTGCTCCGTCGGCCATCAGAACGAATCCGATGATTCCGATCAGTGTTGCCAACATAAAATCTCAAATATCTCAAAATGCCATCTTTGAAAACACCAGAAAATCACAATACCTGGTTAAATGAAAAAAATGCGCACTAGATTAACACCAGATAATAGCTAGTTCTATTGGTAAAACTGGAGCGCAATCGGTGTAAATGTTTCTGCTTTCGAAAACGGTGCTATTTATGTCAAACTAAAATCTATGCTCAGCATGAAACATGAGAGCTCAACATGACGTTGACGAATATATCGAAATCGTGATCCGTGTCATGCGCATGTGTCAACTGTCAATTAGTAGTGAAATCTGTGGCAGAAATCAAATATGGAAGAAATCTTAAGTCCGTATTACACGGTGCAGAAAATGGTACATTTACTGTATGAAAATGTGAAGGCAATATTTTCTGCATCGTGTATTACAGAAAAACTGAATCTGAATATTCCATCCAAGAAATATAGGACAGGTTCTATTTTCGGACAGATTTTTTGTATGTGATCATGCGCAGTGTGATTATTGCATTGCAGCATTATTGTTTTTGTTTTTGCGAATATTTGTGGGGTTAATTTTATTAATATCATCATATTTCGCGAATCGCCTCGAAATACAAATAAAAGTGAGAGTCTTTGGGCACAGTTAGGGCAATAGTAATATGAATTGGACAGCAGAACAAGTTTTGGCACTAATAGAAGAATACCGACTTTTGTATGCTAAAAAGTATTCTCAACAAGAAGTTCATTCTCAACCATATTAAGTACACCTCTGCCATTATCTCTCCTTCTCAGCAATGATGGAAATAAGACCTATCTATCCACCTCTTTCTCAGCCGTTCGCGATTCCAAAGCCGTCCTTTCCTGCTATTATTATGTAAATTTTCATTAATGTAAACATTATTAAAGCACTGCAAGCTGAAGCTGCCACAGTCAAAGAATGATTTATTGGAGACATCCTTGTTTGTGTAGAAAATTTCCAAAAGCATCTCTCAACAAGTTAGGTTAAAATGAGGTTAAAATCCTCATAAAAGCCGTTTGGATTCACATATTGCGCATGCTTATGTGTTGAATTATTGATATCGTGTATTACCAAACAATATTTATTTGCAGAAAATTTGTCAATGTTTTCTGTACAAGAGTCTGTTTGAGAAAATGGAACATTTTCTGTATCAATTTCTGCACCATGTAATACGGACTTTATAGATCACCAGATTTCCACATGTGTCATGAAAAATTCACAAAAATAACCACCAACCACTAGATGCAATTTTTTGTCACAAAACGATAACTCAAACTACCAGTTTTGGTGTAAAATCCACTAAGATGGCAACACTGATTCCGATGAGTGTGAAGCGAAACTCTGCTGGATGCTGGATGGAAGTTTGATAAACCTCGTAGTGCGCAAGGCTGCACCAGATATACAGGGTGTGATGCGGATTCGATGCGATGCGGGACGCGGAACCGGAAGAAGCCATTTCGAATGTCTATGACGTCGATGAAATATGAATCGTTATTAATTATTAAGTCCAGGTAGGGGTCTCAGAGCTCATATTTTCATCAAGATTGTATTTGCTTCCGGTTCATTTTGATTCGCATGTTATGTCATTGTCTTACACGGTCTTATTCGTTCCAGAGGGTCACTGAATAATGAAATATATACAGGATGATCTCCAAAGTAGCGTTTTTCTTGTCCAAACACGAATTATAAAAACTATCTATGGTGTTTCGTAACGGCATATAGTTTGAGATCTTTTCAAAAATTCGAATATCCTGACGTTACATTCACCCTATATACTCGAATTATGTAGCTATATTTTCAATAGAAAGTACTGGTTTCAGTTATATTTACCTAATGAATTGAAATGTTGCTCTTCTCTCCAAAAATGTAGGAGGAAATTTAAATTCACTTGCATGATTGAAAAAAGTTACTGTGCAAAAATTGTAAATTTTAACCTCCTACCATCAGAGGAATCGAGGAAAAGTATCAATTATGATATATGATAGATCCATGACATGGTTGAATGAAATGCTTGAATGCTAAGATATCAAAGCAAGTATTCTCAAATTTTAAGGTTCATTATCATTATTATATTATAACACAAGTCAATTTCGGCACGAGGTTCTAAAGAACAAGGAAACCCATCATATGTTCCATGGTGAGACAGCATTTAAGTTCAAGTAATTGAGCAAACCATTTTTTTCTTTGTAACTACTATAATAGCAAAGTAACAGCGAGCACAAAATGTCTGTCCCATCTTTAAGTTCTGAACTATTCTGAGTTTAATTCAATTTTCAGTAGTGTCTTTATGCAATAATCAGCAAAATAATTGGCCTGTCTCCGCCTTGGATCAAATGGGAGCTCTAGATGAGAAAGGAGAGGGCAGTATGAAGTGTACTATAATTCGCAAATCTGTGGACAGAACAGGAGGTCACCTCTAACAGGTCATTGATGAGGAACAACTTTGGTGCCGAAACAGATACTTCATATATGAACTTCATGAAGCTGAACTTTCCTGTTCATCAAATAGAAGCAGTATACCAACTGAAAACTGTTATTTTCACCATGTCAAGTCGTAATGAAATGACTACGTAGGTACTAATAAGTACCTACTGCGGTAAAATCTGTTTCCATCTGGATTGAATGGCGAAAAGAAAATGATGATTGATGATTTATATGAACTGGAGCGATCAGACGGGTAAATCCGGGTAAATCCTCTGAGAAATTGACGATATGCGTCTCGAAATGTCTATTTTAATGAACTGGAATAAACAAGAGAATGAAGGTATTTGATAACTGCTATGTAGATAGTTATGAAATACGTGAGCAACCTATGAGGACAAAAATAAGTTAAAACATTTCTATCATACGTTGCATCATTTACAATACAAAAAGTATTAGCGGTTTCCTCAATATAAAATACCGACTGAATCTAAGTGAAAGAATCAGATAGACAAATTACAAACTGAATCACCACCTTCAAATGAATATATTGAAACAAGATATAAATATCAGCAAGACATATAAGTATACAAAATCGTTGATAAAAGAAATTGTGGTCCAATTCATTTGGTTTCTGATGAAAATCAAAAAAATATGAGATTAGGTACTCAACAAAGATCGACTCAAAGAAGCTGGGTGAAATGGGAAGATGAAGAGAAAAAGAAAAATATTGTAGGCCTTGAAATGCTGAAAGAGAAGAAATTCAAAAACAGTAAAATCAATAAAAATAGGTAAAAAAAAGGGTTTCAAACCGGATTCTATATATTTCGTTTCGATTGTGTGTATAAGTATCTACAAAGCGTATATCTTTTGAAAATTCTTCCGATTTATTTGCCAATGTGTCGACTCGAATGTTTCAATGTTAAAAGATGTTTTGTTGGTAATAAATAGTCGAGTAAATAGTATTATTGTATACAGTATTTTAATATCGAGCTACCCAAAGTATTATGCGAGATTAAGTATTGAAATAGGTATTAAAAAGTATCATTCGCAATATCCGAGAAATAAGAACGATAAATGTCACGGTTCTACCATTTCATGCAACATTTTTTTTCAAATTCTTTTTGCAATGAGATCGCCAAAATTTCACTAATATTAGGTGAAGCGAAATTGTGATAAAACGCTGAAATAAAAACTTCATAGTTTCGAATTAGTTTTTAAGGTGTGCGGTTTGAAAGAAATAGACTGTGACTGCTGTCTCACGCTCAAAATGAGAAAATTGATGAACTAAGGTATCGGAAGTCTCAACAAGATCACAATTACTTCTCGAGATTGGCATGGAATAATATATTCGTTATGCGAATTTATAGAGAAAAACAAGAACAATCTTTTTTTTTCGAAATGAACTGATGACGGAATCCGTATCCAAACACGAAAAGCTCGACAAGAAGGAAGATAATTTCCATGCGTTTGCAGTACAAGTATGCACTGTGTGAATGAGGTCAATATGAAGGTATACAAGCATTTTTGCAGAAAAACTTCATGTCACTACAGCGAAATGCGCTCGAATTTTTTAACAAATTTTTACGCGGAATTTTTACGCGGAATCATTCATGAATA
Organism: Chrysomela aeneicollis; assembly: GCA_029955515.1. Lineage (NCBI taxonomy): Eukaryota > Metazoa > Arthropoda > Insecta > Coleoptera > Chrysomelidae > Chrysomela > Chrysomela aeneicollis. The sequence goes on along the minus strand of JARUHQ010000015.1, from coordinate 17,186,443 downwards.
TCTGGAGGAATAAACTGTTTTTTATTTTATTCAGTTATTTCGATGATCAAGGGATTATGAACAGTTTTTCTCAATATTTTCATGTCAATACAATGTTTTGTCTCAGTTTTTTTTATTTCCAAATATCTTACTTATTTCGAAGACTGGCCGAGTTTTTTTGAAATTATTTGATAGCTACTGTGTTTGACAAAGAACAAGCCATTGAAATAATTTGTCATGAAGCTGAACAAATTCTGGGAACAATCAATATTGTCAACAAAAAAGTGGAGGATCTTATTGAAAAGGAAACAAAATTTCCCATCTATGGAAATAGGTACAGCTCAAAAATCGTTGGTTCTGGGACACTTTTTTGACAATCAAATTTGGATTCATTCTAAATAGGTTCAAATCTAGAAGAAAACTCGAGAATGGAGTTATAGTTTAGACCTTGACGTTCATTTGATAATAACGTAATCAAAGTTTTTTTTTTTTCTCTTGACTTGGCCGTTACTTGATGAAAATCCATAGTTATTGTAAACAAACGAAAAACGATAAGATTTTCACGATAAATATATTTATATATATTTTTTCACGACATGTTTCGCTAACACTGTAGCTTCCTAGAATGTACTTATACCTGATGAAGCTACAGTTTTAGCGAAACATGTTGTGAAAAAAAATATATAAATATTTATCGTGAAAATCTTATCGTTTTTCGTTTGTTTACAGTAATCAAAGTTTTCATATATTCATATATTTTTCATATAAAATTTAACTTCTTTGGTAGGTGATTGATATATCTCAAATTTTGAATAGATGGGGCCGATACTTGAGGAAAATCCATAATTGAAAACTAAAGTAATGTAGAACACTACAAGATTTTCAGTCTCTTCAGGTGGAGTATTGAAAAGTGGTGATATTTTTCAATGATATGACACGCTTCTAGCTTGGCAGAAATGGCAGAGAAGTAAACTCGACATTCTACCCGAGAAAATGTGTTTGTTGATGCGCTTCCTGCTGTTTTTTTTCAATTAGTAGCGAAATGTGATTTTCTGTTCCTGTTTTGAAAGACGTTATGGGCTAATTATGAACCAATCACGAACTTCCTTCAGCGCTAGCACACCTCCTCGTTGACGTATATCCTCTTGCGCACCCTTAGAAAGTAAAACTCACTGGTGTTGTTGTTGTTCTTGCTCATGATCTTCCTGGGCAGCGACGGCGAGATGGAGTTCCTGTGCAGGACGGCGTTGGGCGCCGCGACGCACACTTTCGGCGACTGTCTCGCGCCGGGGTTGCCCAACGGGCAGGGGCGACCGTCGTCGCCGTTCTGACTGCCCTCCATGTCAAATGTCATCTAACATCGGTAGGTGAGGTTAAGTTAGGTTAGGTTAGGTTAGGTTGGCGTGCCGGCGCTCGCGATGTGCAACTGACGCGTAACTGCACTGCACCGAGCCGCGGCACAGTTCACGCGCGTTGCCCCCACCACTAGCGCGGGGTGGGGACGCCCTGTGTCGGCCACGATGGACGGCTCGAAGGATCAAAGTGCGGGGATAGGGTTGCGCTTTCAGGCGGCGGTTTGTTTCAGCGGCTGATGGGGTGACGGCTGTGAAGGTGGATTCTAGAGCGAACTTTCTTCGCTTGCCGCGTACACGAAGCAGTAGCTTTTTTTTTTTCGATGGGACTTTTTTGTAACAGATCATCTGTATTATTTTATCAGTTTTTTTTTCTCGTTGCTCGGGCCCCTCCATAGGGCGGTGAAATTACGTTGTCACGACAAGAGAAGGAATGGGGTATTTAAAACTCATTATATACTTATTGAAAGAATCAAGAGAGCGAAGTCAGCACCCGTTTCTGATACAAGCGACAATATAACATTGTATTGTTGTATTGATGAGAATATTCTAGACAGAAACGCGATTGTGGACCTGTCCGTCCGTTCTCCAGATACTTTTGATACGTCATCCACCGTGAATCACCCTGTATATAAATGATACAAATGAAGCTAGAGGGTCGTAGAGTAAATGTAGTTTGAGATGAACAGAATATATATTAATTTTTATTAAAAAAATTGCACAATAATAATATTCGCATTTCGATATAACCAAGTTATATTATCATCATCAGTGAGTAAAATCTACAACTTTCAAATGTGAAACTGTGTGTGCAAATTTTAATTTTTTTTCGACTTGGTTCGAGCCGTAGCTAACGTAGGTTAGTACCTAGTTGAATTTTGTACGACAACAAAATAATCTGACATCCTAAATTGGGAACCTAATTCACATCAGTTACTCAGAGCAAATTTACAATCGAAGCTATATAATTTAAAATTAAAATTATTGCACATTAGATTCTACTTTTCAGTCATACCTAATCACCGAAATTTTGATCATTGGACATTTCATTACCTATATATCGCCCTGCTTAGACGCCTTATGAAAGTACAAAGGACACTAGAATAAAGGACTGTCGATTTGTCCTTTGAGTTGAAGGACGGGGTTGCCAACCCTAGCAAACATATATATGCACGGAGTTTTTTCTCGAGAATTTCGGTTACTCGAAGTGCTTATTTGCATCTTGAGGATATTTATTTTGTCTCTCAGGAGAACGTACAACAATGGAATGAATATATTTTAAATAATAGGGAAGCTCCATGGCACTTTTTTCCGATACTTTTCGCCTATTTGTAAAAAGTCAACTGGGAAGAAATAGATATAAATATACACCTATATATTTTAGCGGAATTAGATACTTATTCATTCACGCGTAAGAACTAGAAAATTGTTTTTTATATATATATTATGTGTGTCCCACTTATGATGCTCACCATGAATATCTCCAAAATATTGAGATATATTATATATAGGAGGTTGCATTACCAAATGTATGTATAGAGTTGAACAACTATATTATGAAAAACATTTTTTTTATTTCATATCAAAAACCGATTATAGCCTTATAGCTCTTATAGCCCGTGTAATAATTGAAGATAACTTCTCATGCTCCTTTAGAATAATGTATCACAATGGTGGTAGTTTTCTTGATAATTATAACGGGATTGACTATATACCGCCGATCAGTTTTCGTTATTATGAATATTATATTATGAAAGGTGTACTCAAAAATATATCAAGTAGTTAACATATTGTTTTAGGTACCTACCTGTACTTCTTTGACCGTTTTTCGTTTTGAAACATAGATAAAATGTATCGATTTTTTTAAATGTTGGTAATATCGTTTCAAAACAATCTTGAATTATATGGTACATAATCTGAAAGAGAATAAAACTTATTTTCAAACTCTGTTAGGTTACCACCAACCCCCCCCCCCCG